>WOXC01005875.1:0-440161 GCA_011680675.1 Gymnobelideus leadbeateri | reverse complement strand
CCCAGCAGCCCTGCAGGAAGAACCAGAGCAGTGGTCTGGGAGCCAGCAGCCGCAACTCGCAGAGCTCAGGAAGCAGAGGCGATCGGAGCCCAGGTCCGTGTGAGCTGAGGTTTTAGCCCCAGGGCGGCAGGGCCAGCAGCCTGCTGGAGGAACCCCAGAACACCAGGAGCTGTGGCAACTCCAGAATTATCAACATAGACATGCCTAGGACAAAGTAAGAGGTTAGTGTCCTATGGATTTTGGGACCTGTTTTGGGGGGAATGAGTCGGCTCCCTCCCCTGGGGGCTAGAAGCCGCTGAGGAGACACGCCATTTTGTAGTTTTCAGAGGCAGCTCCAGCTCTTGGCCTGCAATTAATTGTAGGTAGATCCAGCGATCAGTCTTGGGGGGTAATCGCTCTTGCTTTAACCTCCCTGGATCTGGATTGTGATCTAGGGTGGAAGTCGTGGGTGGGTTTACAGCTTGCCAGAAACGGAAGTTGCCTCCCACACGTTCAGGACGAAAATTCCTCTTTCTGGCCTTAAAGCCATAGTGTGGCAACAAACCCAAAAGTCAGGTAATCAAGTGGCAACATGCCACGGCAAAGGAAACAGAAAAATGCAACCCTAGACTCCTATTTTGGGGGCATAGAGCGGGAAAAGGACTGTGAGGTCAGAAGTCCTGCTCCAAAAGCCCCAGGATCCAGGAGAAACAATTTAAAAATTATTGGACTACCTGAAAGCCATGATCAAAGAAAGAACCTAGAAATCACCCTTCAAGAAATTCTCAAGGAAAATTGCCCTGATGTTTTAGATCCAGAGGGCAAAATAGAGGCTGAAAGAATCCACCTATCACCTCCTGAAAAAGATCCCAAAAAGAAAACTCCCAGGAATATTATAGCCAGGTTCCAGAATCCCCAGATCAAGGAGAAATACTACAAGCAGCCAGGAGAAACAATTTCAATGTTGTGGAAATACAATCAGAATAGCCTAGGACCTGGCAGCTTCTACACTGAGGGATTGAAGGGTATGGAATATGATATTCCAGAGGGCAAAAGAGCTGGGATTGAAGCCAAGGGTCACCTACCCAGCAAAACTGAGTATTTTTGTTTCAGGGGAAAATATGGTTATTCAGTGGAATAGAGGACTTTCAAGCATTCTTGAGGAAAAAACCAGAGTTGAATAGAAAATTTGACATTCAGACACAAGAAGGAAGTGATGCTTGAGAAGGTAATCAGGGAAAAGAAATCAAAAGGAACTTATCAAAGTTGAACTATTTACATTCCTATATGGAAAAATAATAACTGTGAGTGATGATATCTTTCTCATTATGAAAATAATGGAAGAAGGGTGTGTGGTCATATGAATACATATGTGAATGTGTATGTTATGGATAGAGGGCATAGGTTGAATTTGTTGGGAAGGGAGAATACTCAAGGGATGAAATTATGAGGTGAGAGAGGAAAGTGGCAAGAGGAGATGGGGAGAGACAGGGTAGGTAAACTATCTCATGTAGAAGAAGCAAGGGGAAGTGGTTGAAGGGAGGGGGAGAATAGGAAGGGAAAAAAGGGAAAACCACATTCTCATTGAATTTGGTTCAGGGAGAGAATGACATACATACTAAATGGGATATCTCAACCTGCAGCAGAATAGGGGGAAGGGGGATGAGAGGAGGAATGATGGATGGGAGGGCATCCTTGGGGTGAGGGGAGGTTGGAAGTACCCACTATAGAAGAGGGACAGGATCATGTGGGGAATGGACCAGGTGGGGGGTGGGATGAGTGGGAGGGAATTATAAGCAGCCTTGTACAATATATCTACTATGATAATGTTTTGCATAGCTAGACATGTACAACATATACTGAATTACTTATCTTCCCAGAGGGAATGGGTGACAAGGGAGGAAGGAAATGGATCTGAAATTCGAGGTCTTAACATTAAATGTTTCAAATATATATAAATACTATTATTAATACTCTTTTGCTTATAATTGGGAGATAAGATGTGCAGGCATTGGGACACAAAGATTCACCTTCCTCTAATGGAAAAGTCGTAGGGGGTATGGGAGAAGGTATGGGAGAGAGCAGATTGGAGGAAGCGATATCTTGCGGGACTGCTATTCTGGGAGGTTGGGTAGGGGAATAACTGGGGGAAAATGATTGTAACACAAAATTTGGTGGAAATGAATGATGTAAAACAGAAGTTAATAAAGCATTTGTTTAAAAAAAAATATTTGAAGCACCAGGACACAAAAAGTTTGCTTTCAAAAATGGTGTTATAATAGATCTCAATATCCAAGATTGACACTAGAAAGACTAATACCTGAAGGCAAAAAGGAAGAAATATAGTCATTGCAAATGGTTGTCTTTCTTTATCTTCTATGCCCAGGGCTTTCTCTGCCCAGTCCAACATTGATCAGGTGGATCTGAATATGAAGGGTGAGAATTCCCATCAAATCTGACTGTCTCCATAAAAGGCATTGCTATGCTCATCTCTTGCGAAGGATTCCTCGGGTTCTGATCCTCAGCTTTGGGCTCTTCCTCCCACCTTCTCCCTTCTCTGCCATTTTCCACCAATCATTTGCCAGCATCTCTCTAACGACAGAACAAGGACCTTCTCCCCCCCACACTTGCACATACATAATAGGTATTTGATAAATGTTAGTTGAATTGAATTTTCCCCATCACTCCTTACCCCAGACCTACTGCCTGAGCCTTCTCTCCCTTTTTTTCTCCAGATCACCTGCCAGCCTCTATGGCAAAATCTGGCAAAACATGGAGAGTATTCTTACTAGCATTGCCACCCTGAACAGAACTGTTTGATTTTTGCACAGATGAACAGGTACTGTTTCCATGGTCTCTCCCATGGTAGAAACACCATCTACTAGAGTGCCTGCCATGTAGAATGGGATAGTTTTTTCCTCAAAAGCTGGAAAAATTGTCCCTGAAACATGATTGGTTCAAAGGATGAGAGCCTGAGCCATTGACATGGCTTCTCAGTCAACTAGGGAATATAAGAACCCTCCTAAAAGGAATCAGTATCTCTGACTTGAAAGATGTCTCACTCACTACCAGAAAAGTTAGCACAACCTGATGACCCAACACTCCCTTCTGAACAGGTATCTTTCCACCCATAGGCTGGGAGGGATGGGGGGACATCTACCTGGACCAATGCCATATTCTTGCTAAGTATCCTTTCTATGTGATTGTTTTAAAAAATTGTTTTTTTTAATGTTGGTTGGCCTACAAATGCCTCATTTTATTCCAGTCCTGGTCCCTTACCATATGAATGGCCCAAGTCAGGCCTGGTCCACAACATCTTATAACTGCCCAAACTTTCTCTGAATTTTCCCAGGGCTACCATTCTAGCCATACTGCTTGCAAGCTCTAAGGAGCTCAGGGGAAATCACTGTTTCCTTCTCCCTTAGATTCCCTCTCAATCTGATAGGAATTGTCCCAGAGAATTACATCATTTCCGCCACAACCAGATCACATACTGAGTCTGGCCAGTGACAGGGATCAGGAGGAGGAGGGGGAAAGGGAGAGAAAATAGACAATTTAATTTTATCCTGTCTCAGCCTCCAAAGAACATCCCCTCCCTTGATCAATGTCAGCAGCTTGGGGGAGGGAATGTCTCCTTGAAAGTCTAGTCAATAGTATGAAAGGGAAGACAATGGCCTGCACAGATGACATATGAGATTAATAACTCACATTTGTATGATGTTTCAAGGTTCACAAAGCTCTTTGTTTTAAGGTTTGCAAACCACAGCAGTGTGACAAAAGTAGTTTGTGTGTTTATTGGTTCTTTACTTGACAGATGAAGAAACTAAGTCTCGGGGGAAAGAATATACTGACGGTCACATAGCTATTTAGTTTGGGGTCTGGGATTCAAATCCATGTCTCCTGATTCAAGCCACTGGTCACCTGACTCCAAATCCAGCCCTTTTCCCACTGCAGTAGATTTAATGTTAATGTGTCAGTCTTAGAATGAATGGGTGTTTTCATTACTCCATTTACTTGCACTAAAATTTTAAACTTTGGTCCAAACCTTTTCCTGCAGTATTTTGGGACAGTCTTAAATCAAGTGGCTTCTTACCAAATCTCACATTTCACAAGACTATTATTTGTTCTGATATTTTGGGGGGGATGTAGGAGTGGGAAAAGAAAGAGTAAGAACAGGAAACATAGGGCTCTAAAGGACCTGGATTTCTGCCTTTCAATGGGTGATCACTGAGCTTTGCATATTCTCCTCCATTCCCATGACCCAGATCACTGCAGATCATTGCATGCTATACCCATTAAAAAGGCCCTGCCCCTCTCTCCTTTTGAATTTCTTATCATATTAATGGTACATATTATAAGCTCCTTGAGGGAAGGGACTGTCTCTTGCCTCTTTTTGAGGCAAAGATAGAAATTAAAATTGACAGATCATGGTAACAGCTTAGATATGCAAGGGGGGGGCTGCAAGATAGTGAGGAATCCAGGATAACTCCTAGGTTGTGAGCCTGGGGGACTGTGAGGACAGTAGCATGGTAGTAAGGAAGGTAGGACACAGGGATTAGTTTGATATGTCTGAAAGACACAGTTGGAGATGTGAGATCGGAGGTCAGCAGAAGATTGGGGCAGGAAAGGTAAGTTTGAGAGTCATTAGCCTAGAGATAATAAGTAGTTAAATGCATGGGAGCTGATGAGCTTGCCAAGTATAGAAGGAGAAGAGAAGAGGGCCCAGGATAGAACCCTAGAAACCCCTATGGCTTTCTTGTTGACTGCAGAGGTAGAAGGATCGGAGCTGAACCCGAGTTTCCAAAGAAAAGGCTCAATGAGCCCCTTCTTTGCTGATTTTTGTGTTTTACTTTCTCTGGCTGCTATAACTGCACATTCACTGAGTCCAGTGAGGGGCCAGCCCTGAGAGCAAGCTACTTCATCTAGTCCAGCTAGAAATTGATTTAGCAGATGAGGAATGGTGTCCTGCAACTCATCCAATTAGCTATGCCTCACAAAGAGGTGAACTTGGTAGAAATGCCTCAAAAGGAGAAAAGGACTCTCAAGGCCAGGAGATATGGGGAACTAGATATTGAGGGATTATTCCAAATATGAAAATAATCATCAACAAACACAAATATTTGAATATAGAATGAAGAGAAAAGAAGATTGTATAAGAAACTTTGAGCATTTACATACAAATTATTTTCAAATGCATATTAAATTTAATACACTAGTATAGAAATTGCCCTGTTTGCTTGTGTCCCCTTCCAAACTTCTTTTTGTTTTCTTTTGTGTATTTGTATATGTTTGGTTAATATTTTCTCTTTTTTCAGTCTCTATCACAACTTGCTCTCATCCCCATCTGCAAATGTCTCTACCCACTATCTTATTCTAATCCCCTCTATTGTAACAAATAAGTATAGTCAAGCTAATTTTGTTGATTTGTTTCAAACTACTCATGCCCACCATGTATCTCTTGAATTTATTAAAATTAATGAGCGATTCCATTTGTACAGTGACAAAGCTCTGTCATATCAATTTATCTGATCTTCACAACTCTATACAGCATGCAGGGCTGTGATTATACTATTTCCATTTGACAGATAAGAAAGTTGAGAACCAAAAAAATTAAATGACTTGCCCATGGTCACAGTGTTGCTGTTGCTGTTCAGTCATTTCAGCTGTGTCTGATCCTTTGTGATTCCAGATGGAGTTTTCTTGGCAAAGATACTGGAGTGGTTTGCCATTTCCTTCTCCAGCTCATTTTACAATTAAGGAAACTAAGGCAAACAGGTTTAAATGACTTGCCCAGGGTCACACAGCTAGTAAGGGTCTGAGGTCAGATTTGAATTCAGGTCTTTGTGACTCCAGTCCTGGCAACTGTACCACCTAGCTGCCACTTGGTCACAGTATTAGTAAGTGGCAATGTTTGGACTAGCACCCTGCATTTCCTGACTTTCTACTCCAAGATACTTTCCACTATCTCCCACAGCCTTTCCTGCAGCCTCTTGGAACCAGGATTTTTTTGTCTTTGTTCTTTTCACTCAGTATGAAGTTCAGAAAATAAACAGAAAGGACTGAGAAGGGGAAGTGAAACTAATAACAGGATATAGTGTCTGTCTCATGAAGGCTATGGGGAGTTAAGAGGGACCATGGCATAATGGAAAGTGTACTAGACTTGTAATTAGGAGACCTCGGTCTAAATCCCAGCTCTGATATATACTACACATCTAAACATAGACAAATGCCTACCCCTCTCTGGGACTCATCGTAAGAAAAGTATATTATAAGCCTTAAATCATTCACTATAGAAATGTGTCTGATTATTACAAAAATGCACCCAGAAGAAGCAAATCTATTTTCAAAAGTTCACCCTGAATCTTTGTTGAAATGTATAGATACTACCAGACATTAAGTAGCTACTGCAAAGGAAAGAAGTCAGATGAGAGAGGTTCTTCATCCAAGGCATTTCACCTTGCTCCTACAATCACAGCATATAGAAAAGGTCAGTCTT
Organism: Gymnobelideus leadbeateri; assembly: GCA_011680675.1. Classification (NCBI taxonomy): domain Eukaryota; kingdom Metazoa; phylum Chordata; class Mammalia; order Diprotodontia; family Petauridae; genus Gymnobelideus; species Gymnobelideus leadbeateri. Next base: position 433,686 of record WOXC01005875.1, on the reverse strand, counting down.
ATCCTGGAGGATACCTCTAATCAGACCTCTCTGTAAGATCTGGATGTCTAAGTTAAATGACTTTGGGCAAATCATTTCCTTTCTTCTAGGTCTCTGTTTCCCTAATCGAAAGAACTAAGATTAATAGGAGAAATTCAAAGAATTATAGAAAGATTTGATTACAGAAAGAACTGATATAAAGTAAAAATAAATAGAACAAGGAAAACAATATCTGCAATGACTTAATGAATACCAATAAAACAAAACTAAATGTTCTATAATAATAGTAATAGTAGCTAGCATTTATATAGAACTTTACAAACACTGCCTCATTTTCTCCTCACAACAACCCTGGGAGGAAGGCATTATTACTATCCAATTTTACACAGGAGGAAACTAAGGTAGGCAAAGATTAAGTGACTTATCTAGGCCCACACAAGTAGTAAATGCATAAGGCTGGATTTAAACTTCAGTCTTCCTGACTTCTGGTCCAATAGTCCAATAGTGCAGTAGATACTGTACCACTTAGCCACCCTATAATTATAATACCTAAGTTCTTCCTTAGAGAAGAGATGGGAAAATATACCTTCCTTTTTTGAGAGGGAGTTGAAGAAGTATTGCATATCACTGTTAGATGTATTTGAACTATAATAGAGTTATCCACTGATTTTTAAAAATTATTTTTGCTACAAAAGCAAGCTCTCTAGGTAGGGGAGGGGTGAAGGAGTATATTCAGAAATGAACATGATATAAAAAGAAAACGTTTTAATAAACCCTTTTTAAAATATAGGAGTTGAATAAGAGGACCTATAAAATTATGACTGAAAACTGTAGGTCATGGGTCAACAATCTCAGAACCCTGGGAGAGGTTGTAAAAAACAGCCTCAAGGAAGAAGGAAAATGATGTAGTCATATCATAGACAATAACCTCACCTGAGATTTTCTTTAATGTGCTGGTAATAAGTCACATCCCAAAACTATTGGGAGTATTAACCCCTGGGTCTTTTCCCATAATGTTACCAAAGAGAGAAAGACAGGTTGAAGGGAGGACAGAGAGAGGAGATAATGAGAAAGAGGAAGATGGAAGAAGAGAGAAAAAAGGAGGAGAGGAAAAGAGGGAGGAGAAGGAAAGATGAAGTGTAAGTAGGGAGAGGGAAACAAGGATCATGGAGAGGGTTTTCCATCCAGTTTTAACTCTGATGGAAGTGAGTACTTAACTATTTCCATTAGGGAGAAAATAAAGAACACTTGTAATAAGACTGTTATCTGGAATATATATATATATGTAAGTACTAGTCCCTTGAAAGAAAATGGAAGCCAGGAGGAAGGGGGCCAGCTTTAGCAACTCTTCCAGTGAGCTCTATCTGCTCAGGGTGGTAGACTCTTTGTGTTTCTACTGGGGCTAGTAGCCTGAATGTAGCCTTCATATTCTTTTTTTTTTTTTTTTTTAAGCAATTGGGGTTAAGTAACTTGCTCAAGGTTACACGGCTAGTCATTATTTATGCGTGGGTGCTCATTTTCTGAGGCTGGATTTGATCTCGGGTCATCCCAACTCCGAGGCCGGCGCTCTCACTCACTGCGCCACCTAGCCGCCCCTTTAGGGCAATTGGGGTTAAGTAACTTGCCCAAGGTCACACGGCTAGGTTTTTGTTTGTATGGATTAAGTGTCTGAGGCCGGATTGGAACTCAGGTCCTTCTGACTCCAGGGCCGGCGCTCTACTCACTGCGCCACCTAGCCGCCCTGCCTTCATATTCTTTAGTAAAAATAGTAGAGTCAAGATTTGAACTCATGTCTTCTTAACTTTAAACCACAATGCCTCCTATTTTGTCAATAATGAGTTTTTTGTACCTGATAGCAATGAAAGTTACCTCCACCCCAATATCATGGGTAGCTGAAGAAAAACAGAAAATGTCTGAGAAAACTGTCATGACATCTCATAAAACTTTTTAATCAGATCAAAGGCCACCTGGGGCCACTACATCTGAAGCATGAATTCCCTCTATAACAATCATCCAGTCTCTAATATCTCCAGGGATAGGAAAAATCACCTTCTTCTATGGCAAACGGTTACATTTTGGAGCAGCTCTCTAATCCTTAGGAAGTTTTCTTATGTTGCGGCAAATCTACCACCATTTATTAAGCACTTAGTATATGCCAGACACTTTGCTGAGCACCAGTGAATACCAAAAACTCTAAAAACAACAACAACAACAAAAAAAAACTAGTCCCTGTCCTTAAGGAACTTACATTCTAATAGGCAAGACAATATGTAAATAAGTAGGTAATTACCAAAAGTAACCTTAAAGAAGAAGGATCTGGAAGCTAGGGAAAAGTAAAGTGTATAATGTATAGTGAAATGAGTCTGAGTCAGAAAATTGGACATAATATCCTACATCTGATGCTTACTATCCAAATGAACTTGGACAAATAGCTTTTTAAAATTTTTAAATTTATTTTCCAATTAACAAGTATCTATTTTCTCTTCTCAAACTCCATCCCATTGGAAACAAACAAAAAAAAAAAAACCCTTGTAAGAAATATTCATGGTCAAACAAAACAAATTCCCACATTGGCCCTGGATGAAAATGTATGTCTTATTCTGCATCCTGAGTCTATCACCTCTCTGTCAGGAAATGGGTAGCATGCTTCATCATCAGTCTTCTAAGACTACGGTTGATTCAGTGCATTAATCAGAGTTCTTAAAACTTTTAAAGTTGTTTGCCTCTACAATGCTGTTGTCATTATGTAAGTTATCCTCCTGGTTGGTTCTGTTCACTTTGCTCTGGGATCAGTTCATGCAATTTTTTCCAGGTTACTCTGAAACCATCCCTTTCATCAATTCTTGTGGCAAAATGATATTTCATTATATTTATATAATACACAATGATCAGCCATTTAAAGATTGATGCTACATCTCCACACCCTTATTTTCCAGTTCTCTGCCACTCCAAAAAGAGCTGCTATAAATATTTTTGTGCATATGAGTCTTTTCCCCTTTAATTTCTTTGGAGAATAGGTCTAGTTGCAGTATCACTGTGTTAAAGGATATGCATAGTTTAGTAACTTTGGGGGTATAATTTTAGATTGTTCTCCAGAATGGCTGGACCAATTCAAGGTTCTAACAATAGTACACTTGTGTGATTGTTTTCCTGCAGCCCCAATATCTTTTATTTTCTCTTTTTTTGTCAACATAGCTAATCTGGATGTGAGATAGAACCTCAGAGTTGCTTTAATTTGTATTTCTCTAATTATTAGTGATTTGGGCTATTTTATTTGACTATTAATAGCTTAGATTTCTTTCTTTGAAAAGTTCCTATTTATATAATGCAATTGTATTGCACAGTTCTCATTGTACAGTTTGAACATTTATAAACTGGGGAATGATTCATTACAAATGTTGAAACAGTTGCTTATATAACTTGGAAATGAAAATTTTATCAAAGAAACTTTCTCCAAAGTTCATTTCCAGTTAATCATTTACTTTCTTATCTTAGGTGCATTCAACCTAATTTATATTCCTTTTATAAAATTTTTATTTTTTCAATTGATAGAAATCCACATTTTCCTCCTACCACCTCCCCTTCTCCAACTACAAAAAATAAAGAAAAATAAACATATTGCAGGAAATATGCATAATCAAACAAGACAAATTCCCACATTGGATATATATATTTAAACCTGAGTTTGCACCCTGAGTTATTCACTTCTCCTTCATAAGACAGGTATTATGTTTCATTATAATTCCCCTGAATCGTGGTCAGTTATTTGTTCATCAGATTTTCCTGCTCCCTCTTGATAAAGAAGGGGATGCTCAGACTTAATGTGATCTATTTCTGCTCTCATATTCTTCCCAATGAAAGATCCTTATCCTTTCTTTCTTTCCTTTTAAACTCTTCCTTGCAATCTACCCTCCACATTTAGAATTTGTTTTGCTTAGGACTAATTTCTTCTTTAATCTACTCCCTTATTCTCTCCTATCCCTTCTTCCTTTTTCCCAGTTTCCAAGTGAAATACATTTCTGCACCCAATTTGTGTATGTGTGACAATGTGTGTGTGTGTGTGTGTGTATGTGTATCCTTCTTTGACCAGTTCAGATGAGAGGTTCAAGCGTCAGCCACTCCCCAATGTACTTTGGACATTGTTGGATATGGCCACTAGGTGGATTCATTTTGTTGATTATACATATTTATTACAAGAGTTTTTTTTTCTCTTAGTTCTTAAATTGGGGGGTAGGATGGGGAAATGGGGTTAATGATAGTAATACCAAATAAAAGGTGACCAATGGAACACTTTTTAATGCACAGAAGAGAACAGAAGGGAATTCATAAAGAAATGCAAATAAGCAAAAGAATTTTGAAAGTAATATCTGGAATTTATTATTTCCATTTTTATTTGGAGATTTGTAGTTGTATATACAATCCTCTTTTGTGTTATGGTATATATATATATATATATATATATATATATATATATGGAAATATACTTTAGTGCAGGACAAAATGCAAAACTAATTTTTTAAAAGAGAGACAGAAGATGACTATGTTCATATAGTATCTTGTAGAGCTAGGACTTGAACTGAAGCCTTCCACCTCTAAATCTAGAACTCTTACCACTGTACCATCCTGTATCTATAACAGTAGAAATTTTCTTTTCTTTTTTATTTTTGGAGGCAATCAAGATCAAGTGACTTGCCCAGGGTCACACAGCTGCTAAGTATCTAAGGCTATATTTGACCTCCAGTCCGCCTGAATCCAGGGGTCGTACTCTATCCACTGTGCCACCTAAAAGTTTCCAAGCCAAGGATGACCATCCATAAGGGATGTTATTAAGGTGAATTTCTCCATAAGCCTAGCATTTGGACTAGATGATCTCAAAGGTTCCTTTCAATTCCAAGAGGCTATATTTGATTCTATTCACCTTGGTCCACCAGAACATTTGTCATTTAGCTTTGGAACAAAGAATTCAATCTCTTCCTGGTCCAACAAACTGGCTCATCCCAGTTCTGACAATTGGAATGTCTTTCTGGAATTTTTCATTTAGAATGTCAGAACTAAAATGTAGATTAGAGGCACTAGGCACATCTCATTTTACAAATTAGGAAACTGAGGACCAGAGAGGGAAAGTGATTTGCCCAAGTTACATAGCTAATTTATAGCAGAGTTGGACCTACATCTCAGGTCTCCTGATTGCCAGACCAGGGCTTTTTCTTTTATAGCATGGCTCTTACCTTTCTTAGCTGCAGCCTGATTGATCAGTAATAAAAGATCTAAATCAGATAGTGAGACATCTACTTCAGGCTGACACCTTAATTAGCTTTGTGACCTTGAGTCACAAAAATGGCCTTCTCTCTAGGACTCAATTTCTTCTGTAACATGATGAGATTGGACTAAATGATCTTTAAGGCTCAGCTCCAATATATTTTATTTTCTGTGTTCTAAAGTGCCTTCCAACTCTAATATTTTTGTGTTCTAAAGTCCTCCTTCTAGCTCTGACATTCTGTATTCTAAGATCATTCCTGGTGCTGACTCTACATTCAATAGTCTAGCATCTCACCCCTTTTCCTAGACATTAAATTTCAACCAAAAGTCTTTTCCTCCTGACAGAGACTGATGGCCTGCAGAGGGGGCAATAACACTGCCTGGTGAAGGGAATTTTAGGCTGAGCCAGGTGGGGCTGCCCAAGCAGATAAACTAGCTGTTTATTCTCCTGAACAGGTTACTTTGAACATAATTGTTATGAACAAAAATCAACCACTCAACTCCTGCTCTTCAGAGCTTTCAATTCTCTCCTGCTAAGGGGACTGAGAATCCTTGGTCTCTGACTCAGTGATAGCACTTGGCTATAGAAGAAAAAAAATTAAAACCAGTAACAGAGACCTTCTCTCTTACAATTTACTTTCTTTCTCAATAGGATCAAGATGTTGAGTCCATACAGACCGAATATTGTCTATATAGAATGTTAGAGATGGAAAAGACCTTAGAACATGGTAGGGTGAGAGATGGAAGGGCCTATATATACACTCCCACCACTCCAGTAACTTAAGGGACAGTTCCAACCCAGAGAAGATTGAGAAAATCCCCATTCCTTTTTCAGCACACCCCACCCCTTTCCCTGTAAGTTTCAGCTATCCTCCAAATAAATCATCTGAGCAAACTTCCAAATGGTAAATGGAATAGGGAAGATTCTATTACACTAATATTCTAACTAGAACCTTAGGACCTATTTAGTCTATAAGCATCTCCATGCCTCCCCTATGCTGTGGTTACCATGTCTATATCTCCTGTTCCTTTAATCTTGGTCATTCAAAATTGTTGCCTGCCTAGATGAAAATCCCTTTCCCCTGTTACTCCTCCCAATACTGTCATGCCAATCCACCTCAGCTCTACCCTTTCCTAGTCTCTACCTTCCTATGCCCCACTCCCATCTAGGATTGTACACTCACCCCCTCATATGTAATCCATTGCCAGATCTTGTCCTTTCAACCTTCACAGTAGCTCTCCAATATATTCACTTCTCTCCACTCAGACAGCTATAGAGCATCCTCATCACCTGTTCATTATTTCTAATATCCTGCGTATCGCTTATTTGTACAATATTGTTTGTAAGTCATTGTGAGGATCAAATGAGATCATATTTATGAAGCACTCGGCAAATATTTGAGCACTACATAAATATTAACATAATTAATTAGCTAATTATATTGATATTCATATTAGTTGTCAACATCCTGATCCTTCATTTCAAACTCATTGTAGGTCACATTTTTCCTGTTCAATTCTTTCAGTATATTGTTCTCATTCTCAATTTACTTTCTTTCCTTCAATCCTTCATAAATTTCCTAGATTTGGAGTTGTAAGGAACCTCAGACACATCTGGTCCAATCCCTTCACTTTACAAATAAGGAAAGTGATTCCCAGACAGAAGACCTGTTCAATACCAAATATGTCTTGATACCTCATAGACAGCCCTTTCGTCAAAGTCCTGTCCTCCACTGTTGAATCTCTTACTTCCTTGTTCTACAGCAGTTCAACTGGCCTGCTATTCCCCAACACAGAGTTAGCCCTGCCATCTGCCTCTCTGGTCCTACCCTAAAGGGTCCTACTCTATTGCTGATAGAGGAAGTCACAGAAATGTTAAATGGGTCCACTATAAATTCATTCTATTTAACCTTTTATTCATGTCTAATTGATTCCCTATTACATTCCCCAAAACTACTGTTCTACTGCTTCTTCTCTAACTTCAAACTTCCATTTCCACCCCTGTCCCCCTCTCCCTCAGCAGTTGAACTCACCTCCCACTAGCACATAGCAAATATTTAATGTTTGTTGAATTAATGAATGAATGACTTTATTGAGAAAATTGATATCCACTGTCATCATGAGCTTCCTCATGTGAGTTTTCAGATCTCAAAACTTGTCTTCACTCATTACCTTCTTTGTTTCAGATGCAAAAATTGAGGTGGCCATTCTTCTTGTCAAGAAGTACAATACTTGTACCCTTTGGTCCCTAACTCTTATCTCCTGTGGGACCTTAATCCACGAATCATTTTCCTTCTCTTTTTTCAATCTCCTGTCCTGGCTCATAGATCTAGAACTGGAAGGTTATCAGAAGACATCTGGTTCAATCCCGTCATTTTACAGATGAGGAAACTGGTGCCTAAGGACAGTAAGTGACTTTCCCAAGGTCATACAAGTAGTAAGCACCAAAAATGGGATTTCAAAGGAATGTGTGTGAGTGTGTGTATACTTATTTGTATCTAATGGTAGCCATCTCTAGGGTGGGAGGGGAAGAAAAAAATTTATGTAATAACTTCATGATATATTTAAAAGGAATAGCAAGTTGTACATAGAAGATTTGCAGTTTTATGCACAATCATCTTTGTATTATATTATGTTATAGAAATGCTTGTTTCATTCAATCAATTTAAAATAATTTTTTAAATAAAAAAAGGATCATAGAGCACAAGGGTACTTCAAGGTCCATCTAGGCCAATTGACTCATTTTACAAATGAGGAAACTGAGTCTCAAGAAGGTAAGGTGACTTGCCAAAGGTTATATACATAAGAGTTAAAGAGCAGGGTTTGAACCTGCTTTCTCACATTCCAGAACCAGCACTCTTTCCCCTTATACCTGTAAACCTAGATAGTGGTTTCACTTCTATCTTTTAGAAAAAAATCCTTTTGCCATTCCCTGAAGCTATTATTCTAAATAGCTCCTCCTCTTTAATGCTAACCCCCTAAGATGAGTAGACCACACTCACCACCTCATTACTTACTCGTTTCTCAACCCCTTGCCATCTGGCATCCAATCCTCCCTCACCCTCCCACCCACATCCCCGCTCTACTAACGCTGCTTTCTCCAAGGTCACCAGAGACTTATTGCCAGATCCAATGATCTTTTTCTCAGACTTCATCCTTCTTGACCTTTCTGTAGGAGACTGACATTATTGACCTCAAAGAAGCAAAATCAAGAGAAACTCTGTGAATAAGCAAACAGTTCTTCCTCTGTTCCAAATATTTGCACTCAGCTGCCTACTCTGGAGAGTGAAATGGACAAAGAGAAAGTATACCTGATGGAAATAGGGAAACTAGATGCAGGAGGAGAGAGGCTGGGAAGAGAAGCAGCATTTCCACAGGAAAGGGGGCAAGCTTCAGGGCTGAGAATTTGACCAGAAAGAAGTGCCCCAAGATCTATAAGAAGAAAGAAAATCTATACTCTCCTGACTAGTCCCAAAATACAGAATCAGAATCACAGAGTCTTAGAGCTGGAAGGACTCTCAGAGGTCATCCATTTAACCCAGACTTAACAAGTATTCCCCTCCACTATATACTCTATAATGATCACAGAATGATACATATGCATGTATGTGTATGTGCATATATAGTATGTATAGATACATATATACATACACATATATGTATGTATTGGACATAGCCAATATGGGGATTTGCTTTATTTGAAAATGTATATTTATTACAAGGGTTTTATCTCTCCTTTTTCTTTTTTTAATTGGGGGAAGGAGATGGAAAGGAAAGGAAATTTATTTTTCTTAATTAAAAAAACAAAATTTAATTCTCAGAAATGAAAGAGTTATATCTGCCCTTGAGAAATCAGGAAGACTGGGAAGAATTTGGAAATATATTGGCTGTGTGACCCTGGACATGTTTTTTTGCCTCCCAGTGCCCCTAGGCAACTCAATAATTCTATCAATTTCAGCAAGAAGGAGCAATCTGAATTTTGTAGAGGAAGTTCCTCAATGGGCATTCCCCACACCAATATACTCACAAGTGAGTGGGTGGAGGATTCAGGAAGACAAGTACCTCTGATGTGAGGACTTGCTGAGCCCTTTTCAGAGCTGTTCATCCACTTTTTGTGTCCGCCTGATTCTCCCAACTCTCACCTGTGGTTCCAAGAAGCTGTAACATGCAAAGCAGCCACATCCTGGCAAACCACCTAGATGGCAGATGGGTAAGCAAGAGTCCTCGAACCCATTGAATAGCTAAGGGGATGAAGACTTCCCCCTGGCAGAATGGGAGAATGAGAACAATTTGTTCCAGTGGCCACAAAGGTGGCAGAAACTGGCACTGGGGAAGGCTGAGAGCTTGGTCAAACATTGAAGACTCCAAGGTCATCCACCGAATCCTGGGTCATTGCCAGTTATTTTGACTTTTGCTCTGCCTCCGAATTTCAATGACTCAGGAAGACAGAGTGAGGCTGATCATTTAGTCTTCTTCAGAAACTGAGGATGAACAACAATAACACTCACAAGTCAAGTTTTGGGGGTTTTTTTAAGACAGAGAGACCTCTCATGAAGGGGAACCCATTAGCTCCTCAGCCCATTCCACTCCTGAATATCTTTGTTAGGAAATGTTTCCTAGCCTTGGATCAACTTCTTGTCTCTCTGAAACTTATTTTGCCCATTTTTCTGTGTCCTGCTCAGAGGTGGCAACTTGAAGTCTAATTCCTTTTTCACAGCAGTCTTCCAAAAAATGAGTATGGCAGATAGAAAGCTATAAAATCCCCACCTCCAAGCTTTTCATTGTCCAGGCATACACTCCTTGTTTCATCTATCAATCTTTGTATGGAATGATCTTAAAGTCATTCGTCTTTCTAGTTAATCTCTTATGGACCCATTCCTGTTTGTCAATTGTCTTTCCTAAAATGTGGCACCCAGAGCTGGAAAAAAAGTGCTCTCGATGTGCTATGACTAGAGCAGACTATAGCAGGAGTATAACCTTCCAGTTTCTGGACACTAGGTCTCAAAGCAACCCAAAATCACATTCATTTTTAAGTTACAATGTTACATTTTCAGTCCACTAAAAGCCCTAGATCATAGATTCTGTTGTTGGAAACCTGGGCTCTGATAAGTGAGATTTTACCTTAATTTGCCAGGAATGAGGTCTCTATGCCAGTTATTTCCTGGCCATCACATATGTGTGTGATACTTTGTGCATCCCCCATCCCTTGCCAGCTGCCCTTCATGTGTTGTCTTCCCATATTAGAATAGTCCCTTAATATTCCATATTAGGAAGTCCCTTGAGGGCAGGGACCATTTTGCTTGTTTGTATTTGTTTCCTCACCAATTAGCATGATGTCTGGTATATAGTTGGTGTTCATCCTTTGTTCTAAAGAGAAGCAATGACATCATGGGATGATGACTTATGCATGAATTGGATTAAAATGAGACAGAGTTGCCCAAAGTCCTCAACCTCATTCTTTCTTCCTGAGTCATTAAAGTCCCACAACAGGGCAAAAGTCAAAATTACTAGCAATGGCCCAGGAGGCAGTAGATGACCTTGGTGTCTTCGATGTCTGACCAAGCTCTAAGCCCTCTACGATGCCTGCTTCAGCCGATTTAATGGACACTACAACAAACTGTTCTCATCTGCCCATTCTGCCAGGGGGACGTCTTCACATGCTTGGCGTAGGCATCACCCTAACTCACCACTGGGTTTAAGGCCTGTCGGTTACCCTCAACCTGATTTAACCCATCTGTTGTCTAGATAGTTGTGGCTACTGTGCATGCTACGGTTTCTTGGAGCCATAGATAAGAGGTGAATGAATCAGGTGGAAACCAAAGGCCAATGAGGATCGTGAAAAGGGCTCAGCAAACCTTCCATGCCAGAGGTGTTATTATGCCCCGAATACCCCATACACACCATATAGACCTGGTATACAGTAAACATTTAATAAATGCTGTTTTATTCATCCATTCTTTTTTCCATACAAGCTATTGTCTATCTATGCCTGCCCTATCTTGTACTTATAAAACTAATTTTCAAAAATACAAATATAACATTCTCCATTTATTTCTACTAAATTTCATCCCTTTAGATTCAGACCATTGCTGATAGCCTGCAGCAAGATCTTTTGGCATCCTGAGTGTCATTCAGAACATGAGCAATCTTTCCCAATTTTATGTCATCCACAAACTTGTTAAATATGCCAAATATGCCTTCAGTAAAAAAAAATTAAATAGTGCAGGCTTCAGAACAGATCCTCAGGTCACCTCTGGTTGGCAAATGACACAGGATCTGTTAGAAAGAAGAATGCTCATCCAAGATACAACTAGGGAGCTTCAGGCTAGGCAACCAAAGCATACCTTCCCTGCTGCTTCTTGGATGCCTTGACAAGAGAGATGCTCTCTTCCCAGGTCTTCAGCTCTCCGAGGTGGAGTGTTGTAGATTCTGAGGCACATTTTGTCTGTAGAGTCAGATCAAAGGTCACAGGATCAGAGCTTTAGAGATGGAAGGGACCTCAGAGTCATATAGTCAACACCTTCATTATACAGATTAGGAAACTGAGGCTCAGGGAGGTCAAAGGACTCACTCAAAGTCACATGACTGCTGCAAGTGGTAGAATTTCCATTCAGCCCTAGATACTCTAATGCTGAATCCCTCACTCCTTCCCCTGAATCATACTGCCTCTTCTAGGGAAGGAAAGAAGAAGTGAAAAAGCATTTATTACATGCCTACTGTATGCCAGGTACTTTGCCAAATGCTCTACAGATATCTCGTTTGATCCTCACAACACCCTGTGAACTAGGTACCTATTATTACCTCAATTTTTACAGTTCAGAAAACAGAGGCAGACACAGATTGAGTGACTTGCCCAGTGTTACACAGCCATAGTGTAGTGCCCAAGTCTGGATTTGAACTCAAGTTTTCCTGACTCCAGGGCTCTATCCATTGCCTCTTGGTGCTGAATCTTGACCCTTTGTCCTCTTCCATAGCAATACCCATAGACTACAAGGAAATAAGGTCAGGGCTGCTTTGGCTGACTTCCATGAGGGCTCCCTGGTGTAGGGAGGCTCCATCTGTTGAGAGGAGAGGGATGTAGAGGTTTCTATAGACTATTCATTTGGGAGAAGATCCAGTTGGCTAATGACGTTTTCTGCTCTTGCCATTCTTCTTTGTCTCAATCCATCCATGCTAGAAATATGTACCTGGCTTGGAGATATGTGTCTGTAGTGCCTACTCACACCGCAGTAATCTGGGGTGGAAGAAAGGAGAGACAAATAGCTGCATTTTAGCGTGCTTGCCAAGTCCCAAAGCCAAATGGGAACGATCTCATACAGGTCACAGACCACAGGCCATAGCCCCAAATTCACAGGCCACAACTCAACCCAGCCCAACTCAATTCTCTGCTTACAATTCCCAGCAATTCTCCCAACAGGCGCCTTATGAAAAAAGACAATTAGCAGCTGTTCGTTGCAAAGCCTCTTGGAAAATGAAGGTAGAAATAGCTTTTCTTGTTATTGTTTATCCAGTCTACACACGTGAGGCTAGCCACATATAAATGTTTACATAAAACTGTGCCAGAGCCTAGAATCATCAGCAGATCTGGCTCAAAACCAATTACTTTCTGCGATGAGTAATGGAGCATTCAAAAGACTATTCTCTCTAGGTAATTTGACTAAAATTAGGATGTGTTGCAACCAGGTAAGCAGTAGAGTCTTAGTCATAACCTCATGGTCCCAGGAGTCAAGATCCCAGGTCAAACAAAGGTAGCAGAAAGTGATCAGTAAGCTTTTCTCACTATCCTTTTTCAGGAAGACATTCGTGTTCCCTGTGGGGAACGACATTTTCCATAAGCCTGTGTGGTATGTATAGCCAAACAACATCCCAATCTCTCCCCACATACTTATACAGTTATACTTTCCATACCATGATTTTCCCCATCCCCGTTTCAATATAACATACATCAGCATAAGAAATTAAATAAGAATTTGTGGGGGGGAAGTTTTGTAGAAGCCACAGACAACATGCAAAGGCCAGCAGACAACACAGGAAGTTTAGAAACTCAGAAATGCATAAATTATGTGTATAGTATATATACTATATAGTATATACATACTATATACTATAGTATAGAGAGGGAGACATTTATTATATATTATAGTATAATATACTATAGTATAAATAGTATACTATACAATATATTATTATATTATATTATACTATACTATACTATATTTTAATATACTATATATACTAATACTATGTATTATACTCAGAGTACTATATGCCATAGTAGAGTATAGTATTATATCTACATATTTTATCTTTTAATACCATAATAATTCAGACTTCTCTGGTATGGAGGACCAAAAAATTTTACACAGACTTTCCAGATTGCAGGGGGCACTGTGCCCTTAATCCCCGTTATGTGGAAGAGATAACTGTCCTGGTCTTAGAATAGAGGTTTTCACAATGTGTGGAGGTTCTCAGAGCAGTGTGGGGGACCCTGGAATGCTGGGGGATAAGGATAAGCTAATGGCTGTACATCTGGTCCATTTCTGTACTGGACTGCTAGGTGGCGCCATGGTGCATAGAGCATGGAGTCAGAAACATCTGCATTCAAATTTGACCTCAGATACTTACTAGCAGTATGACAGAACAAGTCAGTTAATTTCTGTTTGCCCCTATTTCTTCAACTGCAAAACTGAGATACTAATAGCATCTGCCTCCCAAGAGTTGTTGGGAGGATCAAATGGGACAACATTAAAGATCTTAGCACAGTGCCTAGCACACAGCAGGAGCTTAATAAATGCTTGTTTCCTTTCTTCCTAAGTATTGGAGAGAAGCAAGAGGCATGGGGCAAGTAGATGCCTTCTTTTGGGACATGGGAACATGTGCTTTTATCCTATCAGGCTAAGAATATAAGGAAATCAGACTAAGAAATAGAGTGCAAAACTGCCTACCATTTTCAGAAAAGGGGAGGAGAGGAGAAAGGGAAAAAAATTTGGAACTCAAAATCTTGTAAAAATGAATGCTAAAAATTGTCTTGACATATAATTAGGGGAAAAAACTATTTAAAAAAAGAAATAAAGTGCAAACTCTAAAATGCAGCCCCCATTACAGAGTTATTTGCCTGTGTCCCTCTCTGATTATATACTGCTCCTGCTGTGAGTTAGTCACATACACCACTGACCCAGATACAGGTAGGGAAAAGACAGCCATTTGGGGAAAAGGTCCCTGGGACAACATTCCTGCTCAATTTAACCCTTTATTGTTTACTTTGCCTTTTATTCCAAGTAAATATCTTTTCCCTTGAGAGAAGATTATATGTGACATTGGCCCTGTCAGGGAGAGTTTCAGAGAGTGGAAAGTGGGGACTTGGAGCATTAATTTGAGTCATAAATTCTTCTGTTTTAGATAGCCAGAAATTACAGCAGAGAATTGTTACAGTTAAAACAGCTAAGCATAGGGATGAGGGAATGACCTAGTGTTTATTTAGATGCCTGCTATATGCCAAGCACTGCACCAAGCACTTTAGAAATATTATCTTATAGATTTTTGAGGTGGAAGGGGAATTTAGAGGTCATCTAGTTTAACTCTCTGATTTTATAGATGAGAAAACTGAGGCCCAGAAAGATTAAGTGACTTCCCCAAGCTCTGACTCCAAATCTAGCACTCTTTAAATACTTTTAAATACAGTCAATTCTATATACTATGTAATGCAGGCTACTTGATATAGAGAGTAAAACAGAGACAGAGGAGAAGGAGGGGGGGGAGAGAGAGAGAGAGAGAGAGAGAGAGAGAGAGAGAGAGAGAGAGAGAGAGAGAGAGGAGGAAAAGAAGAAGAAGAAGAAGAAGAGGAGAAGAAGAAGAGGAGAAGAAGAAGAAGAAGAAGAAGAAGAAGAAGAAGAAGAAGAAGAAGAAGAAGAAGAAGAAGAAGAAGAAGAGACAGAGGAGGGAGAGGAGGAGGAGGGAGGGGAGGAGGAGGAGGAGGAGAAAAAGAAAGACAAAAAGAGACAGAAACACACAAAAAGAGAGAGAGAGAGAAGAAAGACAATATATTTACTAATCACTTACAATGTGCCCGATACTGTGCTGAGCAAATACAAATATAGTAACCCAGACAGAAGGGGAGGCCAGAAATTCTGTTGGTCATGGAAAGAACAGTGCTTCTACTCCTCCCACTCATTTGAATGGAAGAGAAAAAGAATGTGTGAGTTGAGAAACTGAGGACCCTGAACCACACGAGCTCCTGGCAGTTTTTTGAGTGAGGTTTCTCTAAAACTAATGCTGACCAGAGGTAATTCAGCCATCCTCAGTTAAGCAGAGAGTCACATGGACTTCATGAATCTAAGTCGGACAGAGACGCACACCTTAGTAAACATTACATGCAGATTTTTTTAATTGATTTAAGCTTGAAAGCACTAGATATCCGTGTGTCCCAAAGATATAGGCAACTGGGTTGAGGAACCTCCTTCTGGAGAGTAAAGCTCTTTTAGCCAAACCTCTGAGAAACAGACAAACTCCTGCTTTTGGGAGGGGAAAAAGGCCAGGAAAAGTTTTCTCTACTCTGATGTCTGGGTATATTAAGGCTTTCTAAAAGAACTGTAGCAGAAAGGGTCTATGACCTTTAAACTAAAAGCAATGGCATAGCCATCATTTCGTAAAACAGAGAGATGGCACCCATTCCTCTGTGGGGAAGAGATATCACTCACTTCCAGAGCTGAAACTAGAAACTGGAATCAGAGAGAAGCTATACAACCTTGTATCTAGTGTAGCTGCCTCTTACAACAAGAAGGAACCACAGGACTAGTCATGATAACTAGCATTAAGATTCACAAAATACCTTATAATGTTATCTCATTTGATCCTCACAATAACCCTGAAAGATAGGTAATTTTTATTTTATTTTTTCTTTTTGGAGGGCAATTGGGGTTAAGTGACTTGCCCAAGGTCACAGCTAGTAAGTGTGACGTGTCTGAGGCTGGATTTGAACTCAGGTCCTCCTGACTCCAGGACCAGTGCTCTGTTCACTGTGCTACCTAGCCGTCCTGAGATAGATAATTTTTATTACTCTTATTTTACAGTTAATGAAACTGAGGTAGATTGTAGTTAAGTGACTTGTTCAGGGTCACATAGCTAGCTCTGAGGCTGGACTTGAAATCTGTTCTTCTTGTCTCCAGGTATAGAGCTTTATCTCCTACAACACCAAGCTGCCACAATGTTCAGCCACAACCAGGGGAGACAAGCAGGGAACAGTGCACCACAGAGAGTATGTATCTGGCACAAGTGAAATCATGGAAATTCATCTGTAGTCTTGTAGCATCTTCATGCATTTGTTACAGCCACATGTGTTCCCATGTTTGCTCATCCACTCATAACCTCAGACTCACATGTTCCCCGTTTATATGTGTCCACTCCTCCCACTGGGTGTGTGGGTTCACAGAACAGTATGTCCCAGTTTTATAGCTCCTTTTCTCACAATGCTATTTCATCAAATACTTTTGCTTTGAACTAACTGTGCCTAATAAAGATAAGCACACTGATAGGGTTTCATGAGCTGTGATTTGGAGTGGATGTAGCCCCTCCCCTCCAGTGCCTTGAACCTAAGGGAACCTTGTCTGAGTGACCCACAGAGAAAGCTGGAGGATGCCTCCCCAGATGCTTCCAAAATACACACATATAGCAATATTTTAAAGAAACAAGCACCCAAGTACCTCACTCATGAACTAAGTACATCACTCATGAATACTAATTATTATCAGTCCCTGGTTTATAACCTGGATGAAATAGAAGGCTTCCTTTGAAGGAGGTAGGCTCAATTCCACAAATCACAGTGTTGGGGCAATTTCTAAATGGGGTTGGAAAAGGAGGAATTTCTCTACCTCTTTCTCTCCTTCTGAAAGTGGTATTATCAGGACCAGCCAAGTTTCCATGTTGTAGAGAGGGGTGTCTCCTTATGAGGGCAAAGTAATTAACTGACCCATGAGTTCCATGGTCTATCCAGGGGTGGGGAACCCTTGGCCTTGAGGCCACATGTGATCCTCCAGGTCCTTAAGTGCAACCCTTTGGCTGAATATCCAAAGTAGTTTCAGTTGGATGCAGTCTTGAGGACCTAGAGGGCTACATGTGGCCTTGAGGCCAGCCAAGGGTTCCCCCCCACTAGCTCCATTTCAGTGACCTTCAGGGACCTTCAATGAAAGGGAGGAACCCTTTCATTCTTGTGTTCTTCTTCATGCTTCTTGTGTTGCCATTTCTGATGTCTATTTTCCTCTTCCTTCTGCCCTTCCCCTCCCTCTCTTCTCTTATCCTCTTTTCCCCTCTAACTCTCTCACCCTTTCCTCTCCTGCCTCTTTCCTTTCCTCTCCCCTTCTTTCCTTTTCTCCCCTCCTCTCTCCTGTCCTCTCCTTTGCCACACTTTTCCTCTCCCTTGTCTCTTCTTATCCATGGTGCCCTCTCCTCCCTTTCTTTCCTTTCCTCTGTTCCCTCTCCTGTTCTCTTTTTCCTATGTCTCTGTTCCCCTCCTTCTCTCTCCTCTCCTTCTTTCCTTTTCTCATTTCTTGTTCTGTCTTTACCTTTCATCCCATTCTTTCTTTTTTTCCTCTTTCCAGTCCTGTCCTCTTCTTTCCCTCATCTCCCCTTCCCCTCTGCTAGGGCTATCTTCACCCAGCCCAGCCAGAGGGCTCTGTTCTGAACAGGACACATTTTTTACATTCCTAAAATTAAGAAAAAGAGAGTCAACAAATGGGTAAAGGGGGGTGGAGGTGGAGAAATACTGTTTATTGAAAAGTGAAAAGTGAAAATCATATTTATTGAAAAAAATATGAGTTTTCCATTCAGTGTAGAGAATATAGGAAGGTAGCTTTGAGAAGTCCCTCATTCCCATAGCAGACAGGAGAATCAAGAGGAGAGAACTTTGAAGTTCCTAAAAAGAATCCCTCAAAAATTAAATAACTGACTTTCTATCCTCCCTCCCTTCCCTCCCCTCTGTGCAAAGAGTGAATGAAACAACCTTTCCCTCTTTGGGCTACTATTACACCTCCTTTCTCCCTCCCCTCCCTCCCCCCCACTTTAGTAATATCATTTTATAAGAAAAGCAATTCTATCATCCCTGCTGTCTCTTCCCAGGCCACATGAGATGATAATAACACTACTTAGGCTTTTTCTAGAACCTTCACAACAACAAATCGCTATCCAGCAGCCAGAGAGCAAGGTGTGATTCCGTAATCCTTCAATAGGAAGGAAAATGAGGTGCCAAGGTAGAAAAGCAGGGCACAGCATACAGGGAGCATCCCAAAGCTGGCTTGGCAGTCTATGTGCTTTTGACCAGACTAGGAGATAAAGTAGACTCTCTCTCCTAGGGCCCAGAGGGCACTGCCCACATGACCAGCCAGGTGCTGGAGTGAAGTCTTGGGAAGTCACAGGGGAGAGACCCAGGGCAGGTTCAGCCCCCAAGATGGTGGACATTTGCCCTAGCAGAGCAGAGCAGGTCCAGTTCACGAGAGGCTCTCCCCTTCACTATTCAAGGCTAAGCCAAGCCAAGGGGAGAAGAGTCCAGGGGCAAAGCAGTGGTCCTGTGTCTGTACAAGAGACAAGTGCTTCACAGGCGTTTTAGAAACAGGCGGATTTTCTGATCCCCAATGAGAACCCTGAGGGAAAGAACAAACCCACTGAGAGAAGGTCCTGGTCATCTGCAGAGAACTTTATTCTGATATCCTAGGATGGGGAGTCGGGGAGGGAGATGAGGATGAAGAGAGCGTTGAGTTCCTTTTACCAGTCACAAAAATTCAGCTGATTCCTGTTCCCTCACCTTTAATATTCAGAAGACCTTTGAAAGTCACTGAATCTTAGAACTGGGGGGAAAACCCAGAGAAATCATCTAGTCCAACCACATCATTTTATAGGAATTCCAAAGTGGTAAGGTGACTTGTCCAAGCACCCAAAACTGTCTAGCAGCAGAACTAGGGCTAAACTCAAACCCAGGACTATGTTGAAACAAAAGAAGTGCCCCCCTCCCCGCCTCCCAGGTCAGTTTAGGGATCACTGTCCTTAGATGTGACTGGGAATGATGTACAGAATTCCAGGGCTATAAATAATAATAAATGACCTTGAATGTTACCTTAGAGTCTGCAAACTGTTTCATAAGGTTGAGAGGCAATGCTTGTCCCTCTGAACTATAGATCTCGGGAAACCAGTAAGTTCTCAAATCCTAATTACACATTCATCATCTCCATTGACTCTAATAACACCATGATGTTGATGCTATAGGTATTATTATACTAATTTTACAAATAAAGCTTGAATCTTGCCTTAGATGTGAACCAGTAGTGTTAACAATGGCAAGCCACTTAACAAGACTCAGTTTCCTCCTCTCTAAAATGGGGATGAGAAGCAGCCTGGCATAATCAATAGAAAACTAGCCTGAAAGTCAGGAAAACCAGCGTTCAAGCCCACCTTGGGTTTTGTGACCATGGGCAAGTCACCAAACCTCTCAGTGCCTCCATACAACTCCCTATGAATGCAATATTCAGGTAGATGCCAATCTGCACAGCCGGTTGTCTCACCCTCCCCTCATATCCTGCACATTCTATGATTCGTCATGTCTACTTGGAAGCATTTGATCTTTCCTTGAACATGATGACCCAACTCAGACCCCTCTCTCTCTGTCTCTGTCTCTGTCTCTGTCTCTGTCTGTCTGTCTGTCTCTCTCTCTCTCTCTCTCTCTCTCTCTCTCTCTCTCTCTCTCTGCTTTTTGGAGGGCAATTGGGGTTAAGTGACTTGCCCAAGGTCTGTCTGTCTGTCTCTCTCTCTCTCTCTCTTTCCTCCCTTCTCTTTTCCCCTTTCCCTTCCCCCCCCTCTGTCCTTCCCTCCATCCATCTGTCTGTCTCTGTGTCTGTCTATCTCCCCACCTCTCCCTCTCCCCCCTCACCTTATCAGTGCTCCTGTGATCAAGCTGGCTGCCAGTGGCCCCAGCCAGTAGACCCACTGGTACTCCCAGTAGTTGGCCATCACTGCAGGCCCAAAAGCTCGGGCAGGATTCATGCAGGCACCAGATATAGCCCCTCTGTGAAACAATAGGAACACACATCTGTATCTATACTCACCTACTTGTTCTCATACACATACATATACGCATGCACTGACTGTTTCCCCGGGCCTGCCATACTCTATCATCGGCTCCGACTCTTAGCTTTCTTGGCTTCTTTCAAGACTCAGCTCAAACCCAACATTCTACAAAAGCCCTTCCCAGTCCTCCCCTCTCAGTTCCTTTCCTCTAAAACAACCTTCCATTCATACCATACCAGATGTCCCAAAAGTCTTAGTGCAGTTTTAAATTATTTAAATTATTTTTGAAATATTTTATTTAAAGTTTAATTATTTAAATTATTAAAACTTAAAACAGCACTGAGACTTTTGCATGTCATTTCAGTCACTTGAATATGAGCTCCTTGAGATCAGGGACTGCGTTCCTTTTCCATTTGTATTCTCAGTGCTTAGTACAGGGCTTAGCATACAATAGGTGGTTAATAAGTGCTGGCTGGCTTGGCACACCCAGGATTCACCATGGAGTTTAAGGTAAATCACATCTTTTTGCATGTCATCATGATCTACAGGATATTTCTCTAATGTATTCATTTTTCTGTCAAGTAGCATCAAGGGGAAGAAAAAATCCCAATTTGTTCCCAGACTGCTAGGAAAGCCAGCACTGGATAAGAGCATAAGTCTTAGTCAGAAACCCTGGGTTCCTATTGTGGCTCAAAAGTTTACTAAAATGCTTACTAGATGTGATTTAGGGAAAGGCATTTAACCTTATCGAACCTCACGTTCCTTATCTGTAAAAATGGGAATGAGATCTAGCGTGGTATAACAGTTAAAGACTTGGTCCTAGATCAAGAAGACCTATACTCAGATCTTGCCTCTTATACAGACTGGTTGTATGGCCCAAGTCACTTACTCTCTCAGAGTCCCAGATTACTTTCTAAGATTATTAAAATGAAGAGCAAAGGCTAATCAGCTTGGACAAAAAAGATTTTCTTACTGGCAGTTCCCCATACCAATGAAATCACAGGTCTGGCCCCTATCCCCATCCCTAACTTATCAATAATGATAATTATAACATTTAAATAGCTTTTTGAGGTTTGGAATGTTTTTTCTCCCAACAATTCTGAAAGTTAGATTGAGTAAATATCATCACCTTCTTACTGATGAGTAAACTGAGGCTCAGGGAAGTTAGTTAAGTGTCTTGAGTATATTGGCACAAAGCTAACAAGTGTCTAAGCCTGAACTTTGGTGGCATTCCTAAAACCCTGTATTGAGAGCTGGAAAGGACCGTCAAGGCCATATAGTCCAACCCCTACATTTTATGGAGTGAAATTAAGTAACTTGCCCACAGTGAGACAGATAGTAAGCATGATCTGAACCCAACTCCTCTGGCTCCAGAGACAGAGGGCTCTACTATGGTGCCATTCCACTTTTCTCAAACCCAGGTCTCCTGACTCTAAGACTAGCTTCCAATGAGAGAGTCCCTGAATTTGGGTGCCACCTAAGTTCCCTCCTTCTTTTAGACCTGGACTAAGCTCCCATTCCTTTGACTGCTCCCAGTATCCCTCTGTTGCTACTAATTAAGCCAGCTACCCCATCCATTATGGCTCAACTCACCCTGCTAGGATGTCCACAGTCACGGTGAAGCCAATGCAAAATGGAGCCAATGGACTCTTGCTCTTCTCATTGATGGCTGCCATACAGACAGACAAGAGCAGGAACAATGTCATGATGATCTCAGCTGCCACAGCACCACCCACCTGGGCATCCCCTCTGATGGTGGTAAAGGCTGCCCCAGAAGCATTTAAGAACCTCTCTTCTGTGCTCACTGCCTAGAAGAAGAAACATCTCCATTAGTGTAGATAACAAAGCAAAAGGATCAGAGTAAACAGTGTATGGAGAAAGAGCAAGAGAGACAGGTGAACATGGACACAGACAAAAAGACACAGAGAGGGAAAGAGACAGGTGGAGCCAAGGGAACAGGGACAGGAATGGAGAAAAGCAGACAAGAGCTCCCCCTCATGTTTCAAAAATTGCCAAGCAAAGGTCAACCACTTATCTTTCTTCTGGAAGACCGGGTGCAGAAGCAAATGGGCTGAGCTGTTTGCCAAAGTCTTGAGAGCTTAGATTATATTGAAACAAGTGGATGAACCTCAGCTTACTTTATCTCAGCCATAAGTTAACCAAGTGTACAACTGCCCTCTAACTCAGGTAGCATGGGCAGAAGGGGAAGGAAGTTCATTTGCTTCATCTTCTTTGCAAAGACACACATGCAATCCAGGATGAAAGCCCTCAGTCTATTGGGTGGAGCTCTTGGAATGAACTCATAGGAGGACATGGCCAGGAGATCACACAGAGTGGAAAAGTATAGATGGATTTTGATCTCAGTCATTGGAAGAAGGGTCCATATCAATAAGATCATGGATCCAGTGGATTATATCACACATCTTCAATTGGCCCTAACCTCCCCAGGGAGGAAGAAAATGAGTTGAAAAGAAAGAGGGAGAGCAAAAGAACATGATAACAGAGCAAAAGAGCTTCATATTGAGTTCTCAAATGTTTTTTAGAGTTCTCAAAGCTACAGTAGAGATATAACCAATGGTTCTGAATCTGTACCCCACCCCTATAGACCTTGGATGTATTGCAAAAATTTCCACAATAATATGCAAATCTATAAATAAATAAGTACCAACTTCTGTAGGCTGAATGTCTCCATAGATACAGGTATTACTATTTTTTTAAAATATGTTGTAATTAACAAAATGAAAATTCATTTGAAAGCATATGGATTCATAGTAGCTTTTATCCATATATTGTCTCAATTGATGGATTCTAATAGCATAGCTACTATTGTATAAAGATCTTTGAAATTTTTTTTGTCTTAAAATAAGGTTATCACAGGGGCGGCTAGGTGGCGCAGTGAGTAAGAGCACCGGCCTCGGAGTTGGGATGACCCGAGATCAAAACCGGCCTCAGAAAATGAGCACCCACACATAAATAATAACTAGCCGTGTAACCTTGAGCAAGTTACTTAACCCCAAATGCTTAAAAAAAAAAAAAGAATTCAGTGGGTGGTTGGTTTGTTTGCCTTATCCTACATAAGCCACTATGTGCCCACCTACCTTGGCTAAAGCAGCTCCTATGATTCCTCCACACAGTTGGGAGATACAATATGGGATAAGCATCATGTACTTCAGGCCTCCAATCAACATGACAGTCAAGGAGACAGCTGGATTGAAATGACCACCACTGTTACCGATGGAAATGAATGAATGAATGAATGAATGAAAAAGCATTTAATAAGCAATACCACAACTCTGCCACCTCTGTAGCTTCTTTCTGCAAGAGCCACTCTTTATGACCAAAGCAGTATGAGGTAGTAAAGAGCTCTGGATTCCAAACCAAATTTCAAATTCAGCCTCATCTGTGTGACCCTGGGTAAATCACTTACCCTCTGTCTTCTTCCATTTCTTCAACTGTAAAATAGGGCTGATAATAGCATCTGTACCCAAGGTTGTTGTGAGGATCAAATCAGATAATAAATGTAAAGTGCTTTGCAAACCTTAATGTGTTATATAAATGCTAGCTCTTATTAACATTAAGGCTTTTTTCAAAGCCTTAGCAGAAGTTAGACTGTACACAGCCCCCCCTCTTCCCTCACACCAAGAGATGGGGTCACTGCCAACCTCTCTGAGCCTGTTTTCTCCATCAAAATTTACAGCCCTTCATTCCC
Source organism: Gymnobelideus leadbeateri (assembly GCA_011680675.1). Lineage (NCBI taxonomy): Eukaryota > Metazoa > Chordata > Mammalia > Diprotodontia > Petauridae > Gymnobelideus > Gymnobelideus leadbeateri. The sequence continues at coordinate 409,691 of WOXC01005875.1, read as the reverse complement.
ACTGGCCTCTTGTCCCCAGTAAAGTTCATTGACCTTCAGTTCCTGCGCTGTGGACATCAGCCACCCTTATGTTACTTCAGACTTTAAAATAAATGTGATCTGGCACCTGCTGTGGCATTCCTGCCGCCTGCTCCACTTGTCCCCCACTCTCTAGTCTCAAAACAGAAATAATGAGGCAAACCGAGCTTCTAACTAGCTAAGAAGGCAGATTGTTGCTGAAGTTAAGAATGTCACAAAACAAGCTCCAGGGTTCCCAAGATTCATGGGGAACACAACGTGCTGAATCTACTTCTCTAACCCAACCAAAGCCCTAGGGCATGGGGCCCCTTGCCCAACTACCTAGAGTCCCGTACTCCCCCACCATACAACTGCTATGTTCAGGCCACATCCTATTTCAGCCAAACTCCTATTTATACTTGAGCCTCAGTACACTGAGGATCCATCTTCTAGATGCCCACTAAAATTAGAGCTTTTACAGTTCTTTGGGGCTAAGTCTCCAAAGAGTATCAGAAGGATGTCTGATGGACCCATCAGTGTGCCACTCATAGGGGCAGCTCAAAGGACTGATATGAAGTCATTAAGACCTGATTTCAAACTCTATCCCAGGTGTTTACTAGCTATATGACCTTGGGCCTGTATCATTTACTCATTTGTAAAATGGGGTAATACCAGTACCTAAGGTTGTTGGGAGGAGCAAATGAGATATTTGTAAAGCACTTTGCCAACCTTAAAGCAGTCATGAATGTTAACTATCATTGTTGTTAATAACCCAGGGCTGATGTCCATCACAGACCACACAGGCCACACTTCTCCAGATGCAGTATGATCTAAGAACGTGAAAGAGGGGCAGAGTCAGGGCAGTCTTGGGTCCATCTCAAACTCAAATCCATCAGAACACCAGCATTTCACCGTGTGAAGTGCTTCTGCTCTTTGAAGATGGTAAATCAAGTGCCAAGACCTGTTATTATTGAGGAACCAGGGCTGCAAATGGGGCCTGCACAGTTTCAAGGCTGGTCTAAACTCTGGGCCATTCAAGGGCTATAGGGTAGTAATGTTCAGATGGAGGAGGAAGGCAGTGTAGAACTACTCAGGAGACAGGTTTAGGAATATTTTCAGAATACCTCCAAAGACAAAGACATTGGTCAGCCCCCAAAGAGCCCATTGGCCTCCATTTCTCCAGGCCCGCTGAAGCTCAGGTTACCTGTCATCAGTAAGTGAGGAAACCCACTTACTGATCCCACAGATCATTATTCTTCCTATGAGAAAACTGGATGGAATTCTGCATTGGCTGTTCACCCAATTGTTTTATTCCTACCAGTGCTTAGAACAGTGGTTGGTATATAGTAGGTGCTTAATAAATGTTTAGTGATTGGTCAGTTGATTGATTTTGCCCTAACTACATTTCATTCACGCAAGCAGTCAGAGGAACATTGGGTAATAAGATTCAGAGCTAGAGAAGACCTTAGGTGATCTAGCCTAGCCCCTTCATTTGGCAGAAGAGAAAACTGAGACCCAGAGAAATTAGGTAACTTGCTTAAGGTGATAAGAGAAAGAGCTAAGATCTTCTGTTCCCAAAATCATGTTCTTTCTACTGTACCACATTGCCTCCTTCAATTTCTATTCCAAATTTCTTGGAAATTTTTTTATTTTTAGTTTTCAACATTCATTTCCATAAGATTTTGAGTTACAAATTTTCTCCCTATCTTTCCCCTACCCAGCACCCCAAAATAGAGATCCTACTGAATACCCCTTCCCCTAGTCTATTCTCTCTTATATCCTCCCCCATCCCACCTCTGACTTTCTAGTAGGACAAAATGGATTTCTATACCCCAGTGCCTATATATCTTATTTCCCAGTTACATGTAAAAATAATAATAATAATACTTTTTTTAATATTTGGAAATCTTATTCTTTTAACACACCTACTAGCATATATTTTGTGGACAAGATCAAAGAATCACACATTCAGTCATTTCAATGAAACTTCCTGCATTCACTTGAGAAATTACCACAGTTCACAAGCTAGTGGATTTTCCATTTAAAATCTCATAGTCTGATGGAAGTCAGAGGCCACTTGGGGAAAAGAACAATGTTCCCTGTTGTAAACAATGTAAAACAGGATCATGGATTGAGAGCTGGAAGGACACCCAGTTCAATCCCTGTTTTTTAGATGAGGAAAACTGAGGTCCAGGGGAGAATAAGCAACTTGGCCAAGGCACCACAGGTTGTGACAGAGGCAAGGCTTGAACTCAGGTCCTTTGACTCCAAAGCCAGCACTCTTTCAACTGTAGGTCCCAGAAAAATGGCTAATTAGATTTGCCTGGCATGCACAATCCCTTGCTTTGCAGAAAGCACCGCAGGGGACTTCCTTATGCTTCTCTGTGTGCCATGATCCAGCTCCAATGGCCCATTTGCTTTTCCTCTCCCAGGATGCTCCACCTCCCATCTCCATGACATTACACTGGCTGTTCCCCCATCCTGAGAATGCTTTCCCTTCCCAAGTCTACCTCTTAACTTTCCTGACCGCCTTCAAGATTCAACTCAAATTCCATTTTCTGCAGGAGGCATTTTTTGTTCCCTAAACTCTAGTGCCTGAGATCATCTTTTGTCTTTTTTTGCATGTGTCTTGTATGAACCTAGGTATTTACCTGGTGTGTCCCTCATTAGAATGTTTGCTCCTCAAAAGCAGGGATGGCATTTTTGCCTTTCCTTGCAACTCCAGCACTTAGCACAATATCTGGCACATAGTAAAATTATTAGCAAGTAATTATTGACTAAACTCACGTGCCTTTGATTCACAAGACCTTATGATTGCATCAACAACTTCAAGAACACACCCCTCCCTTGACTGTTTCTCCCTCTCCACCTTCACTCCCTTGGGTTTTTTCTTGTCTGATTGTCTATCTCCAGCTCTGGCTTTGACTTTATCATCTATCTCACCCTTGGGTGGAAGGGTGAAAAAGACAGCAGCAGTCTCCAGGGTGCCCAAACAACTATGAGCAGGGAAATCACCCTACAGCACAGAAATGAGAGGGGGAAAATACCATCTGTTTGTATCTGGCTTTTAAAAGCAGCAAGAGAGTTGGGAAAAGCACTAGGTCTACCATCAGAATCCCTGTGTTGAGGCCTTCCCTCTCCATGACCACAAGCACGTTGCCCCAATTTCCTCATTTGTAAAATGGGTTAATAATACTAGCCCTACCTACCATACAAGGTTGTTTTGAGGAAGTGTTTTATTACATTAAAGCTCTGTGTGATTTCAAAATGAAGAAGTTACAGGATTTGATGATTTCTGATCTCAGGGGTCAAATCCAACCTTCTCATTTGATAGATGAGGAAACTGAGGCCAGAGATGTCAAGTAACTGACCCAGCTATTAAGTGTTTAGGGCATGGTTCAAATCCAGGTGTTCTTGCCTCTAAGTTCATCACTCTACCAACTATAGCATACTGTTTCTCAAATGGCCCTTTGGTCCCTATTTATGGTGACCTGATCCTTGGAAGTGCTGATCTGAATATGGGCTCCACATGACACTCAAGGCAGGTGGGGCACAGCCCCATGGACTTTTGTCAAGGATCCAAGATTCAAAGATCCAAAGAGGGTCTTACCTGATCTTTCCCAAAAAAGCAATGGTGACACCAAGGGCCAGCCCATGTGCCAGTGCAGGCTGTAGCCGACCAACCCCTTCAACATTCTCGATGACCGACAGGCAGCCGATGAAGATGAAGAGGGCTGAGCCCAGCATCTCCACTATGCAGGGCTGGAGGTACTTTTCATACCAGTGAAACTGGTACAAGTCATGCCTGCTCTCCAGGTCTTTTTCCTTCATTTGCATGTCCCCTGACTTTGACTCACACATAGGGACAGCTGGTGGAAAGAAAATACAGAAGTCAGCGGTTCTCGCCATCTTTGGGATCCTCCACCACCTTGCCTAAAAAAAAAGGCTCCAGTCTCAAAATATTAAGACATGCACTTTTCCCCAGCCATCATCAGATCTTTCTTAAAAACACCAGTCTCACAACAATCCATGACAACTCTGAAGGACTTAGGATGAAAAATGCTAAGAACTGATGGTGCCTGAATACAGATTGAAGCAACTTTGGGGGGGTTATTTCCACTTTATTTTTCTTGAGTTTTTTTAATCTATTTTTACTTTCATAACATAACTATTATGGATATGTTTAGCATGTCTACACATATATAATCTATATGGAATTGCTTGCCTTCTCAATGATGGGGGGGTGGGAAGGGAAGAGAGAGAGAATTTAGAACTCAGAGTTTTAAAAACACATGTAAAAATTGTTGTTTACATGTAACTGGAAAAAATTAAATACTAAATTAAAAAAAATACCAGTCTCAGAATCATAAGGCATGCAAGTGAGCACCCACTCTGACACTTACTAGCTGTGTGGTCCTTGAGAAGACATTTCATTTCTTTAAGGCTCACTCTCCTCTTCCATAAAATGGGGACAATAATCATTCCATTACCTTGATCATAGGGATGTTGTGGGGAAAAGGTTTTGTAACTTTTAAAGGGTTAGAAAAATGAAAACTATTGTTATTATTAATAATAATGATTTTATAAAAAAAACAAAACCAAAATCCACTAGGAATGGAACCCTGGACTTCCATACTCAAGGGCTCAACCCTCATAGGGAAAATATCCCATGGTATCAGGAGGAGTTCCCATAGACTACCAACAAACTCTTTGGTTTTCAATTCAAAGAAAAAAAAATTTTAAGCTTCTTAGAATAAGAGAGACAATAACATTAACGAACTTACATTTTCCAATAGGTCCCCTTGTCTCAGAAAGCTGAAAGTGCATAGTCTTCTTGCTTCTGTAGACTGAAGAAATTCAATACTTCTTCCACTGCTGGAGTTATCTCCTAGGGATGGATGCCTTAGCAGCTCTGCTTTCCTTCTCCCAAAGGTTGAGCTTTTAAGAGGAGGGAGGATTTACCCTGGTGCTGAGACAATCATAAAATAAAGGAGGGGGCTCCTCCAAGAGAGAGAAGTGGAAATTCCCCTTATCTCAACAAGGCTAGAGTTCAAGGATCACTAAGCTCTCTGCCAACAGAAGAAAACATATCTTTTGCTGCATGATGTGCCCAGAGCCCTATGTGAGTTTGTACGTGATCAGAGGAGCCTGTAGAAAGGGAGACAAAGGCATTCTGGAAGGAGGACACCCTCAAGCATGGCCTTTTCCCAGAAAAGCCAAGCCATTCATCTGTTTTTGAAATGGATAGCCAGAAGACTATCATGTATCTTTAAAAAAGGGGGGGGGGGCAATGGGATGTAGCAGAAAGAATGCTGGAACCAGAGGAAGGAGACCTGAGTTCAAATCCCACTTCAGATAGCTGGGTAGAGGCCATCACTTAGCACTCACAGTCTCAGTTTCCTCATCCATATAATAGGAATCATAATAGCTGTGCCAATTACCTTATGAGTTATTGGGAGGAAAGTACTTCATGAACTTTAAAGTGCTATAGAACTATGACTATTAGTATTTTATACTAATTTTAATTTATCATTGTTTCCTTATTGATAACTTATAGTTAAATGGTACTTTACAAGTGTGAAATGCTTAACAAACTTCATCTTATTTGATTCTATCTACAGACAGCCTTATGAATTCATCTCCATTTGAAAGTTAAAGAAAGCTAAAGTTCAGTGCCTTCCCCAAGGTGTGACTAGTGTTACTAAGCTCCAAAGAAGCAATCCTCCCCATGTCTCACTGTAAAGGAACAATGAAACATTAGAGCTGGAGAGGACCTTAAAATAACAGAGGATGTTAGACTTTGAAGGAACTTAGAACACAGAACCTAACACATGAGATTTGAAGCTTTACACATAGACTGTTAGAGCTGGAAGGGGTCTTAGCACACAGAATTTTAGAGCTAGAAGGAATATTATAGCAGAGAAACTGACATTGAAAATTACCTTTCATCTCAGTGTCTGAGATGTCATTGTCAAATAGTTGTTGCCTTTTTCTGATTATTCCCTTTTTATTATCTTTCCTGACTTCTCAGAACTGAAGATCTGTTTTGCCCTGAGTTGGAACAAAATTTCATGAGTTAGTTTGTTTCCAAAATGGATGTGAATGCTTCCAACCACAGGCCAATTTCTTTTATATGTTGAAATTCTGGGCTAAAGCTCCTCTCATTCCCTTGCCAAAAAGAAGAAGAAGAAGAAAAAAAGCTTTGTATTCTGCAACATTGGAAAGTTCAGTTACAACATTAAGCCAGTAAGGTATTGCCCATTTTGTCAGCTAGTCTACCACCAGAGCTGGGCTAGCATCCCAGGGATTTCTGGCTGTTACAGCTAATACACATTTCAGTAGGTCTAGTCTCTCCTGTTTCAATGGTTCTATTTTAAAATGAGGCAAGGTATTTATGAGGCATAAATGCCTGCTTTATATAACTCTTTAACCTCTAAAGGTCTAAGGTTAAGTTGAAAACATAAAAATATTTATAATAAACCAGGCCTTGGGTGAGACAGTCAACCTCTTTTGCCCATGGTTTTCTCATTTGCAAAGTAAAGGTTTTGATCTAGAGGACCTCTTTTCTCTTAATACTATTTTATCTTTCCCAATTATGTATAAAAACAAAATTTTAAACGTTTGTTTCTTTTTAAAATTTGAGTTCCAAATACTCTCCCTTCCTTCCCCTCACCCAAGATGGTAAGCAATTTGATATAGATTATATATGTACAATCGTGCAAAACATTATTTCCATGTTTATCATGTTGTAAAACACATACCAAATAAAAACACACACAAAAATATAGAAAGTGAAAAATAGCATGCTTTGATCTGCATTCAGACTCCACCTGTACTTTTTCTAGAGATGGATAGCATTTTTCATTGTGAGTCCTTTGGAATTGTCTTGAATCATTACATTGCTGAGAAAAGCTAAGTCATTCAAAACTGATCTTCATACAATCTTGCTTTTACTGTGTACAGTAGCCTCCTGGTTCTGCTCACTTCACTTTGTACCAGCTCATATAAGTCTTTCCAGGTTTTCTATATAGCCTTTAAAGTCCTTTTAAGCTTGGATATCCCATGTTCTAAAGCCTCTTGCAGCACCTAAGTTCTATGACTTTCTCCAATCAATTTAGAATTTTGGTTTATTCACTGAAAAGGAACAGTAATAAGGACAAAAAAACCCTAACCAGAATCATATTAGGCCAGAGTCAGCTCAGGCCACTTCTAGCATTTTTGAAGTTAAGGAAGGTAAGTAAATGAAAAAAAAAATGTTCCTTCCCCACCCCCCAAAAAATGAGTCTTAACTTGGAGATATATACTTATGCATATACACATATGTGCATATACATATGTGTATACAAACATATGTGTATGTGTCTTGTGTGTATACATATATGCATATATTCTATATACAATCATGCACATATACATGTATGTGTACATGTGTGTGTGTCTAAGTATGTATGTGTGTATATAAACATAAATAGATATATATCTTTTTAAAATCCTTTTTTGGACTTTTTCAGTCCCAATTAACTAATGACAGAGGGAAAATCTACCTTTCCTGTAGTGTCACAGTAGACATTAATCTTTTTTTTATCAAATGCTTTATTAACTTCTAGTTTACATCATTCATTTCCGCAAGATTTTGAGGTACAAATTTTCTCCCCATTTTCCTCCTACCTACAACCCCAAAATAGTGATCCCACTGGATATCCCCTCCTCCAATCTGCTTTATCCCATATCTTCTCCCATCACCCCTCCAACTTTCCAGTAGGGCACGGAAGATCTCTATGCCCCAGTGCCTGTATATCTTATTTCCCATTACATAGAAAATAATATTAATAATATACATACATATATTTTTATAAACATTTGATCTTAAAACTTTGAATTCCATATTCATTCCCTTCCTCCTTTGTCACCCACCTTTACTGGGAAGATAAGCAATTCAATATATTCCAACCTATATTGGAAATGCAAAATGCAAAACATTTCCATAGTGGCTATATTGTAAAAGACTGACTATATTTCCCTCCCTCCTATCCACCTCCCACTTGTTCTATTCTCGACTTTGATTCTGTCCCTTTTCAAAAGTGGGTGCTCCCAATTCCCTCCCCCTCATTTTTTCCCTTCCATCATCCCCCCTCTCATCCCCTTCCCCCCTACTCTCCTGTAGGGTGAGATACCCTATTTAGTGTGTATGTCATTCCCCCCCTAAGCCAAATTCAATGAGAATAAGGTTGACCCATTCCCTTTTGCCTTCCTGTTCCTCTCCTCCATTGTGACCATTTTCCCTTGCCTCTTCTATATGAGATAGTTTACCCCATTCTGTCTCTCCCCATCTCCTCTCGTTATATTTCTCTCTCACCTCTTAATTTCACCTTTTAAGTATCATCCCTTCCTATTAAATTGGTACATATATATGTATATATGTATACACACATGTATGTATGTATGTATATATGTATATATACATATACATTTCTATTCCCTTCAACTATTCTCATACTGAGAAAAGTTTCATCAGTTACAATGATCATTTTTCCATGTAGGAATGTAAATAGTTCAACTTTGATAAGTTCCTTATGATTTCTTTTCCCTGTTTTCCCTTCTCATGCTTCTCTTGCTTCTTGTATCTGAATGTCAAATTTTCTATTCAACTCTGTTTTTTTTTTTCATCAAGAATGCCTGAAAGTCCTCTTTTCCACCGAATGACCATATTTTCCCCTGAAACATGATATTCAGTTTTGCTGGATAGGTGATTCTTGCTTTTAATCCCAGCTACTTTGATGTCCAGAATATCATATTTCAAGCCCTTCAATCCCTCAACATAGAAGCTGCCAGGTTCCATGTTATCTTGATTGTGTTTCCACAATATTCAAATTGTTTCTTCCTGGCTAATTGTAATATTTTCTCCTTGATCTGGGAATTCCAGAACCCAGCTATAATATTCCTAGGAGTTTTCTTTTTGAGATATTTTTCAGGAGGTGTTTGGTGGATTCTTTCAACCTCTATTTTGCCCTCTGGTTCTAAAACATCAGGGCAATTTTCCTTGAGAATTTTTTGAAGGATGATTTCTAGGTTCTTTCTTTGATCATGGCTTTCAGGTAGTCCAATAATTTTTAAATGATCTCTCCTGGATCTATTTTCCAAGTCAGTAGTTTCCCCAATGAGATATTTCACATTGCCTTCTATTTTTTCATTTGTTTGAATCTGTTTAATGGTATCTTGATTTCTCATAAAGTCACTAGCTTCCATTTGCTCCAATCTAATTCTGAAGGAATAATTCTCTTCAGTGAGCTTTTGAGATTCTTTTTCCATCTGGCAAATTGGGCTTTTTAAGGCATTCTTCTCCTCATTGCCTTTTTGAGTCTCTTTTGCCATTTGAGTTAGTCTATTTTTTTTTTTGCTTTTTGGAGGGCAATTGGAGTTAAGTAACTTGCCCAAGGTCACATGGCTAGGTTTTTTTGTTTGTTTGTTTGTTTGTGTGTGCGTTAAGTGTCTGAGGTCGGATCCAAACTCAGGTCCTTCTGACTCCAGGGCCGACGCTCTACTCACTGCGCCACCTAGCCGCCCCGAGTTAGTCTATTTTTTAAGGTGCTATTTTCTTCGGTCAGGTTGTTAACTCTCATTTCATAATTTTCTGGCATAGTTCTCATTTCTCTTCCCAATTTTTCCTTCACTTCTCATTTGGTTTTCAAAATCCTTCTTAAGGTCCTCTATGACCTGTAACCAGCTCATATTTTCCTTTGAAGCTTTTGGTGCAGGAGTTCTGACTTCACTGTCTTCCTCTTGTTCCATGCTTTGATCCTTTTTGTCCCCAAAATAGGAGTCTAATGTTGGATTCTTCTGTTTGCTTTGCTTCCTTTGCCTCCTAGTGTTGCCGTTCAATTACTTGATTTGGGGGCTTTTTGTCACAGTAGGACTCTGCCATCAGACAGAGGAGCTTCATCCCAAACACTGGGGTTTTCTCAGCTGCTAACGGTATTAGTTGGGTGCCTCCTCTGAAGCCTCCACATGCTCTGGCAAGCTGGTCGCACACCCCAGGACCTACACCCTAGAACACAATCCAGATCCAAGCAGGTTAAAGCAAGAGCGAATACCCCCTCAGACTGGTCGCTTAGTCTCCCTACAATCTGCAGGCCAGGAGCTGAAGCTGCCACAAGGCAGCAGCTGCATGTCATCGGTATTTAAGCGGCTTCTCACACCAGGGGCAAAGGCCAGCCACACTCCCAAACTACTGGATCCCAAAGTCCACACTGCACTGAACTCTCACTTTGTCCCTAGCATCTATGGGTTGATAATTCTGGAAACCGCCACAGCTGCTGATGATCTGAAGTCCCTCCAGCTGGAGGCTGGTCAGGCCCACCCTGTGGCTAAAACCTCCAGCTCCATGGGGCTGGGGTTGGCTCCCTGAGCACTGGGCTGGACTCTTGCTGCCAGCCTGCCAGGCTGTCCTCAGTGTGAGTTTAGCTTCTCTATGTCATTTTGTGGGTTCTATAGCTCCAAAGTTTGTTCAGTCACCTTTTACATGAACTGGAGCATATGGGAGCTGGAGCCCCATATGGAAGTCTTGTTTCTACTCTGCCATCTTGACTCTGCCCAGTAGACATTAATCTTGGCAAGGCTTTTCCACAGTTCTTGTCCTGTAATTGAATGGTGATGGATCTTTACCTGCTCAATCTCTCACTCCCTATCCTTGAGAACAAATCCCAAGTCAAATGACCCTCCTCTCTGCCCGGCCCCTACAGAAGCCTTGAACTTGAGGCCTTCATAACATTTTTTCATCCTATCATTTGGCATTCACTAATATTCCTAATCAAAAGGTTCTCCAAATATCCCTTCTCCAGACTAGCACCCATTGAGGCTTTGCAAATGTTCATAATCCTATTTGGTCCCACAGCAGCCCTACAAAACAGGGGCCATTATTTGCATGGTAAAGATGAGAAAAAGAAGGCCCAGAGGGGATAAGTAATTGAAGTAGGCCTATGAAGCTAGGAAATAACTAAAACAGGATGTGAACCAATGTCTTCTTGAATTCAAGTCCAGGAGGCTGCCCATTTGGTATTCTGCCTCTCAAGCAGGAATAAGGGTGATGGCTGCTACTCACTTGTCTTCCAAGGCAAAATAGTCACCCTCATCACTGCTAGAGTTAGTGCACATACATTATTGGTCCTGGCTATAACACTATGTAAAAAGAGCCCTTTGATGCCGCCTGAGATAAGACAATGTTTACCAAGTAGCTCAGGACAGAAATATCCCTCCAGCAGAAAAGAGTTAACTTGTTAGGAGTGAGTCGTTTATTGAAGACAGAAAATGGGCAATCTAAGCTCTCTTTAATTCAGGGGTTCTTAACTCTGGGTCCACTTGGCGCCAAGCTCTAATGGATAGATTTCAAGTTTTACTAACATCTAACTGAAATGTAGCAATTCATTCAATAATTTAAAAACATTATTCTGAGAAGGGATCCATAAGTTTTAACAGACAGTAGAAGAAGTTTATCACACACACACACACACACACACACACACACACACACACACGAACTATAGCTTTAGTGTAAAAAAAAAAAACATTTCTCATAACATTCTGAGGATACCTATCCCTGAAGGTAGACATATAGCTTCCATTTAAGCCTTCCTTTGAGAGTAGTACATGAATATAATTGAATATTACTGTGCTGTAAGAAATGGAAAATATCATGGCTATAGAGAAAAACATGGAAAGATTTACACTATCTAATGCAGTGTGAATTAAACAATATATACAGCGGCAGCTAGATGGAATTGTGAACAGAGCACCAGCCCTGGAGTCAGAAGGACCTGAGTTCAAATCCAGCCTCAGACACTTAACACTTACTAGCTATGTGACCTTGGGCAAGTCACTTAACCCCAATTGCCTTGCCTTCCCCCCTCCAAGAAGCAAAAACAAACAAACAAACAAAAAAAGAAACAAAAAAAATCTATATATACAATGCCTACAACAATGTAAACAGGAAGAACAACCATGGAACAATCAAAAGTGAGTTGTGCAAAATTACAAAGCATAAGCATGACTCCAAAGAAGAAATATGAGAAGACACCCCACACCATTCTTTTGCAGAGGTGGGACATCTACGGGTGTCATGCAATGCAAGTATTCTTCATCTTTTTCAATATATGAGCCAGTTTTACTGATGTTTTCTCTTCTCTTTTTAAAAAAATTAATACTAGAAGTACCAGGTGGATCAATTCATACCAAAAAATTATAATTTAACTTTGAAAAAATTTTTCTACTACCATCATGATTTTCTTTGCCTTATGGATTAAAAGAAATGTACTTTCCTTCCATGTATTCTTAAATTCCAGCCCTTCTGGATCTTGAGGGTGTGTTTAGGGGCAGGGAGAGAGATATTAGGAGAAATTTTGATGATATAAAAGATGGAAACCAAAAAAATATCAATATTTTTTTATAAATAAAGTCTTCTTCTGATCACTCATTATGGGATAGAGGTAACACTGAGTTGTCAAAGACTATGCCAATAGAGCACAGGTTCTGGCAGTCCTACACCAAGCTGGAAACACGCAAAACATGGTTCCACCATTGGTCCAATAAATCATTCAAAAAGCATTTATTAAGCACTTACTACTAAGTACTTTGCTAAGTACTAAGGATACTAAGACAAAAATGAAGCAGTCCCCACTCTGAAAGAACTATGTCTGCCATCAGATAACAAGCCTAGCTTGGTGTAAAGATAAGTCAGCATTCTAAGGGTGTCCCCACTGGATGATGAAACTTTTTGGTCACTATAAGTCCTAAAGACAATCTGTCATGGTGTGGGAAGGTTAAAATCTGTATTATTGGAGGGAGCACACCCATTGATAAAGTCATAGTTTTATTTTTAAGTATTAAAATATAGACACACGAAGATGGCGGAGTAGAAACAGCTCATCCAAGCCACTCTGCTCCCAGATTCCCCCCAAACTATGTAAAAGGGGACTCTGAACAACTTCTGGAGCCCCAGCACCCACAGAATGACACAGAGAAGCTAACCTCCCGCTGAGGACAGCCCAGCAGCCCTGCAGGAAGGACCAGCACAGCAGTCTGGGAGCCGGCAGCACGCAGCACACAGAGCGCGGGGGAGCCGAGCCAAGCCAAGCCGAGGTCCCCATGAGCTGAGGTTTTAGCCCCAGGGCGGCAGGGCCAGCAGCCGGCTGGAGAGACCCCAGAACACCAGCAACTGTGGCGACCCCAGAATTATCAACATAGACATGCCTAGGACAAAGTAAGAGGTTAGTGTCCTATGGACTTTGGGACCAGTATTTGGGGAATGCGTCAGCTTCCTCCCCTGGGGGCTAGAAGCTGCTGAGGAAACACGCCATTTTGTAGTTTTCAGAGGCAGCTCCAACTCCTGGCCTGCCGAACTGTAGGGAGATCCAGCGATCAGTCTTGGGGGGTAATCGCTCTTGCTTTAACCTCCCTGGATCTGGATTGTGATCTAGGGTGGAAGTCGTGGGTGGGTTTACAGCTTGCCAGAAACGGAAGTTGCCCCCCACACGTTCGGGACGAAAATTCCTCTATCTGGCCTTAAAGCCATAGTGTGGCAACAAGCCCAAAAGTCAAGTAATTAAGTGGCAACATGCCAAGGCAAAGGAAACAGAAAAATGCAACCCTAGACTCCTATTTTGGGGGCATAGAGCGGGAAAAGGACTGTGAGGTCAGAAGTCCTGCCCCAAAAGCCCCAGGGGAAAACATGAGCGGGTTGCAGGCCATAGAGGACCTTAAGAAGGACTTGAAAAATCAAATAAGAGAAGTGGAGGAAAAATTGGAAAGAGAAATGAGAAGGATGCAGGAAAAGTATGAAATGAGGGTCAACAGCCTGACTGAGGAAAACAACACCTTAAAAAATAGACTAACTCAAATAGCAAAGGAGGCCCAAAAGGGCAATGAGGAGAAGAATGCCTTAAAAATATAGACACACAAAATGTTAGAGCTGGAAGAGCCATTTCAGATGTTATAGGCCAACTATCCCATTCTACAGAGGAGGAAAGAGTGCTGCATGACACTGTTATAAACATAATAGGAACTTGGAGAAGGGTGAAATTAGTATGGTTGAGCACATTACTGACTTTGAGGGTCCCTGAGACCCTTTCAGGGGGTCTGCAAGGTCAAAACTATTCTCATAGTAATATTAAGATGTTTATTTGCCTACAAACATACTCTTCCCTTCTCCCTTTGCCAACTACATATCTGTGAGAGACTGGATTTTCTCTATATACAGTACTTCAACCAAAACATATATTGTGCTTGCTTCGGCAGCACATATACTAAAATTGGAATGATACAGAGAAGATTAGCATGGCCCCTGCACAAGGATGACATGCAAATTCATGAAGCGTTCCATATTTTTAATAGTTTACCTGTCAGATTTGTGGAGAGGGAAAGACTTTAGGACAAACAAGAATTAGAGAGCATTATAAAATGCAAAATGGATAGTTTTGATTACATTAAATTGAAAAGCTTCTGTAGAAACAAAGCCAATGTAACCAAGATCAAGAGGGAGGTGGGAATGGGAAAGAATTTTTATAACCTATGTCTCTGATAAAGGACTCATTTGTAAAATATACAGAGAACTGAGTCAAATCTATAAGAATACAAGTCATTCCCCAATTGATAAGTGGTCAAAGGATATGAACAGGCAGTTTTCAGAGAAAGAAATTAAAGATATCCATAAGCATATGAAGAAATGCTCTAAATCACTATTGATTAGATAAATGCAAATCAAAACAACTCTGAGGTACCACATCTCTCCAGTCAGATTGGCTAAGATGACAAAACAGGAAAATGACAAATGCTGGAGTGGATGTAGGCAAATTGGAATACTAATGCTGGTGGAGTTGTGAGCTGATCCAACCATTCTGGAGAGCAATCTGGAATTATGCCCAAAGGACTATAAATAATTTCATACCCTTTGACGCAGCAATACCACTTCTAGGGTTATATCCCAAAGAGATCATAGAAGTGGGAGGAAGACCCATATGTACAAAAATATTTATAGCAGCTCTTTTTGTGGTTGCAAAGAATTGGAAATTAAGGGGCTGCCCATCAATTGGGGAATGGCTAAACAAGTTGTGGTATATGCATGTAATGGAATACTATTGTGCTATAAGAAACGAGGAGGAAACAGTTTTCATATTTACCTGGAGAGGCTTATACAAATTGATGCTGAGTGAGAAGAGTAGAACCAGGAGAAATTTGTATACAATCACAGACACAACATATGTGTATGACCAACTAGGACAGACTGGACTCTTCTCAGCAATGCAGTGATGTAAGTCAACCCAAAAGAACCATGAAGGAAAGAGAAAGAACTGAGTTTGAATCCTGATGGAAGCAAACTACTTGATCTTTTTCTTGTCATTGTTTGGTTTTATTTCCTCTTCACCATTTTTCATTCCATCTAGTACAATCCGCCATTGTAACCTGACTAATGTCTAATGTGAAAGTATTTGCAGATCCTATACTGGACTATATGCCGTCGTGGGGGGTGGGGGGAGGGAGGGAAGGGAAATTTGAAACTCAAGGAACTATGGAATTAAATCCTGTAAACTAAAAATAAACAAAAAAATAATAAAAAAATTTTTTAAAGATAAAAAAACATATATTGTAACAGATGTGAGAATCCAGCTGCCTTCTATTAAGCTAAATATTAAAGGGATTTGCAAAAATATTGAAAAACAATGTCTTTTTTTGCAAAATATTTAAAAACAATGTCTTTTTTCACAGGTTATGGATACCCAATGATAACAATGGTGAAATGAAAAGATAAGTAAAAGGACGTCTAACTCTGAACAATTTAAATAAAAACAATGATTTCAAAGGACAAATAATAGAACATAACTGCCTGCTTCTTGCAGAGAGAGGTGACTGACTACTAAGGCTGAATCTTACAAGTGCAGTCATTCTAACAGCTGTTTTTGCTTAATAGTTTTTTGTGGGGGGTGTTATTATAAGGGAACATTTAATTTTAAGGAGAGAAGGAATGGAGAGAGGGGAGTATTTCCAGAAAAAAATTGTCATGTAAAATCAAAACGAATTGATAAAACTTTTTTTTTTTTGCTTTTTGGAGGGCAGTTGGGGTTAAGTGTGACCTTAAGTGTCACACGGCTAGTTTTCTTGTGTGTTAAGTGTCTGAGGCCGGCTTTGAACTCAGGTCCTCTTGACTCCAGGGCTGGTGCTCTATTCACCACACCACCTAGCTGCCCCACTAAACTTTTTTAAAAAACAATTTCTGGACTAGGTGTATAATACACACTTGTAATCCCTGCTGCTTGGGAAACTGAGGCTGGTGCATCACTGAAGATTGAGAGTTTTGAGATGCAGTAAGCTATGTTGATCAGGTGACTTCATTAAGTATAGACAGCATCAGTGTGGTGAGTCCTTGGGAGTTGAGAGGAAGGGGCTGATGACTGAGCTGAGGTAGAGTGGTTGAGCTGGACCAGATTAGAATTTGAACAGGTCAAAGGTTCCCTATAGATCTGTGGTGTGATTGGGCCCTTGAGTAGTGACTTCATTTACAGCCTGGGAAAGAAGGGGAAATCCAGTCTTTAAAAAAAAAAAAAAAAAGAGGTTAAGTTATGACTCTTTCCAAGAGCAGCCAGGGATAATATCCAAAAATGGCCTCAACAGCCCCACAAATTCATGACATCAAGGTATTTGAAAATCTGAACCCAATTCAAGATCAACCATGAAAATACCCAGACTATAAAGATATGAAAATTTGAAAAGCTAAGTATTTAAACAGATATCTCATTTAAAGAATAATATATTTCCTCTATCTTTGATAGAATGATAGAGTTGTCAAGTATACCTAAGTTAAGGAATGGCACAGAACCCAGGATCATTGACCTAAAAAGAGGGCATGGGATCAAAAGTTCAGAGAATAATAAAGACTGAAGGATTTGAACATAGATTCCCTCATTATTGAGAATATCCAAATCAACAGCGCTTCCAAAAAGTGTAGGCAAAAATATAGAGTTTATGGTCAAATCAACCTATCCATGATTTCCTCTTTCCATATCAAGATGATTCTTACTGAAAAGGAACAGATTATTTCTAAACCAGAAGAGGAAGTTGCTTATAAGATAAATATACCCCGAAGAAAGAAAAACTTAATGGAATTTGAGAATATAACATAATAACAAGCAAAAAAATAGATATTTGTTTTAAAAGAACAAGTTATGCCAGACAAGTCACATTTCCCTCTTTGAAGGAGTTATTAGATCAGTAAAGTAGGCACATGCCATACCTATACAATTATCCCTTCCACATTGCAACTTTCCCCATCAGAGTTACAATATGTCGCAGATTAAGAGATTAAATGGGAATTTGGGGGGAGTTTGTGGAAGTTGTCGACGACATGTGAAGATCAGCAGGTGACATAGAACCTATGACCAAATACCTAACCCAAATTTTACAATAAGGTACTGTAAACACCGCAATAAAGAAAAAGAAAAAATTCCGACTTCTCTGGTACAAAGGAAGAGCCGAAACATTGTATGCAGATTTTCCAGATCGCAGAGGCACCATGCCCCTAACCCCTGTGTTGTGGAAAGGATAATTATAACATCTTTGCGTTTAACCAAAGCATTGGACATATGCATGATTTTCTGTAGTCTGAGAGAACAAAATGAAAAACAATACAGTTAGATCCAAAAATGATTGAACAACCAGTCTTTAAAAAAGTGGCTAATTTTTTAATCAATGTCACCCTGAAGGGAAAACTGTAATAGAGTGTTCTATTCAAAATTTTCATCAATGACTTGAATTAAAAACAGTCTGCATACTTAACAACTATTCAGATGACACAAAACTGAGGTGGATTGCTAACATGTTGGACGATAGAAATAGAAATTGAGGCTGGATGTAAACTCAGATCTTCCTGGACTCCAGGTCCAGGTCTCTACCACCATATTACCTAGCTGCCTCATAATGAAGTATGTGAGAATAAGGGCATAGATCCAGTCAAAGAGGAATACAGAATTCAATGAGGAAAAGATCACCCCTAGCAGAGGGAAGAGGAGGGTGGGAGGAGAGATCAAAACCTCTTAACACCCCCCCCCCACCTTCTCAGAAGTTAACCAATGACTTGGATGAAGTCCTAGTAACTATGTTTACCATATTTGCAGATGACATGAAGCTATGAGAATTAACATGTGGTTTGACAGCTAATGTCCCAAAAGTTCTTAAGATACTAGGATAGGTTGAATATAGTAAGATGAAATGTAATAGGAATAGAAGGGAAGTCTTAAAGATGTGTTTTAAAAAAAACTGCACAGGTGGCCCAGATGTGGCTATACACCTAGGCAACAAGGTGGTGTGAGGACTTGGAGTCAGGAAGATCTGAGTTCAAATCTGGCCTCAGACACTTACTAGCTCTGTGACTCAAGGCGAGTTGGTTAACTTCTGTTTGTCTCAGTTTCCTCGATTGCAAAAAAAAAAAAAAGCATAAAAATAGCACCTGCCTCACAAGATTATCAAGATGATTAAAAATGAGATGATTGTAAGGTGCTTAGCAAAGTAGCTGGAACATGTAAGGCACTTAAAAATACTTGCTCCTCTAATTGCTCCTTTACTCCCTTTAAACCCTTCCTCAAATGCCGTTTGGTCTAGAAAACCTTCTTTGATTCCCCCTTAAACACACAGACACACACCATGGATCTCCTCTCTTAAATCTCAGTGATCCCTGATAAGACTCATATATGACATATGTAACTCTCCAATGTACCATCTTATACTCTTCCTGCAAGCTCTGTGTCTAGTGCCAAATCCTTCTCCTTGACTGAAAGCTCATTGCCTGTTTTGATTCTTCTTATCTAAGACTTTATCTCTCCCTTCACAAAGCTCAGACTTCTGAACGCATTTTATGTTTGACTAACATTTATTTTATTGCACAAACATATTTATTGTAGGGACAGCTAGGTGGGACAGTGAATAGAGTACCTGGTCTGAAGTCAGGAAGACTCATCTTCATGATCTCAGACACTTACTAGCTATGTTACCCTGGCCAAGTCACTTGACCCTGTTTGCCTCAGTTTCCTCATCTGTACCATGAGCTGAAGAAGGAAATGGCAAACCTACTCCAGTATTCTTGCCAAGAAAACCTCACATGGGATCACAAAGAGTTGGACATGACTGAAATGACTGAACAACAATTTTGTTTCTTGTATCTTTTCTTGCTCTAGTATAAGATGGTCAGTTTTCCAAGGTCCCTTCCAGTTCTGACATTTTAGAATCCTACCCAAATCATACCATATCATACCCAAATCTTTCTTCCTTCAATTTTGTATTGCAGTTATGCTCAATACCAGTTTTTACCACTTCTCTGACAGTAGACAGATAAATTTTTAAAAAGAAAATACTTAGTAATGGACTAACTGCTGTATTAATGAGATATGATCAGTCAAAAATGGGCTCTGAACCTGACTCATGGTGAGATAGAGGAACTGATCTCTGAGGTCATTGTCTACTCTGATATTCTTTGAATTAGAAAAAAAAAATCCATGTAGTAAAAGTTGTTTTCAGTGCCACCTATTTTTACTTTTTTCTTTTTTTTTTTATAACAATCTCCTTGCTTATATGCTTGGCATTGAGGTGACCAAATCCATAACTAGGGAGCTTCCTTTGGTTTTACTCTAATGCTAATGGTTCCTTCCCCCTCTCTCCACCCCTCCCACCCCCAAGTTGTCCTCTGCTTCTCAATATCACCTACCATCTGCTTTCTCTATTTTCTCTTCCTAAGCTGGGGAACACAACCAGAGAGATTAATGAATGAAGTTATCTTGACTGAGTCCACTCCTATCTAATCACAACTGGGCTCTCACTGGTGCCCAGCAATCCTTTTATTACTTTCTACCTGATTTTATCACCTTCCAAATAACAATGCTATCATTCCAAACATGCTGCTGCTCTCAAAAGAGAATCCAACATGGACTCCACCTCTTTCTCTCACTCTGTCATCACAGACAACCTCACTTTCTATTTTAGTAGAACCATCTACTGTTAATTCCTTCAATTCCCTTCCTTGAGCTTAAAACCTCTCTGTCCTTATCCATCCAGTCTTCCTTCCTTCAAATCTCAGGGAAAGAGCTAATATTCTCCCTTGTTAAAGGTAAGCCCAGTAGCTTTGACCTTACCTCTCCTTTCAGACTTTGCTCTTTCAAACATCACCATTCTCATTTTCATTTCTCCCCTCTTGATTGGCACTTTTCCCTCTACTTATCAACATATTCATTTAGGGGTAGAGGCAGGAATCCTAATGTGTGATTTCATTAATGCAGGGAATGCTGCTGTGAGGAAACCCTTTCTACCAATACAAATCAACAAATGTCCTATGACTTTTAGTCTTAGAGGGTTGTTTGAGGCTTTGAGAGGTTCAGGGACTTGCTCAGAGTCACACATCTGTATCAGATGTACTCTGTATCAGAGGCAAGACTTGAAGCTAGGTTTTACTGACTCCAAGGCTCTCTATTCACTGTAATAAGCTGCTTATATCTCTCAAAGAAGCAGGGAAGGGAGGAGGAGAGGGAGAGACAAGTGAAATCTTTCCCGTGCCCCTGTTATCATTCTCTCTCTCCCCTCCCATTCACTGCCAAACTTCTAGAAAGAACAGTGTACAGATTGTGTGCCTATTGCCATACCACCCACTCATTCTTTAATATCTATATCTACATGTCTCTCTGATATCTGTCTTTTCTTTCCTTTGCTGTACTGAAACAACACTATCCAAGGTGATTAATGATCTAATTATGCAAAAATCTGATGGTCTTCTTTTCTGAGTCCTTGTCTTCCTTGATTTCTTTGAACTATTTGTTACTACTCACCAATAATCTCTCCTTGCTCTACAATCACTCCCCTTCACTGGATTATTTTCCTCCTCCTGGGACCTAAATATGTGCCTTTGTGTCCCTCAGAGCCACCATCTCTGTTCTCTACTTTTTTTTTTCTTTTTGGAGGGGGGAAGGCAGGGCAATCAGGGTTAAGTGACTTGCCCAAGGTCACACGGCTAGTAAGTGTTAAGTGTCTGAGGTCAGATTTGAACTCAGGTCTTCCTGACTCTAGGGCCAGTGCTCTATTCACTGCACCACCTCGTCGCCCCATCTCTCTACTTTCTATTTTGCTCAACTCACCCAACTCCATGGCTTTAATTATCACCTCTCCATAGATGATTCTCAAAGCATAAGTAGAAAGAGAAAAGGCTCTGGAGTCAGAAAATGTGTGACACTGGACAAAGAATTTGACCTCTCTGGTCTTCAGTTCTTCATCTGTAGAGAAGGTTGGATAAGATGACCTTTAAGGTTCTCTCCACCTCTAAATCTAGGAGCCTATCTCCCTAGTTCTAATGTCTCCTTCGAGCTCCAATACCACATTTCCAATTTCCTAGTGAATCTCTACCCCATCCCAACTTAGATGTCCCACTGGCAGTCAAAATTCATCATGCATAAAGCAGAACTTGTCATCTTCTCTCAAAAAAATTACCAGTTCTCCTAATTTCTCCACGTCAAATGCTATCACCCATGCCTGAAGCCACCACCATCCTTAACTCCTCTTTTAATAATTATTACACTTCATTTTATTAAAGAAAAGCCTCTAAATAAGGACAGAAGTTTCTAATTACAACCTACCTTTCTTTACCTTTACCTATACCTATATTACAATGCAGTTTCCACTACCAACATTAAGAAAACTTGCACCATTAGTCACCAAGTCTTGTAAATTCTAACTCCACAGTATCTCTTATACCAGTGCCTTCCTTTCCCATTCCCATTGCCATTATTCAATTGTAGGCTCATATCACATTTCATCCAATGTACTTTTAGGAGAGGTATGGTTGCACAAGTGCTGGGCTTAGAGTTAGGAAGACCTGGGCTTGAATCCCACCTTAGATACTTATTGTGTGACCCCAGGCAAGTAACTTAACCTCTTGTAGCCTCAGTTTTCTCACTTGTAAAATTGGGATAATGATAGTACCTACTTCACAGAATTGTTGTGAGCATCAGTTGAGGTCACGCATGTAAAGCATTTTGTAAACCTTAAAATATTATCCATGTGTTGGCCTATGACTTCCCAGACTGCCTCTCTCTGCCCCAGTATTCTCATACTATCAATTTCTTCATCCCTACTGCCTTTTATTCTGTTTGTTGAGTTCTTCCTTGGACCTCCGTTTGAGGAAGCACCCTCAAAAGCCATCATGCTCTCTTAGATTCTGGACCAATCCATGGGGATGCCCAGGTCACCTTCTCATCTTCCTACCTCCCTTTTATATTTCTTCCCCTATTAAAATGTAAACTCCTTGAGGACAGGGACTGTCTTCTTTATGCTGGTACTTGTATCCCCAGCACTTAACACAGTTCCTAGCACATGGGGGGGAAGGGGGAGAGAGAGAGAGAGAGAGAGAGAGAGAGAGAGAGAGAGAGAGAGAGAGAGAAATGGTGCTATATGAATATATGTAAGTATATACATAATGATTTATAAACAAATAATGGAAAATACTTTATATCTCTATCTACCTATCATGATTATTATTAGCCTCCTAAGTAGTTTCTCTGCCTCTTGTCAGTCCCTCATCATCTAATGGATATTCCACATAGGTGCAATTCCTAACTTTATTATCCTCAAAGTTCTTTTTTGTTGTTTGTTTTCTTTTGGACCAGTGTTATAGGAATGTAAATTTTTAAGATCTTCCCTGCCCCTAGGTTAAGTGCACCTGGAGCCTGTGGTGGGAGGCTTGGTTTTCAGGAATGCCCACACCTTGGTGCTTTGTGATTGGGCAGTGGGTCAAGAGGGTGGTTATATTCTCTGAGCCAGGAGAAGGCTATATAATCCCTGATTTGAGGCTTTGTTTTGGGGCTCACTTTGAGAAGTGTTGTGTGATTTGACCAGATGAGACTCTGGGCAGCCGTTGAGGGCCCCCGCCCCGGCTTTGAAAACCCAGATGTTGGTGCTTCCCTCTCTGGTAACTGTGACTAGGTAGGGATGTAATGGATAGTTGGAGGCCTGTCTGCTTGATCTATTTGTTTCTCTGTATTGAAACTACTGTCTGTATAATCTGAAGTTTGGGGTGCTGACCTTTTCCCCCTGAACTAGGTAAATGATATGTTTGATTGATTAAAGCAAGATGGTTAACACATTTTGTTACTTTCCTTTAGAATAGCAGATCTAAGAACCTGTGTTGGCAGCCACCCTGGGTATGCTGGGGTGCTTGCTGCTACAAATGGTGTCACGAACAGGATCTTCAGAGTAAAAGCAAAGTATGGGGGCTGGAATAATTGTTTCCCAGTGGTGGTAGCTATGACTCTGTGGAGCCATGGAACAGGAGAGAAGAACGGCCTGCATGCTGACTTCACTGAGCTGAGAGCAGGAATGGTGAGCTGCCTGCATCAGGACTGGAGGAGCATAAGCCAGGAGCAGCTGCCTTTTGTGGGAGGAGAAGGAACTCAGGAGTTTGGAATTCAGCCACAGGACAAGATAAGGACTGTGCAGCAAAGCAAGGGCACTAAATGTGTTTCCTTCCTGCATCCCACAGTTTGGGACCCAGGGAGAGGATGGACTTGTGTTGTTGTACCCCAATAAAGCGAGACAGAAGATCCCCAAGATTAAATTTAAAAAGTGGATTTTATTACCACGGGACTATCAGGGTGAATGGCCACCCAAATCAGACAGTGCTTTAGCACAGACATCTTGCGAGTTTTATAGATGTTCCATAGCCAGGTTACAGAAGCTGAAATTACAGTGATGTAAGCTGAAACTACAGTGATTGGTCAGTGTACATTTGAATTTCCCGACTTGAAACCCTAGGCTGGAACTCCTGCCCACAAATCAATCTGGGAAAGGAAGGGGTGAGGGTCATGCTTGTTTACTGATCAATTAGGGGAGGGGAAGGTGGAGTTCTCTGTTTTACAAATCAATGAAGGAAAGTGAAGGGTGAGTTGACTGCTTTACAAATCAATGAAGGGAAAGGAAAGTGGAGTAGTGTCCAACTATGTCTCTGGTGGGTGGGGTGAAGGGCCATGAACCCCCAAGGACCCCACCTTGGTTTTTTTTGTTGCCCAGCTGCCTCTCAGGACTTGGAAGCAAGGGCTGTAGAAACAAACAGAGCAAGCAGACAGGCCTCCAACTGTCCAACCATTACATCCATACCTAGTCAGTTACCAGAGAGGGAAGTATCAACATGTGGGTGTTCAAAGCTGGGAGGGCTCTCAATGGCTGCCCAGAGTCTCATCTGGTCAAATCACACAACACTTCTCAAAGTGAGCCCCAAAACAAAGTCTCACAACAGGGATTATATAGCCTTCTGGGTCAGAGAATGTAACAACACTCTTGACCCACTGCCCAATCACAAAGCACCAAAGTGTGGGCATTCCTGAAAAACAAGCCTCCTACCATAGGCTCCAGGTGCACTTAACCTAGGTACAGGGAAGATCTTAAAAATTTACATTCCTATAACAACCAGACATGATTTCATTGGTCCAGGGAACTACCTGGTGAGCAAACATGCCACCACAGCAAATTAGTGCAACCTGGATGCTACTCTGCCACTTAGAGATTCAGAGATATGCCAGGGACCCTCAGGAAGGGAAATGACTTGTCCAGTGCCTCCCAAGAGTCAGGTCTTCTACTCTGAGGCCATATCTCTATAATCCCTGCATCAGGCTGCCCCTCTATACCTACAAAATAACCTTCTCAATGCTCAATCTGGCTCCAAACTACCCTTCCACCTTTTATGGAGTTCCATTCCAGCCAAACTAAAACATGAGCCATTCCCCAGTATTATCCTGCCTTCTCACGGGTCATCCTTTATGCTTACGGTGGTCTCTTCCTAAATTTCTGTCTGTTCGTAGAGTCATAGACTTAGAGATGGAAAGGTCATCAGAGATCTTTTGGTTCCACCCTCTCATATGAGGAAACATATGAGGAAACTCAAGTTCAAGAGATTTAAAGACTTGACCTTCTTAAAGGTCACACATTAAGTGGCAGGGCTAAAATCTGAAGCCAGGTCCTCTGATTCCAAATCTGGCACTCTTTCTCCTGCACCATGCTAGAAATACTTTCTTTCCTTCAAAGAAGGACCCAGATCCGGTGTTATGACCTTCATGGAGTCTTCTTGATTCCCTGCCCCCACCAGCTAGGAGAGGTCTCCCCTCTGTACTCACTAATCATTCACATTTGCACAGCATCTGAAAAACATTTTATATAACATTCTCTTATTGAAGCCTCATAACAACCCTGAAAGGCACCCTCTACAGATATTATTATCTCCATTCAACAGATGGAAAGACTGAGCATCTGGGAAAGGGAAGTAACTGGTTCAGGGTCACAAAACTAATTAGTCTTGGAGTTGGGATTTGAACACAGGCTGGTAGGCGATGGTAAAAAGTAGAAATAAGTGGTAGTTAGGTGGCACAGTGAATAGAGCACTGGCTCTGGAGTCAGGAGGACCTGAGTTCAAATCAGACCTCAGACACTTGATCCTTACTAGCCATGTGACCTTGGGCAAGTCACTTAACCCCAAATGCCCTGCCCTCCCCCCTCCAAAAAGCAAAAAGAAAAGTAGAAACAAATCACAAAATAATAAACCAAGCTTTGATTTGTAGCATTTGCCAATTTTTGAGGTGTAAACAAATGATTACACCGAAAATTTAACAATCAACTCTCACAAGAGGGAAGGTGGTTGGAGTTGACTTCAGCACCTCTGAATCCAGGTCTTCATGGTTCTAGTCCAGTATTCTATGCACTATGCCATACTGTCTCCCTGACAGCATGATTTGTATTACAATCACTCCTCCACCAAATAGTGGGCTCCTACAAGGACTGTTTCTCATTTCAGTTTTTAATTCCCAGCACTGAGAACAGTACTTTGCAGATAGCACAAGCTTTTAATAAATATTTGCTGAATTAAATTAATGTGCAGAAAGGGAGATGCTAGATTCCCTGAAGATCTGTAGCCTGTAGCTCCATCCATAAGAAAAATGTGAAGCCTTGACATGGAAATTCAATTTCTAAATTTTAATTTTTGCCTAAGGGCAACTAGGTGGCTCAGTGGATAAAGTGCCTGACCTAGAGTCAGGAAGACTCATCGTCCTGAGTTCAAATCTAGCCTCAGCCTCTTACTAGCTGGGAGGGATAGCTAATGCATTGGATGACAGAATCAGGATCCAAAAGGACCTTAATAGACTAGAATCTTTGGGCTTCTCTCCAAGACCTTAGCCAGTAGTTTAGGATAATACAAATTCAATCTTCATTAATTTATCAGATTGCTTCCAAGTGATGTCTAGCTGAGAAAAGGTCTTGATATAATAAACATGGCAGAGAGTTGAGCCCAGGGCCCTATTAAGACAAGCCAACAAAAGAGATGGTTTAAGTTTGACTGGGTACTATGGAAAGGGGGCCAAATAGTTACCATTCCTAAGGTTCTTCACCCCTACAGTCAAGATGTAGATCTAGGTCTACCTTCTCCATGAAGTGCTACTGGGTATCACCATCTATAAGTGATATCTCCTTCTTAGAATCTCTCCTACCATTTTGTTTGCCCCCTTCCTTCCTACTCATATGCAATCTTTGTGTCAGAGCCTATCTCCTGACTTAAAGTTTCCAGGTATTTTTCAAAGGATTTTCTCCTTCTCTTAGTTCATAATCTCTACCCAAATATTCATGACAGCTCCTCAGTATACTAGACCAAATCCTTACCTTTAAGTGTATGAGCAAGAAGTTCATAAAATTATTAAAGAAAGTTTTATTACAAGGAAGAAAATGAAATGGAATTCCTTAAATGAGTAGTCATTGGTCCCAAAGGAGCAGAAGAATCCAGAGTCACTTTACAGTCTGCTGCTCCATTTAGGTCAGAAGGGGAGGGTTGGGTGGGGAGATGGTTTTGGATACTCTCCACCTTCTAGGCCTTCCTCATAATGTTTTCATCTTTTTAGCACTCTCAGCCCATCCACCAGTTTCTCAGTCAAGACACTGAGTCATTTTATTTTTCTGGACCACCTCACTCATGTGAGATAAGGAAAAAAAGCCTCCCAGGTCTCTTCTGAATGGCCACTGCTCTCTTTTCATCTATCTTTAGTGACTTCTTCAATATCTGCCAGTTACCAGTACCACCCATTGCCAAGCACCCTTTAGGCAGACACAATTGAAGAGAAAACATGGTACATACATTATAAGTGGTTCACAGTTCATTTCACAAAGGCAATCTATCTCATTCTCCTCCTGCTGATAATTCTGGGCCCAGCTCATTGTCCGTTTGCACTGCCTGTCCAAGGTATGGCGGACCAACATTCTATATGTTACCTTTCCATCCACAAATCATAGCCAGATCAATAGGCACTTTTCACTCATTTAGTTTTTCCTGTGTCAAGTTGAACTTTTTTGATTGATTATAGATCTCATTTGGGAATCTCTGCAGTGTTGCATGGCTTGGTATTGTGTCTGCCTGAAAACTGGTATTATACTTTGGGAAGGAAATACAACTGAGCATGTAGGAGAAATCAGACCACAGGATATGAACCAGGGGAAAGAAAGAAATGTGTTCCTCACAGTCAAAGACAGCTGGTGGACTACTAGTAAAGATGGCATCCACCACTGGAGGCCACAAATATACTGGAGTTACTAGTCAGTAAATGTTATCTGTTAAGAGAAGTGGTTGAAGGACCTCAGAATACATAGGGAAACTCTTGAATTTGTATTCTGCCTTGGAAATGCAATGTGGCATGATAAATGGTCAAAGGATATTGAACATGTAGTTTTCAGATGAAGAAATTAAAGCTATGTATAGTCATATGAAAAATGCTCTTAGTCACTATTAATTAGAGAAATACAAATTAAAACAACTCTGAGGTACTACCTCACACCTATCAGATTGGCTAATATGACAGAAAATAAAAATGATTACTATTGGAGATGTGGGAAAACTGGGACCCTAATGAAGCTGTGAACTGATCTAACCATTCTAGAGACCAATTTGGAATGATGGCCAAAGGGCAATCATACTGTGCATAGCCTTTTTGATCCAGCAATACCCCCACTAGGTCTGTATCCCAAAGAGATCATAAAAACGGGGAAAGGACCCACATGTACAAAAATATTTATAGCAGCTCTTTTTATGGTGGCAAAGAACTGGAAATTGAGGGAACGCCCATCAATTGGGGTATGGCTGAACAAGATGTGGTATGTGAATGTAATGGAATACCATTGTCCTATAAGAAATAATGAGCAGATGGATTTCAGGAAAACCTAGAAAGACTTACATGAATTTATGCTGAGTGAAGCAAGCAGAACCAGGAGTACACAGTAACAACATCATATAATGATCAACTACAATCGACTTAACTCTTCTCGACAATACAATGATACAAGACAATTCCACAAGATTCATGATGGAAAATGTTATCCACATCCAGAGAAAGAACTATAGAGTCTGAATGCAGACTGAAGCATATAAATTTCACTTTTTTGTGACTTTCTTCTTTTGTTCTATTTTTTCTCACACTACATGACTAATATGGAAGTTTCCATGTTTGCACACATATAACCTATATCAGATTGTTTGCCAAATTGGGGAATGGCGAGGGAAGGAGAAAAATTTGGAACTCAAAATCTAATAAAAATGAATGTTGAAAACTATCTTTACATGTAATCGGAAAAAGCAAAATACTATATAAAAAAAAAAGAAATCCAACATGGCAGTAGCACAAACATTTGGCAAGCACACCTCTCCTTGTTCTTGATATTAATAATTGGAGGGTTATAAAACAAAGTTATCACCATTATTTCATCTTTTGAGGGATCTTGTATGATTTTGATATATGTATGAGAGATACCTTCTAGGAAAGCTTTTTAAGGCAGCTCATATTTTCTGGTTTAATTTATAGTCAAAATGTCACTGTTGATATGACAGTTTTCTTATAGTCTATCCACTCATTACTTGACAAGGATCTCACATTTAGACTACTAACAGCTAAGTTACTGTTTGTTTGTAGGCATTTCAAAAAGTGTGATTCTTAGCACTCTGCCCCTTTCCTATGACTCCGCCACTGTCACAACAGAAGGAGAAAGGGGCCCTGCACAGGATTGTGGACCATTTTAATTCTTCTTTGTTTCATGGGTTGCTATGACAACCTATGAAATTCTTTCTTCATCACCAATTGGCCATCCTACTAGAGATAGGCATCTCTGTAATTTAGTTAGGTTGATTCTCAGAGAGCAGACATTGTCTGTTGCTGGGACCTTATTGGAAGTCTTTCCAAGTCTTTCCAACATGGAAGAATTTTTCAGATTTTATGTTCTGCTGCTAGCCTTCAAGAACCTTATGTCCCCTCCACAAGGAAGCATTAGAGCAGGACTTTGTTGCACATAATGTGTAATTCAATTAACGTTTATTAAACTGGAGTGAATTTGTACTCCTGACTTGCTTTCATCCTTTTCAGTTTATTTGATTCCTAATCAGTGGGCAATTGCTAAGGCTACTTTAAATTAAACAAATTAAATTCAACAAACTTAAGCTTCCATTATACTATTCAAACATTACGTGGAAACTTTTCCTGCCATATGAAAAGTACAATGCCAACTTGGAGAAATTAAAATGAAAAGATGGCATAGTAGTTGTCCTCAAAGAACATACAATTAGTAAAGGGTTTAATACAAACCTACAAATAGCTATTATAGTCCCACTCATCTATAAAGGTCAACCCTTCAGTTATTGCCATAATATTACATCTTTTCCTACTATCCCAAGTGGGCCTGTCACTGCCAGTGGTGGGCGCCATCTTTACCAGAAGCCTTTCAATGGGGCACTATCTTCCTTTGACTGTTCAGAGAGATTGGTTCTTTTTTTCCCATTCCACAGACTGTGGTCTCATTTATTCTATGCACTAAGTTCCTGTTTCGCATCTGAGAAACAAGGCCAGCTCTCAGTTAATTTTCAGAAAAGAGATGGCTCACTGGTTCTAAAGCCAAAAAATGATCGAGATCACCTGCTTAAATTGCTAACTCCATCCACTCAAGTGTTCCATGATGACTCATTCCTCAAGTATTCCCAGGGGAGAGGTAAACTATTACTACAATATCTTCAGCCATAGAGATAAATATGTCCTGCTGCAATAAGGACCATGATTCTTGCATACCTTCTTCACAAGATCAGATGAGATAATGAATTTAAAACCCTTCACAAAATCTTGGAGCACTACAGAAATGTGAACTGTTCTTAATAACCTTAGAGATCCTCTAGTCTAATCTCATTCATTATTGAATAGTTCATTTATATTATTAGTCTATCATTACAAATCATTAACTTACAATTTAATCATTAAAAACTTGGTTCAGAACTCAAATTCTGATTCTGTGACTGTGCAATCTTTGGCAAATCACACAACTGAGGTCCAGAGAAGTGTGATTTGCCAAAGATCACACAGTCACAAAATCAGGATTTGAATTCTGATTTAGAGTCCAGTGGTAATTCCACTACACTAGAATGTTTTGGGGAAAGAGCAAGAAAAAAATACTTATATGATACACATACACACACATACATATGTTTATGAAGCCAGAGAATAGGAACTAATAATGATATAAAAAACGTATCTATCAGAGAGATTGCTGAAGTCTAATGGAAAGAAAAGTGACTCAGGGTTTCACTGCAGCACCTTTGACAAATTGTTTAACATCTCAGCCTCAGTTTCTTCCTATGGAAAATGGAGGTGATAGGACCTCAGCACATACAGAGACTCCATCTTCATTTTGGATTTTGCCCTGCATATCCTCTTACCTACCTGTATCCTCTATATCTTGTAGGCTTGTTCTGAGGATCCATTGAGAAACTTAAAGTGCTTTGTCAACAGTAGAGTGCCACATGCGTTGTCACTCATGACTCTTACTATTTCTGCACCTCTTAAGGGCAAGCTGCTGGCCTAAATGATACAGGTGGCCAACCAGATTAGAGAGATCTGTTAATATAACATCTTTTATGTCATTCAGACATTATTGGCTTGATACTTTCTGAAGTTCCCTCCCAGCAACAATCCCCCTAAGAATAATTTACATGACAACTACCATATTGTAAGGGAACATAACATTGACTGATTAGTACAGTGACCACTGGTGACTTCAGAGGTCTATTGGTAAAAGGTGCTTCCTGCCTCTTGGAATAGAGCTAGAGTCACAGATCTGGAGCTGGAAGGGACCTCAAAGATCACTGAGTTCAACCCTCTTTATTTTATAAAGAAGCAGAGGCTCACAGATGTTGTGACTTGCTAATGGTCGCAGAGCTAGTAAGTATCTGCAGAAGGATGTGAATCCAGACCTGCATGGCTCCAAATCCAGAATTCTGCCCACTATTCCTCACTGGTGGATTGTAGGTTTAGAATATAATGAACATTGTCAGACATAGCAAAAGGGTTTATTTATTGCTTGAATACTTCTTTATTACAAAGGAGGGTGCCATGGAGGATGTAGAGTAGGGAGTCATGGAGAGGTGATAATTTCTTAAAGTGTAAAAGTAAAACATTAAAAAACAAGCTTTCTTTGACTCTATCCTTGCTTTCCTGCCTCCCTTCCTGATCTTTGATCATTTTAGTCTTAGATAAGTCCAGTAACTGGTCCTCTGGGACTAATCCTCTGCCTCAATTTCCTCAACTGTAAAATGGGATAATCATAGCACCTGCCTCACAGGGCTGCCGTGAGACTCAAACGAGCTATCTGCATATAGATTAGAACAATGCCTGGAATACAGTATTTGCTTAAAAATGCTTTGCTCCACACTTTTTTCCTTGGCTGAATACCAAAGTGGTGTTTTTTTTTCCTTGCCACTATGAGATTCAAGAAAACATGGTCCTTAAAACACATGTACCTCAAATAAACATATAAAAATCAATTCACCGGGGCGGCTAGGTGGCGCAGTGAATAGAGCACTGGCCCTGGAGTCAGGAGGACCTGAGTTCAAATTTGACCTCAGATACTTGACACTTACTAGCCGTGTGACCTTGGGCAAGTCACTTAACCCCAAGTGTCCCACCCTCCTCTCTCCAAAAAAAAAAAAAAGATAACAGAATAAAAACGTTTAGCTCTAGGAGGGACATCCTTTAGAAAACACTCTGGATGAGGGAACATTTGCCCATGATTAAATATCTAACTTATAGATACTGAAGGAGCAACTCAAACCCATGTCTCCCTACTCCCAGTTCAAAGTTCTTCCTATTAAATTCTACCATACTAACAAAAAGTTGAATGTTAGCTTGAATAGCAACTCATCTCCAACATTTTCTGGTAGCCTAAGAATCTGAACATAAGAGTCTTAGGAATGGCAGTGCTCCTCAGAGCCCCAGACCTACCTCCAGCACAGTCTTGACATCCATCACTCAGAAGGATGACTTCTGGGACAGCTAGGTAGCACAGTGAATAAAACACTGGCCCTGGAGTCAGGAGGACCTGAGTTCAAATCCGACCTCAGACACTTAACACTTACTAGCTGTGTGACCTTGGGCAAGTCACTTAACCCCAATAGCCCTGCCTTCCCCCCTGCAAAAAGAAAAAAAAAGGATGACTTCTTTAGAGAAGGAGCAAGTAATCCCAACCAACTGCTGACCAGCCACAGCAAGAAGCCCAGCTGGCACACTGGGGCAACCTGGAAGAGGGACAGGAGATGGCGTGTGCCAGGCAAGTCAAACCATCACCACCACCTTCCCTCAGACCTCAACAGAGATATCCTAGGACACTGAATCTAAGGGTCTTGGGAATAGTAGTGTACTCTAGGCCAGCATTTCTTAAACTGTGGGTCCTGACCCTATATGAGGTCGAAAAAAATTTGGCAACAGTAAAAGGTTTCTGAACAAGCAACAACCAAAAATTAACATAATGAATCCAGGGTATTTCTGGCATTGCTTGCCTGTGTCACATCCCAAAACTTCACTGCAGCCTTGGTTCTGAACACAAAGCATGCGCACTTTGTACCGTGCATGTTCCCAGGCCACAGGATGCCAACAAATGCTGCCAAAACAGGAAAAGGAGTAACAATAGGAAAAAGTTTAAGAAGTTCTGTTCTAGGCTACTGGCCCTGCTTCCAGCCTGGGCTCCACAACCATCACTGAGGGGAGAAATCACAATGGGAAAAGGACCTACTTTCCTCTCCACCACCAATACAAATCACAACAGACAGGTGAGTAAATGCAAGAACCTACTGAGTGTCACTACCTTCCAGGTCACTGGTCCTGCTTCCAGCACAGCCCTAGTAGCCATCATCCCAGGAAACATGGAGATGGAGCCTGGAAATTGCTTCTGCAGGGACTGCAGCCACAACTACTGAGATTCAGGGAGGAAAAAAGTTTTCACCAACAATGTCCTTGAACAAACGTTTCTGAGTTAGAAACAGGTATAATTTTATCAGTGGAAATAGCTGCTAAATGACACAGGGGTGAGAGTGCTGAGCCTACAGTCAGGGAGAACAGCCTCAAATGCTTAACTAGCTATGTGACCCTGGGCAAGTCACTGAACCTCTTTTTGCCTTAGTTTCCATTTTTTGTAAAATAGGGATAATAATAGCACCTACCTGCCCAGGTTGTCTTGAGGGTGAGACAATCATTGTAAAGCACTTACTCAGAGTGCTGGGCACATAGTAAGTGCCCTTATCGGTGCTAAAGATGATGCCTTACCATCTTGGCTTTCATTGTATACTTTTTAAGAATAGACTGTCTTGTTTTTCTATTTGTATCGCCAGAGCTTATCACAAAATACATAAGTACAATTGCTTTTTCATTCATTTATTTGAAGCCTTTGAGAATCTACCTTGTACACTAAAAGATATTACAAGTATTTCTGATATAGGTCACATCAGTGTGGGAACTTCTTCCACTAAGGCAGACCACAACCACAAGGCCCCAAGAGGTCCAAAGTGGTTCCCCGAGGTCATCAGAATTTGGAACCAGCTCCTTTTAAGTCCAAAGTCAGCACTTTCCCCTATATCATGCCACCTTCGTATTTCCTCATTTGTAACATCTGGAGTATAATTGGATAGAGAGTTGACTTCAGAGTCAGCATGACCTGGGTTCGAGTCCTTCCTGAAATGCATACTGGATGCTTGACCCTGGCCAAGTCACTCTCAAGGCCCCCAGGCAGCACTTTATGCCTTAGCAGATGATCTTTGTGACTCTAGACAAAATCATTCATTTCCTTAGGACCAAGCTGCAGGGTCCATGCTCAAAGCCTTCCCTATTGGTGTGGTCCTAGAGAGCCAAAGCTGACCTCCAAGGCACTGGAGGAGTATATTTTTCCTATTATAGACACTAAATTTGTGTGACTGAAATGTATTATGTTACTTGAGAGGTGATATGCTGCTTAGAAATTTAGAACTGGAGAAGTTCCAAACTTCTCTACTCCAAACAGTAGAACTGGAGATAAAAAAAAAAACATCAAGCTCATCTAATTTTACCTTTTCATTTTATAGTTGAGGAAATGGAGGCCCAGAAATGTTAAGTGACTTACCCAAGGTCATACAGGTAGTAAGTAGAAGACCCCAGGTCCTATGATTCTAATTTCCACTCTCTTTCCACTGTATTCCAGGGATAAATCAAAAGTTCTAGTTTGGAGTCCTTGCTCAGATACTTATCACTCTATCGTTTTAGTTACTTTACCTTTCTGAAAAAATATAAATAATAAAACTTATACTATTTACCCTCACAGATTTGTTATAAGGATCAAATTAAATCAAATGATAAAAAATACCATATAACCATAAAACACATACATGTTAAGCATAAACTATT
The DNA here is from genome assembly GCA_011680675.1 of Gymnobelideus leadbeateri. Taxonomy (NCBI): domain Eukaryota; kingdom Metazoa; phylum Chordata; class Mammalia; order Diprotodontia; family Petauridae; genus Gymnobelideus; species Gymnobelideus leadbeateri. Next base: position 374,919 of record WOXC01005875.1, on the reverse strand, counting down.
ATTATTATTATTGCTTTAAGTGAATTTTCTGAAGAGAGGGACATAAGGAACCAGTGAAAATCAGAAAGTTGAACTGGGGTGTTGTCCCTGAAATTTGGGTTATTAGGTAATGGAAAGGGCAACGAACTTGAAGGCAGGGACAGAATTCTAGAATTTCAGAGTCAAAAGGGATTTTGGCTGCCATCCCAACAAGCCCATATCTGAAAAAAAGACTCCTTCTGCCACATGCCTGACATACAGAAATCCAGTCTTTGCTTAAAAACTACCAATGAAAGGGAATCCACGCACTCCTGAAGTGACCTGTTCCACTTTGGGATATGGCTAATTGTCTTTTTCTGATGTTTCCATATACCCATGGCTTGGGCCTGCTCAAACCAGCACCCAGATCTATTAAAGTTTCAATGTGAACTTTTATACCTGGGAAAGGCACAAATTTGATTTATTGTTTTGTCAAATGCCTAACCTTAAGAAAATGAAGAAAGTGCTATCAGTGCACAATACTCCTGATGCACTCTGATTACGAACAATCTCCCCCTTATTCCTTTCATCTCATCCACTTAATGCAGACTAAGATAGAAATAACTTTTCAGCTGCTGTTGCTTCATATTGGCTTGACGATCCACTGAAACCCCTAGGTCATGCTGGATTCTAATACAGCCGATACTAACTAGCTGTGTGACCATGGGTATGTCAATTAAACTGTGGGGCCCAGTTTTTTCATCCATAAAATGAGAGAGATACACTACATAAGTTCCAACGTGCCTTCTAGAACTGATATTCTATAATCTATGTTCCAAGGTTCCTTCCAGTGCTAAATCTATGATCCCATAATCTGATTTTCTGTGATTTCATTTAATCTCTAAGCTGGTCGAAGTTCTTGTTTACATATTTTCACCATAAATTCAATGAGAGATTCACTCTTCTATTTCTCTGTAATGTTTTCTTCCATGGGATGTCACAGCCTGGATCTTAAGCTGAAATCTGAGCTCTTATAAAGTCATTACAAGACTTCAGGAATTATTGATAGGGAATTTTAGGTAACAGTTCTGATTTTCACACTCGGGGCTGCAGCCAAGACAGTTCCCAATATGGTGTACACAGCCTTCTGTGTCTCTTTTCTAGGTGAAATCAACACCTGTGAATGTTTTTGGTGATAAAGCAAGAATGAAATTCCCTTTATGATGGCCAATCAATATGAAAATAAGGTTTCCCTGACTCTTTGACCAGCAGTTCTTTGCTCACATAGATAAACTTGTGGTTTACTAGCAATTTCCTAAATGTCCTGATAAAGGCAAGTACTAGTTACACAATTCATTTCCAACTATAGACCAAGGGTAGGGAACCTGTGGCCTCACAAGTCACATTAAAGGGCTTTGTTCTGTGAAGTTTGGATTCAGTCAAAGGGCCACATTTGAGGATCTATAGGGCCATGTGCGGCTTCAAAGCTGCAGTTTCCCTACGCCTGGTATAGATTAAGCCAGCAGGGAAAGCTACATAGGAAGCTCTTCCTCTTCAATACTCCCCTTCCAACTCCTGTTGATACATATGGGTGAGGCACATGGCGACCAACCAGAAGCCTTTGTTTGTACATGCCTTTTATCAAGAGGTCAAATCAGGCATCCACCTGGAAGTGGCCATCCCACATTTGATGGGATGACCCCAAGGATGCTCCATGGGACGGAATCTAAACCCCTCTCCCATTACATAAATATAACTGTTATCAGAGAACCTCAGGAGTGTTTATCTTTCATTCATAGAAGAGAAGATTCCACAAAGATCAGTGAGAAGGCTATCCCCCGGATTTGATATGTCATTACATCAAACTCCCACTGCTCCTCTCACTATCATTCCATGAAACAAGGCAGCTCAGCCAAATGGAGGTGAGGGCTAATGGTTCTATACAAAGAAGCAAGATCTGATGCAGGCATGTCTTATTAACTTCCCAACACTGTAGGCAGGAAAATGTCAATTAGCAAAGTTGTCTGGGAGATAGATATTTAAGTCACTGAAGGTTTCAGGCATGGAAGATTCCAGAAGGAAGAGAGGGTATTTCTAAAGCAGAGATAACATATTGCAAGAAAGAATAGACCCTCTCCCCAAAAATATATTTTTTTTCAGACTACCACATATAACCACCATTGTAGTTCAGGTCCTCATCACCTCTCACTTGGTCTATTACAAGAAAATCTTCACTGGATACTCACCTTTCAATATCATTCCCTCAAATTGATTCACATGGCTGCCAAAATAGTTTTCCAGAGGTATAAGTCTGATGTGTTCACTTCTCTATTCAAAAATATTCATCCACATAATTGAATAAAAGGTTATGGAAAATATAAAAACTGAATTGCTAGTTTGTTAAATATATGTATGTATATATACACATATACATTGACTTGATTAAGTATACATATATATATATATATATATATATTTGTTAGAGCTAAATGTCCTCTAAAAAGCTGTTCTCCTGTGAAGTATCTACTATTAACATGTTCATACAAAATTCCTTGAAAGTTGTAACAACAGAGATAACTAAACAATAAACAGGGAAATAAATACTCACCAAAAATGTCAATTACTAACAAAAAGGATGTCCAATGCAGAGTCCAAATGTAAAAAAGGATTCCAATAAGTGATAAAGTACTCCAAATATTCCTGTTAGTAGGAATGTGCTGATTACATCAAGCCCTTGAACATTACAAAGCTTCCTAAATAAGATTTACAACCACTCAAAAGAATTGGGTCTAACAATCTAGACAGGAAAAGCCAAGTAGATGAAAAACGTCTATCCTCCTTACTATAATTTCCAGTTGTATGAACAGTCCATTGAGCTCATCATCAGTACGTATATCTTGGACAGACAATGCAGGTCAATGAGAGCTTAATCCAACCTGCTAACTTGCTGTTGTCTGAACTCAGCATCATTGTTGCCTGTGCTGTTCCCAGTTCTTGGAAATGGACTCTTTCTTCATCTTGGCTTCTTAGAACCATTAGGTTCCTTCAAAGTTCAAATCAGGTGTCACCTTCTATGTTACACCTTCCTCTATCCTGTCAGTATACTTTTCCTCCTCAAATTAGCTGTGATTTGCTTATCTGTTATCATCTTCCATTGCTCAATAAAATTTAAGTTCCTCACTATGAATAACAACTATAACTATTTATACTTATGTAGCACTTTAAGGTTTGTAAAGCACTTTATGTTTCATCTCACTTGATCCTCACAACCACCTGTGAAATGGGTGCCATTATTAATACCATTTTACAAAACAAAACAAAACAAAACAACCAAAACATGAGGCTAAGGGTCACATAGCTAGTAAGTATCTAGGGATGGATTTGAACTTAGGTCTTCCTGACTGTGAGGAGTAAGGACTGGATTTTGTTTTCTGGTCCGCAGAGCCTAGCACAATTTCTTATCCATAAAGTATGCAATATTTATAGAATCAAATCAGTGAAGAGTTAGTGCTGGATTGCCTTTAGGAAACTGTGCAGAGCTTTCAACCCCAAACATCTCCCTAAAACAAAAATCCATTTTGTTAAACACGAACGTTCTTCCAACATAACACTATATGCCCACCAATCATGGAATACAATAGTCGATTTCATGTCACCCAAAGGGCAGTGTGGATATGATGGGTGTAATAAGCTACAAAATATTGCCAGTGATGACTCGTATGAAGAAGCATAAAAAAGGTGTGTAGCCAGAAAAACAGATGAGCTAAAAGATGAATGACCCATGTGCTACAATGGCACCCAAACAAGTCCTACAGATACTTTCTGGACTCTTCTCTTGACTCTCCGGACTTCTTTCTTTTCAGTGACCCAGAAATCTTCTCATCTTGGAAGATCACTCTGCCTCTGCAGACCCTTTCCTGCCAGAAACTCCATTTTAAGAAAAATTCCCAGGTCAGCCATGTTCACTCCTTCATTCCTCTCTAAGCTCTGCTTCTGACTCTGGATTACTTTTCCATCTTGCCCTGCCACAGATGCCTTCTCCTCCTTCCCTCTCCATTTTCCAGTTTCCTCTTATGTGTTATCTTCTCCTGTTAGAACACAAGCTTATTTAAGGCAGGGAATGTCTTTTTTGCTTGTATTCATATCTCCAGTGTTTAGCACAGTTCCTGGTATATAGTAAGCATTTAATAAGTGCTTCTTGACTTGAATTGACTTGACTTGACCTAAAGACAGATTTTCAGTATGTGGGTAGGACCCCGATGGGAAGACATGGGCAACAGGCTCATAGTATAAGAAAGTATGGATGGGTTATGATATATACCACTGATTGAAATACCCACATCTAGGAGATAATAGATTCAATAGAAATGTTAGATTCATAGTTTGCCTTTTGTTTTCTAGAGGTGGAAGAAGTCTTAGTCCAGTCCAACACTTCCTTTAACTTATTGTCAACTAAATCCCAGAAAGGTGATATGCTTTGCCCAGTCACATAGCTTTGCCACCATAGCAAGTTCTTTATAACACATGGTTCCTGAGTGCCCAGTCTCTGATAGATCTTTTATTTTATCTTGCTCAGAATATTGCCTTCAAATCACTTTCTAGTCATTTCCAAACCATCCTCCTCATCACCCATCTCCCTGGAACCCAGAGTTTGCCACTAGAGCTCTGGGCTCTGATTATCATACTTTCACCCTATCTTACCTGAAACCAGGCTTCCATGTCTCCTCCCCACCATTTCCCTACAATTCCCTCCCCCAACCAATTTCTAGCTTCCTTTAACATTCTGTTTCTCCCCCATCAGAATATAAGCTTTTTGAGGGCAAGGATTGTCCAGTTTATATTTGTGTTCTTGAGTAACATAATGCTAAACATATTAGCACAAAAAGCACTTAACACTTTTTCATTCATTTGTTCCTTCATAGCTATCCAAAGCTCTTTCACCCACAGAACACTATCTTCCTTGTGACACAAACAAGACTACACTTCTTCATGGTTCATTTCTCTAGACCATGGTTTCTCCTTTGTAAAATGAGTGGATCAAATTAGATAAACATTAAGTTTCCTTTCAGCTCTGACATTCTGCATTCTACATTTTAAGATTTTTTCTGCTTCTAATGTGCTTTGTTTCTGCCTTTAAACGATAAATTCTTATCTTTTCTATCATACTTCCATCATAATCGATCATGCCTCAGACGAGTGAACCTGTTTAGCAGAGAACAGAGATGAGACTATGAAAAGAGGATGAGAAAATGAAAACCTCTATACTCTGCTCTAAGCTCCATCAATGACCTAGTAGGAGCTTTTGGATACTTCAGTTTACCAGTCTGCAAAAAGCAGAGCATCTGGCTGCCCAAATGGTGTGGTGAATAGAGTATCTGATTAATGACGATGTTTTGAAAATATTAAAAACATACCCAGATAGAATATTGTCTGAAACACACACACACACACACACACACACACACACACACACACACAGTGTCAGTGTCAGAGGAGAGACGGGAACACACACAAGGGATGCTATGAAGGTAGAATTAACAAGATTTGGCAACAGATTGAATATGGAGGGTGGAAGTGATGAAAGTGAGGAGATGAAAATGACACTTAGGTTAGGAGCCTAACCTAGGAGGATGATGGTGCCCTCCACAGTAATACAGAAGTTAGGAAGAAGAGAGAGCTTGAGGGTAAAGATAATAAGTTTGGTTTGGGACTTAATGAGTTTAAGATGTCTACAGGACAGCTTCTAATTCAAAATGTCCAATAGGCAGTTGCTGGTTTGAGAATGAATGTCAGGAGAGTTTAGGGAATAAACTAGCTTACAGTATGAATTACCTGGTCTGCATCCCTGAGGGACTATACAGGACTGAGTTCTATACTCCAAAAGAATATATATTAAAGAAGGCAATTTTAATGAAGATATTATCCTTATTTTGTAAATGTGGCTCCCTATGCCTTTCCTACAAAACTGACAACCAATTTTCCCAAGTACACTGACTAAATAATCTTTAACCTAATTAGCATCAACTAAAAGTATGTCAAACACTATATAGTCAGCTCTACTATCATGTTTGTTTTGAAAAATGTGAGTTTATTTCAGCATGCCAGATATATCAGGATACAATTTAAATGCAATGAGAATTTCAGGTCTGCTTATTTGCAATTTTGCCAGGTGAGACAAAAGGACAATAAGCCAAGTCCATTCATGCATGGTGGTTATAATTTTCCTTCCTACTTAAGATGTAGATAAGTGTTCCATCACCACCATAATAACTCATAGGCTGTAATCCTTCTGATACCCACTTCCACAAGCAAACGCATTATTTATTGATTTATCAATATATCTTCAAGAGCAGTAGGTTCATACTCATCCATTATTTGCCCCTTTCACTTCCGCCATAGCTAGGCCATGCGCTGAGTTGTGCCCCTTTTCTGTAGACTGCTTTCTTATCTATATGTATCCTTTGACTCTGCCACACCAAGCCCTACCAAGCAACAGCCAGAAGTCATGGACACAGCCACTATTTATTGTAGGATTTATCTTTTTTTTCAGTTGTTTCTTTTTTTTTTAATTAATTTATTAGGTTAGTTTTAGTTAACAAGATTCAATTCCATAGTTCCTTGATTTTCAAATTTCCTTTACTTCCCTCCCCCCATCCCCCACGACAGCATGTAGTCCAGTATAGGATCTGCAAATACATTCATATTAGACATTAGTCCAATTACAAAGGCATATTGTACTAGATGGGACGAAAAATGGTAAAGAAGAAATAAAACCAAACAATGACAAGAAAAAGATCAAGTAGTTTGCTTCCATCAGGATTCAAGCTCAGTTCTTTCTAGTTATATCTCTGGATGTCACATTTCTCTCCTTCATGAGTCTTTTGGGATTGACTTATATCACTGTATTGCTGAAGAGTCCAGTCTGTCATAGTTGGTCATCACACATATGTTGTGTCTGTGATTGCATACAAATTTCTCCTGATTCTACTCTTCTCACTCAGCATCAATTTGTATAAGCCTCTCCAGGTAAATATGAAAACTGTCCCCTCCTCGTTTTCTTATAGCACAATAATATTCCATTACATTCATATACCACAACTTGTTTAGCCATTCCCCAATTGATGGGTACCCCTTTAATTTCCAATTCTTTGCAACCACAAAAAGAGCTGCTATAAATATTTTTGTACAGGGGTGTCTAGGTGGCACAGTGAGTAGAGCACTGGCCCTGGAGTCAGAAGGACCTGAGTTCGGATCTGGCCTCAGACACTTAATGCACACACAAACAAAAACCTAGCCATGTGGCCTTGGGCAAGTTACTTTACCCCAATTGCCCTCCAAAAAGCAAAATATACATATATATATATATATGTATGTATATATATATATATATATATATATATATATATATATATATATATATATATTTGTACATATGGGTCTTCCTCCCACTTCTATGATCTCTTTTGGATATAACCCTAGAAGTGGTATTGCTGGGTCAAAAGGTATGAAATTATTTATAGCCCTTTGGGCATAATTCCGGATTGCTCTCCAGAATGGTTGGATAAGTTCACAACTCCACCAGCAATGTATTAGTGTTCCAATTTGCCCACATCCTCTCCAGCATTTGTCACTTTCTTGTTTTGTCATCTTAGCCAATCTGACTGGAGAGATGTGGTATCTCAGAGATGTTTTGATTTGCATTTCTCTAATCAATAGTGATGTAGAGCATTTCTTCATATGCTTATAGATATCTTTAATTTCTTTCTCTGAAAACTGCCTGTTCATATCCTTTGACCATTTATCAATTGGGGAATGACTTGTATTCATATAGATTTGACTCAGTTCTCTGTATATTTTAGAAAAGAGTCCTTTATCAGAGACAGGTTGTAAAAATTCTTTCCCAATTACCCACCTCCCTCTTGATCTTGGTTACATTGGCTTTGTTTGTACAGAAGCTTTTTAATTTAATGTAATCAAAATTATCCATTTTGCATTTTATAATGCTCTCTAATTCTTGTTTGGTCCTAAAGTCTTCCCCTCTCCACAAATCTGACAGGTGAAACTATCCCTCGCTTTCCCAGATTGCTTACAGTATCATCCTTTTTACCTAGATCATGCACCCATTTAGACTTGATTTTGGTATATGGTGTTGGATAATGGTCTATGCCCAGTTTCTGCCATACTGTATTCCAGTTTTCCCAGCAGTTTTTGTCAAATAGTGCATTCTTATCCCCAAAACTGGAGTCTTTGGGTTTATCAAACAATAGATTACTATATTCATTAACTGCTGGGTCTCCTGCGCCCAATCTATTCCATTGATCCACTACTCTACTCCTCTACCAGTACCAAGCAGTTTTGATGACTGCTGCTGTATAATACAGATTAAAATCTGGCATAGCTAGTCCACCTTCCCTAGCATTTCTTTTCATTAATTTCCTTGATATTCTAGACAGTTTGTTTTTCCAAATAAATTTTGTTACTATTTTGTCTTACTCTAAAAAGTAGTTTTTTGGTAAATTGATTGCTATGGCACTAAATATATAATTTAGTTTGGGTAAAATTGTCATTTTTATTATATTAGCTCAACCCAGCCATGAGCAATTGATATTTTCCCAATTAGTTAGATCTGATTTTATTTGTGTGAGAAGTGTTTTGTAGTTGTGATCATATAGGTCCTGGGTTTGTTTTGGCAGGTAGATTCCCAAATATTTTATAATGTTATTGTAGGATTTATCCACAACATTCCAAACTTCTCCATTTGCTGTAACCAATGGTTCCACATATGGATGTGTGGTGGTGGCTGATGTAACACCTATATTTTCTTGGTGTTGTTAGGTCAAAATTAACACAAGCAGCAGAGAATTAACCCATACTTTGTTGCATCTCAGCTTCAGAGGCTGCATTGAGTGCACAAACATCCACAAACAGAAAATCATGCACCAACACTCCCTCCACTTTGGTCTTGGCTTGTAGAGCCTTTTCACATTGAAGAATTTACCATAAGTGCGGTAGCTGACCTTGATGCCTTGTTCATCCTTCTTGAAAGCATTTGACAACATGGATGAAAACAACACGATAAAAAGTATGGGAGCAAGCACACATCCTTGTTTTTACTCCATTCATGACCAGGAAGGCACAAGAGTATTGTCCATTATCTAAAATGCAGGCAAGGGAGAATACTCAAGGGATGAAATTATGAGGTGAGAGAGGAAAGTGGCAAGAGGAGATGGGGAGAGACAGGGTAGGGTAAACTATCTCATGTAGAAGAAGCAAGGGGAAGTGGTTGCAAGGGAGGGGGAGAATAGGAAGGCAAAACAGGCAAAACCACATTCTCATTGAATTTGGTTCAGGGAGAGAATGACATACATACTAAATGGGATATCTCAACCTGCAGCAGAATAGGGGGAAGGGGGATGAGAGGGGGGATGATGGATGGGAGGGCATTCTTGGGGGGAGGGGAGGTTGGAAGTACCCACTATAGAAGAGGGACAGGATCATGTAGGGAATGTACCAGGTGGGGGGTGGGATGAGTGGGAGGGAATTATAAGCAGCCTTGTACAATATATCTACTATGATAATGTTTTGCATAGCTAGACATGTACAACATATACTGAATTACTTATCTCCCCAGAGGGAATGGGTGACAAGGGAGGAAGGAAATGGATCTGAAATTCGAGGTCTTAACATTAAATGTTTCAAATATATATAAATACTATTATTAATACTCTTTTGCTTGTAATTGGGAGATAAGATGTGCAGGCATTGGGACACAAAGATTCACCTTCCTCTAATGGAAAAGTCGAAGGGGGTATGGGAGAAGGTATGGGAGAGAGCAGATTGGAGGAAGCAATATCTTGTGGGGCTGCTATTCTGGGAGGTTGGGTAGGGGAATAACGGGGGAAAATGATTGTAACTCAAAATCTGGCGGAAATGAATGATGTAAAACAGAAGTTAATAAAGCATTTGTTTAAATAAAAATAAAATAAAATAAAATGCAGGCAAGCATGCTGTCATGTAATTGATATAAAATGCTGATGAGCTTCTCTGGGCAACCAAATTGTGACATAATTTTCCATAAACCCTCACAACTAGCAATATCAAAGGCCTTGGACAGATCTATAAATGTTGTGTACAGATCTCTGTTCTGCTCCTGCCATTTCTTCTGGAGTTGTGGAGCAGCAAACACCATTATCAACTGTTCCTCATCCCTTTCTGAAGCCACACTGGCTCTCAGGTAGATGACCATCTTCCAGGTGAAGGATCAGCCTATTTAGGAGGACTTTGGCAAGAATCTTACCAGTAATGACTAAGAGAGAGACCCCCCAGTGACTGTCACAGGGCAATCTATTTCCTTGGTAGTGTACCTTTGTAATGGTAATGAAATTTGAAGTTCCTTTTGTATTGCTAAGCTGAGAAGTACTTAGCACCTAGTTCAAATTAAGTCTCTGTTAAAGAAACAGAAGGTATGAACTCCTGTTGCTGACATGACAGAAAGGGGCTGAGCAGGGAGGAGCAATACTGTATATATGGAAAAGCCCAGAGAAGAAGAGACAGATCTCCTTGGGATAAGCTTCATGGAGACAGAAGCAGCTGCTGCTGAGGAGGCTGAAGAGGAAAGTCCCAGGCTGGAGAGAATGATTTTGATTTTGAAAACCTGGATGGAGTGATTTTGATTCTGAGAGCCAGCTAAAGCTTCTGTTAAGGATATCCAAGGGCCACTAGGAGCTGAGGGCCAGCTGGAGCTGCTGAGGCTGTTGAGGATTTCTGAGGGCCAGCCAGAGTTGCTGAGGATTCCCTGAGGGCCAGTTGGAGCTGCTGCAGACTGAGGAAGCATGTCTGTGATGCTGGTACTTTATATGAACCTGTTGGTGGCTTTGACTTCCCAGGAACAGAGACCGTGAAGAATTTAAGGTGGGCTGGATGCTATGAGTTTCCGCATGGAACAGGAAGTGCTTAGCGAGCTGGACAAGGACCTGGGAGCTGTCTGCCTTTGAACCCAGGTGACAGTTTGGTGAATCCAGATAGGATCTGGGACCATGAAAGGGGATCCAGGAATCTGAGAGACCACCCTGAGTCAAGCTGAAAGAAGACTTTACTTGGATACTGTGTACTGAGAAGATTGTAACTTATTTGTGACTGAGGTGTGGATGGCCTGTATATTTTACATACCCCCTAAGAGAGTGCTGAGTAGTGAGTGATATTTTAACTTAGTGTGCCCCATGAGTGGATAACTTTGACTTTAGTATTTTGTGACCCTTAAGGAGGTGTGACTGAATGACTGAGTTGATTGAATGATTGACTGATTGACTAAATGATTATACTTTGTTCAAAACCATGTGACCACTGTGGTGAAAACTACTTGGCCATTTCTGCGATAAGTTGTTGTGAATGCTATATTTTAATTATCTGTGATAAGTTGTAACATTGGGAATGCTGTACCTTGATTTTCTGTGAATATTTTGCTCTGACTTGCTATTGAATAAATAGTGTTTACTATACGTGTAATCAGAACCTTGAAAAGCTGTTCACAGCAGCAGTCCTCTGGAAAGCTGCTTGTGCTTGGCTTTACAACCTTCCAGGGATGTACACATTGATAATGAGGTTGATGTACTCATTGTCAGTTAGCTCAGTGTTTGGGAGGCTCTGAAGGAAAGTTTGAGATAGAAAAGGTATTAGACTGACTACCAAACTGAAGGTCTACAGAGTGCTAACTTCATTATTGTACATCTGTGAAACCTGGATAGTCTACCAGCGCCATGCCAGGAAACTGAATAGCTTCCATTTGAATTATCTTAGGAAGATTCTGAAGATCACCTGGCAGGATAAGGTACCAAACACTGAGGTTCTTACTTGAACTAAATAAACTGCCAAGCATTCAGACTCTACTTCAGAGAGCCCAACTCTTGACAGGCTGGCCACAATGTTTGAATGCAAAACGTACACTTGCTAAAAAGACTGTTTTATGGAGAACTCACACAGGGCAAGCATTCACACAGTGGTCAGAAGCGATACAAGGACACTCTCAAGATATCTGACTATATATCCGATACTCTCAAGAACTGACTCTATATTTGGTTGAATATCTATTTTTTTTTCTTGTCTAGTATTATGAAGTTTTCTTAAATAAGTGGCCCAGTGGATAGAACTCTGGTTCTTGATTCGGGAAAAACCATGTTCAAATCTGGTCTCATAAAGCTGCCAGCTACCTGGCCCTAGTCTCTTAACTTCTGCCTAGTTCAGCCTCCTCATCTGCAAAATGGGGTAATAACACCTATCTTCCAGGATTGTTGTGATGATAACATGAGATATTTGTAAAGCGTTTTATAAACGTTAAATGACCACATAAGTGCAATTATTAAAGTCTGGAAGTATAATGCATCCCTCACTGGCTTTTAAGTGTCTCCCTTCATATTCTTACCCATCTGTTTCTCCATTCAGATTTCACAGTGATTTTGTTCAATAAAGTTAAATAAAGAAGCCCCTTGGTTTTTTATTGGTATTATGTTAAGTGTATATATACATTCATTGATGAGTATTTTCATTTTTAGTCTATTAATCAAAATCCATGAACAACTTAACGTCCCTCTAGTAATTTAGGTCCTCCTTTATTTTGGTTACCAGTTTTATAATTCTTCTTAAATAGACTTTATATACTTCTAGGTGAATTTTCAAATATCTGATAGTTTTTGTTGTTATTTGCATATATAACAAAATTCTGTATATATATATATATTCAAAATTCATATAGGAATAAAATTCTGTCAGCACTGTAGAAAAGCACACTCATTCATTGACAGTAGAACTACAAACTTGCCTAATCTTTCTGAAAAAATCTGGCAGTGCACAGAAAATAATTGGGGGGGAGGGGGAGAAAGATGTCAGTTCAATATTTTCATGGTACCATATGCAACTGTAAAAACAACAAAAATTGGAAATGATTCATAAATGTCTAACAATAGGGGCATGGTTAAACAGTGGAACATTAATGGAATTGAATACTATGAAAGTAATTAAGATGAAAAATATAAGACCTTTGTACAATAATGCCAAATGAAAAAAGCTCAATATAAAAAAAAAGAGAAGACATATCATAGAAAAAAAAAAGAATGAATAGACAATCTTGAAGGTTACTTAGAGGAAGAAACTAAAAAGTGTTGGATGCTTTCTGCTTTGAAATCCATTTATACATAGTTATTAAGAAAATATAGTTTATATTATTGTTTAATGTTGAACACCTAATAAATTTTTTTAAAGATGGACCTAAGATGGCCCCTGAGGTTGGATTCTGTGCTTCCTTTTCTTAAAAAGGAATTAATTATGTAAAAAGTTTATGACAGGTTATAAAATGCTAAAAATTGATTACAAAATTACTCTATCATATGCTAATATTTATGCTTTTTCAGAGAAATAGGATGTCAAGAAATGAAATTATGATGAAGCCATAATGCTAATGCTGATCTGGCTTCTACTCTTAACTTTGCCCTGGGTAGCTGTTACCTGGGCCAAAGCACTTGGCCTTGTTTTCTCATCTATAAAATCAGGGCAGTAATCACTATGGAGCCCTTGAGTTTTGAAATTCTATGATTGAAGATCATCTCAAGATGTCACATCGCATGAATGTCTCCATGGTGTTTCTCCCCACTCTTTTCCATCTGGTTAAGGGACATAAGGGCTTGGAAGACAGCCAAGCCATTTGGATGAATGGGAGAAGTTTCTCTTTCTGTAGAGATAAATCCTCCTGAGAGGCAATTTAGAGCAGGGAATGTTAAGAGAGAAAAGACAGTTTTGAGAAGTAAACACTTTTCTCTGATACGCTGTGAGCACCTCATCGAAGACCCTTGAAGCCCTATGATCAGGTCAAAGTAGTAAGCTTTCGAGTTTAGCCATGTTCTGGCCTGGAAACCCATGAAAGGTTAAGAATAGCTACTAAGTATGACTTTGGAAGATTTGTGTCTCCAGGAAGGGAGGCAGGGCAAGTGAATGATAATTTATTTTTCCCTGATAAGGAAAAATAGCCTCCACTAAAGTCCTACTCCCAAGACTTATCATATTGGGAAAGTTACCTAGTAAATGTGGCCTTGGGAAACTTGTTACTAATTTTTTTAGCTTCCACTAAAGTCCAATTCATCATCTGGGGGAAATAATCCTGATTTTTCAAAAGCTAAGACAGCAAGAGTTGCTCTTTGAGCTAGAAAGACTTTGAATAAGGGTCCAGCTGTGACTCATATGAGGATCAAGCATTAAAGAAATGTAAAGAATCAAAATTCAAAGCCTAGTCACTGGACTAAATCCAATGCTTAACTGACTATAAATTCAAAAGTCCCAGGAAGAATTCCTCAAATGACTTAACGGTAAAAGCCATTAATCTATCAGTCCTCTGGAAGAAACAAAACAATACGTGTATGGTGATCATGACCCTGGGTCTTGCTGATATTCATTAACGTGAAAAGAACTCGGGTGAGTACGTGAATAGTGAGAAAATGCTATATAAAACCTAATACTCTTCCCACCATGCTCTTGTGTGCTACTGAAAGAAACCACCTACTCCTACCCAAGCAATGAAACAAATGTCGTTGTTTTTAATCTGCTAAACTTTTCTCTTGGGGGAAAAAAAGGAATGGAGAAAACATAGGTTCCTTCTGAATTCCTGGCACCTTGACTAACTACAATATTTACATCTTGTCAAGAGAAATAAACTAAGGAGTGGGAAATCTGCAACCTCAAGGTCACATGTGGTCCTCTAGGTCAACTGTGGCCCTTTGACTGAATCCAAACTTCGCAGAACAAATTCCCCTTATAGTAAAAGGATCTGTTCTGTAAAACTTGGACTGAATCAAAAGGCTGCACCAAGAATCTAGAAGGCCATAGGTTCCCCACCCCTGACACCCCCTGGTGTCAGAAAGGTTATCTACAGGAATATGAAACTGCTGAGGTCAAAATGGTCTTTGTCAAATCTTCTTGGCTTGAACAGTACCTAATATGCCTATTGGGCCTATAGTAGGCATACATTAAGTACACACTGAGCTGAATGGGATGAAAAAGACAAAGCCAGGTATTGTCATGCCTTTCTAGGAGCTACCTCCCCATGCTTAGAAGACCCTCCCCCACATCTCAGCTAATGAAATATTTCTTTTTCTTTTATTCCTTCCTCAATGAAACCCTCCCTGATGTCTCCATCTATAAGAAGTGTTCTATCCCTCTTTGAATTTCATACTTTTTTGGACCTTTTCTATGCATTTTTCATAGCATAACTTGTATTAGAGACTTCTGTGTACTTGCCTTACTCTTCCTATTAAATTGTAAACCCTATGAAGACAAATAATATCTTGCTTCATCTCTGAATCTCTTGGTAGAGGGCAGTGGTCCCAGAGGACAAAGCCAGGAAATCTGGTCATGAGGCAGATTTAGGCTCGAGTCAAGGATAAATTTCTTGGTAATTAGAGTTGTTCAAAAGTGGAATGATCTGCCTTTTGGAGACAGTGGGTTCTCTTCCTCACTTGAGAAGGCTGAAAAGACTTTGTTTTGGTGGGGAGGAGGGGGGTAAATGTGAGGTGAGTTGGACTATATGACCTTTAAGATCCCTTCCAACCTATTCTGTTATTGTGCAAATTGAACTGTGATTACAAAAAGCTAAAGCAATACTAGATAAGGGAATTATAGAAGTCATGGCAAAGAGCTCACTCAAAAAAAATTAGGTCAACTGACACTAGTTATTTGTTTATATTCTTTACTTCACTGAGCCACTGGATGGGTTATAATAAAAATAAATTGAGCAGTAAAACACTTTTCCAACTGCTTCTTAACTGTCAGTCTGGGCCACAGTCAGGCTTTCATTTTTGGTATAAGGTTTTTTAAAAAAAATTTTAGCTTTCTCCTTCTTAGCTCCTACTGGACTTCATTAGATTATATGGCCTTTGAGGGTAAGAAACATGCCTTATAAGCCTTGGTATTTCCCAACAGAACTGAGCACAAGACCTTAAAGAAGCACTCAGTAAACATTTGTTGAATGAACAACCTGCCTTTCTGGGAGATTAAGCAGCAAAAAAAGCATACATAAAATTAGTACTATGGAAAGTGAAATCTGAAAGTATCAGAGAGAAGGGAGTAAAAAAAGAAAAAACGTGTGAGGTGAGGACACAGAGACCATCTAATATCCCCAGAGAAAACAACACCAGAAAGTAGTCAGGTCCCAAAACTCATAACCTTGTCTTCATTGTGGCAGCCTTCCTCTAGATGGATCATTTCATAGACTGAGAAATCAAGATGCTTATTGTACCAGTAAGCCAATCCGAATAAAACACTGACCCCTTGGCAAACACTTTTCACATTACCTGTAAGTGTAGCCCAAGGCAGAGCTCATAAGTCTGCTATGCTCAAATGAATTTCAAGAAGATCCATAGACTGAGACTGAGAGAGCAGCAACAGCTCATGAAGTTGATTGTTCTCTGTTAGCAACCTCTGTTAGGGGACTCTTTGGGTCTGAAAATTTCAAACACGAGATTCTGATGGGGAGCAAAAGAAAAGCCCAAATCTGCTCATAAAGGCAACAGAGTTTTATTAATACAATAAACCATCAGGAAACATCCCCAGCAACACTGGTTCCTACAGTCTTTTGGGATTGTGAGTGACACCGAACAGAGTGAGGTGTATACATGCACTGATCTTTCATTGCAGAAAGCTCTAAAGCATTTCTTCCATGGAAGGAATAGTAGCTTTGGCTTCTGGTTCAACAACTTCCCTGAAGAAATGATTAGTAGCTGATATCCTTGAGACCTGAGGGGAGAAGAAAACAAATCATTTAAGGATAAAAACAAGAAGCATGTCTACTTAGGAAATTTGGATTCTGTTTTGTATTTATCAATGGCTTGCTACATGGCATTGTGTAAGTCATTCACCTTAGAGGTCACCTAATCTAAAACACATTTTAAAGAGAAGGAAACTGAGGTCAAAAATGTAGTGATTTTTCCCAAGGTCACAAAGATAACTGATGGCAACGTTAGGCATACAAGTAGGGTCTTCTGAATTCTAGTTCATAGCTTTTTCCAGTATAACCATGCAGTATTAAATATTCATGCTTTATAGACAGAAACAAGAGAAAGTCTAAAATGTGATTTGGCAATTCTAGGGGCTGGGTCACCATAGCAGCCAACATTTGCCCTGTGGTACTTAGTATTTCTAGGTGATCTTCACAACATACGTTTTTGTGTATGTCTACATGCAATACATACACACACACATGCACACACAGAGAGTTCCAAAAGTCTTAGTACAATTTTAAGCTTTAATAACATCATAAGTATAAATGCTACAAACTTATAAAAACAACATTTCAAAAGTTATTTAAAATTTTAAGATACTGATTTTCTTATTAAGATTCAACATAATCCCCATCTTGGGCTATACATCACGCTAGTCTTTGTAAAAACTTTCATCAGCTGCTACTCGGTGACTGAAAGGATTACATTTATAATCCTAGCTTTAAGAGGGACTGAAATAAACACTTTAATTATTCAAAATTCACAAGATCAAATAAGTACAAAAAGAAAATTAAATAATTAAGCTTTAAAATTATATTTTGGGAAGTTTGCAGTATTTGTATTTCTGAAGTTATAAAAACCTGAACCTGCACTAAGATTTTTGGAATGGTTTAATTTATTCCATCAATAGCTCTATAGAGTCGCAGAATGCAGCCCATCGTCACGCCTTCTTATCCTGTACAACACTTATTCACGTCCACCTCAAGTCCTTCAGAGGAGACCCCCCAAGGGTGTGGAAATCTGTCTTCTAGGACTGACAGGACAGGAGTACCAGAGCAGCAAGAAGACTATTCATTTGTTACAACAATTTTGCTTTTCTTTCCTTTTAAATGGATAAAAGAATTTTTTAAACTGCTTGTAAAATGTGGAGTTGGCTACTAGAGCTAAAGCAAATCTGTCAGGTCCTTAAAGGGAGTAAGGAAATGTTTAGTATCTTGTAGCAATGCTGGCTAATATGGGCAATACACGTTCACGGATACAAAACCTCTACTGAGGGATAGTCTAGAGATAAGTAAGACTTCTTCTAAGATACACATGGCAACTTCTAATGTTAACAGATTCTAGTCATAGAAAGTATCTACTGGATACAAACATTTTTCTACTAATCAATAATATTGAAGTTGTTTTCAACAGCAGAAGAGTTTTTAGCTCAAGTTGTTCAAAAACTCTCTTTCCCAAACTTCTTATGTGAACATTTTGGGAAGAGCTTTAGCCTAGCCATAGATGAACCTAGAGAAGCTGAAAAAATAAAAGTGATAGATGTGCTTTTGTCTTATATTAATGCTATCTAAGAAAAAGAAACAGGCTAGAGATGAGGACTTAAGAGAGGTGATTTCTATTAATTCTACTGGTATTATACTAATTTTAACAGCTTGAATTCCATACAGTCAAAATAATGAATTTGTATTAAAGCTCATACTTCATCCAGTAAGAACACAAATTTGGCTCTGGGATGGCTAATTTCCCCTTGATAAGATGTATGGCTTCTTAAATAAACAGTAAGATAGCCCCCACAATTACTGCTGTTGCATCTTGCTTGCTTTATCCTAACCCATATGTTACCTAAATGTTAATATGATTTAGTTAACTTGACCTCCTAATTCCTGCTATTTACAGTAATTTTAGTCAATGTTTATCGTTTGTCCTCTAGTTCAGACTGTCCTTACCAGTGTTCCCAAGAAGGAACCCAGTAAGGGAAAACATCCCTGCTTAACAAACATGTTGCCACTTGTGTTAACACTTGCTGGCTTTGCTTCTATAGTGATATGAACACTAGTGATAAATCCCAGTAAATACAAAATAAATAATTTCATTTCCCATTTGTGTTCCAAACAACCATATCTCCAGGGGGAATACTCCCATAGTCTACATATGTTAATTCTTTAAAATCCAATTCCATTTATAGCTAACTTTGGAGTCAGCATACCTCAGCTGCCTTCTCCCTTCATGTCTGCAAGCCCCCTCTTCCACTGGTGTCTTCCTCTCAAAACCTCTATTTTGAGAAAAGACTCAGACCACTCCCACTCCCCACCTCAATCTTCAGACTTTGGCACTGGCACCTTTTCCCTCCCTCTCTCTTTCCCTCCATCCCTCTTTCCTTCCTTCCTTCCTTCCCTCCTTCCTGCCTTCCTCCCTCCCTCCCCCACCCCCACTCCCTGGCTTTGCAGTGCCCTTATATGTGCTATCAGCTGCCATTAACATTAAGGCCCTTTCAAGGTGGGGTCTTCTTTTTGCTTGTTATTTGTATCGCTAGCTCTTGGCACAGTGTCTGGCATATTTTAAGTACTCAATAAGAGCTTCTTCTAATATTTTTATTCAACTCTGTCGAACAGAACACAGAAACAAAACTACCCAGGTTGGTGCACATGATGATTCTGCCTGAGTTCCTGGGACCCAAGCTATGTCCTGCATGGTTGTCCATACAGGCAGTACTGCACAGCAGAAAGAGCAAAGGACTGAGCAAAAAGACCAGGATTTGACTGCAAAGAGCTTGAGCTATGATGGACCTTAGAATCTGAGACCTAGTGAAGTTAAGTGACTTGGACAAGGTACCACAGGCAGCAAAGTTGGGCCATGAATATTAGTCCCCTGACCTCAGAGCAATGCTCTTTGCCCTGTGCATAGCTGCTTGGGGAGCAGAGGCAGACTTTGTTCTCCAAATTGCCACTTCCAGACTGTCTCACTGACACCATCATTCAGCAATCCCTCCTCCTTTAAAGTTCACTCAATTAGGGTTTTGGCAGCTGCTATACACTGATCCCCAGGACTCTCCTCTCCTTCCTAAATAACTTCAGTGCCTTCCTCAGTCTCTCTCCACCCCAAACTAGGGGACTTCCACAAACACCCTAACTCCCAAGTTCCTCAGCCTACTCACCTCCCATGGCCTCCCACTCCTCATAAGCCTGATGCTGCCATTACCTACAAGTGTGATACCTCCATGCTCACTAACTCCACAAGTCCTTTATTGGTCACACTCTCCTGTTATACCGCCCCAGCCCTGCTCTCTGTCCTCACCAAGGCTTCCAGTTCTCTCCCAGGTCATCACCCCTGCAGCTGCTACCCTCCCCACCTTCTCCTATTTCAGTACCTTAGAGAATGAGCTCAACTCTCCACTGTCCCTTAATTCCTATTATGCCTTGATTATGCCTTGTAGAGGCTCAACCCAAGAAGACCTCCACCCTCTAGTCTTGGCTCCTATTTGAATGCTACTGAATGGAGGTGAAGAAAAAACACAACGCTCTGTGAACCAGATCCAAAGCTAGGAGTGTCTGAGGTTGGAATTGAACTCAGGCTTTCCCCAGGCCCAGAGCTGGTGTCCTTCAAACTGTAGCTCAAATCCCACCTCACCCCTTCCCACTTGCTTTCTTCTCATTTACTCTGTGTGTATAAAATTACCTCTCATTTGCTCTGTGTGTATAAAACTTTTATATGGAGACACTTTTTTGAATATTGTCCCCACCCATAAAAATGTGCATTTCTTGAACAGAAACTCTATTTTTGCTTTTCTTTGTATCTCCAGCACTTGTACAATGTCTGGCACTTAATAAGCACTCAACAGATGCTGGCTGATTAAAAGACCTCTAGCATAACAGCTGTGTGACCATGGGCAAGGTGTGTTGTTTACACCCTCTCATGTGTAAATGAAGATGATAGTATTTGCCTAACTACTTCACAGTCCTGCTGTAAGGATCAAATCAGAACATTAATATGGGTAAAGGGCTTTGTAAACAATGAAGTGCTATATAAATGGCAGCTATCATTATTTTTGTGACTATAACATAATCAATCCTGGACGGTTACTAACAGTGTCAAATACATTAGGTGCTTAATTATTTTCACAGTAACACCAATAACACAGAGGCAGTATGGTATTGTGGATACAGAGCTGGCCTCAAAGTCAGGAAGACCTGGGCTCAAGTCTCACCTCACCTCCTGAGGGTCTGCTGGGGCTCCGTGCCCCTCAGTCAGTCTCTCAGTGCTCTAGGCAACTCTTTATCCTACAAATCGCTAAAAAAGTAAAGGGTATTTCTTCATCTTGGAATTTTATACCAGTAATGTCAATTCAAGTAGAAGTGGAGCCATGAGGGCAGCATACCAACTTAGAAAACCACAAATTAATATTATCTATGTCGTATTATGTTTTTATCTTATGAAACATTTTCCAAGTACATTTTAAAATGGTTCATACCTCTCATGAGTCTGATACTTTTGCTCTATATTACTGAAATTACAGGTCTAGCCTCTTACCCTACCAACATCATCATTAATTATTACACATAACAGAGTTTTCCTTTTGACTGATGTCAGTGCTCTCAGGGGACACATGAAGTGTTTTTATCACCATCCCTATTACCCCCCAATGTCACTCGAGCATCTGTGTGATCAACTGAAAACAAGAAGTTTCTTTATCCCTCCTCTGAGTTCCCAATAAGTACCTCTAATTACTTCCAAGGTTATGCCCTCCTACTTGAGAAGTACCAATAGATGAGCATGGGCACCGGACATAAAAATCTCTGTCCCGTCCTCCATCTTTGGGACAGTTTAAAGAACTGAGGCCTCTTTCTGGGCCACAAGGACATGAAGGGTACAAAGGCTATACCAACTAATTCTTCAAATCAGGCAGCACTGATAGGATACCTATACTTTCCTGACCAGAGCATTCCAGTGTACTTTAGGACACAATAATGGAATTTTACACTCATGGCTCGAGTATTCCAAGTGCTCGCAATCTTTAAAGGAAAATTCCACTTGTCTGGCCTTCCGAAATAGTCAAGTCAACAAACATCAGAAGTTTGGCTGAGGATAAAGGGCACTGGGGGTGGAGTTAAAGACCCCGTCTGAGTCCTGCTTCCAACACACACCTGATATCCAGCTACCGGCCAGTCACTTAACCTCTTGGAGCTTCAGTTTCTCCATGAACCAGTCTATGAACAAGCATTTCTTAAACACCAACTAAGTGCCAGGTACTGTGCTAGGCAGTGGAGATACAAAGAGAAAAAAACACAACAAGCCTTGATGCCTTCTATAATACTACTGACCTTACAGGACGGTGCTGTGAAGGAAGTGGTTTATAAAGTAGAAAATGTTAGGTCAATGATTACTGTTATGATTCATAACAACTTACCTAGGTTATTTCCACCCTTTGTGGCCCAACAAAGACAGTAATGCTGCATAAGTTGTTCAAGAAGCTCCATTTCATCAAGGAATTCAAGTGATTCTATTCTGTAAGAGAATTCTTTTTTAGTCCAAGTCTAAAGCTACTAATTTGTTTATTTACAACAGTAAAAGTAGTTTCTTCCATGCGTGGGTACTATTTGAAAGTAAAATTTATTTAACTATCAAGCCAGATAATTAGGGGGCAAAAAGGTACTTTTCCTCTCTCAAAAAAAATTACATCATATGTATGTTTACAAGAGTATAAATATGGAAAACAGAAATGGGCTATCATCACAAATATTTAGGTTAAAAACCTAAATATTAAAATGCAACATGTTTTCCTTAGCATTCACACAATGTAAATCTTGATTTTTTTCTTTTATAAATGCATATTAATAATGAAGACAGAATTTTAAACTTAAACACTGTCCTATTATAATACTAATTTCTGAAGTCTGTCTATACAAAATGCAAATTTAAGTGCTTAATTTCTCAGCAACAAATTCAGCTATAATAAGTATATATGCAACTCTTTTGGAGACAACATAATTGCAGAAAGTCTTTGTAAAATGAACATTGGACTTAGAATCATAAAGTCTGAGTTCAAATCCTGGCTCAGGCACTGCTAGCATTATGATCTTTAAAAGGCCATTTTCTCACTCTACGCCTCTGAAGTTTTGAGTTTCTCTTCTGTAAAATCATGATTCTATAATTTCTATATTTTGTGGGTAAGTAAAACTGGGGCACAGAGAAGCTAAGTGACTCATAATACCTATTGCAAAATGGTCATTTTCAGGATTAAATAAGAATAAATGAAAATCAAGCCCACAAAGCATTTAAATGTGAGGTGTTATTTTTACTGCTGTCACCTCACCATTACAATTTGGGGACCTGTTTCTTGTATCTGGTGAATATGACTTCAAGAAATCTAACCCTAAGCAAAGCCTTCACTATCTAAGGAAGCAGAAAGAAAATAATTGGCATTGTACTGGGAATAGAAATGTGGCCTAGGGGGCAGCTAAGAGGCACAGTGAATAGAGTTTTGGAACTAGAGTCAGGAAGATCTGAGTTCAAATTCAGCCTTAGACAGTAGCTGTGTGACTTTGGCCAAGTCACTTAACCTCTATTTACCTTAGCTTCTCCAATTATAAAATGGGGGACTACCTGTCAGGGTTTCTATGAAGATCAAATGAGGTAATATTTGTAAAATGCTTACCACAGTGCCTAACACATAGTAGATGCTTGATAAATGCTTGTTTCCTTCCTTTCTAGAGAGTGAAGACTACAAAAGCTTTGTGTTAACCTATGAAAAGCTAACGTGTTTAAAGAGACCATACTTGAGATTTCTTACCTGTGTGCAGTTATACTAAAATAAAGTAAAGTTTATTTAAAAAAAAAAAAAAGAAAGAAACCTAACCCTAATCTGTAGCTAGGTATCTTTTCTAGGAACTGTTGATACTTTTTTTTTTATTTTTACAGTGGAATCTGGGGCTCACAAAGCTATCTTCCAGGTAAGATTTCACAATATTATCTCCAATTTGGGATGCAAAGAAAATTTTTTCATGACTAGTTACTATGGGAATTTAAATACTCTACAACCTTGCTCTAGGCAAGTCCTGGGAGGTCCATACTAATGAACTGCCTATTAAGACAGTATATATTTACTGAGTATGTACTATGAAGCCATGAGCCCAATTCTGTAGGATATATAAAGAAACACGATACAAAGTCTTCTAGCTAGTCATTAAATCCCCTCAGAGGTGGTACAAGACAGATCTATCTCAGAATGAGTTCAGCCACAGAGCTAACAGTGTTAACAGCAAGGTTCCAAGGTAATGATGGTCACTTTTCTGTTTTTAGTGAATGGCACTAGTTGTTAAAGGAGTTTGAAAAACCTGAGAATTTTACACTTGTTTTATATCTCCCACAACTTTCAGTACTATGTGGTCTCACAGTTCCATAGCAGGTTTTAAATAAACTCTTAGGATCGCAGATGTAAAAGTTCAGGAATTTTAAAGACCATTTTATCCAACCTTCTGATTACAGAGGAATCACAAAGGCTCCAAGAAGTAAGAAAAGTGACATGCCAAAAGTCACACACAAGGAGCAGGTGACAGGTCTGGGATTTGAACCAAAGGCTTCGGACTCCAGACACAGTGCTCTTTCCACTGGATCAGGTTAACTTGTGTTGACTAACTGATCAACAGGATTAGGCTACAGACAAGGTTGACTTATTAGCAGGACAAATGGACAGCAGCAATGGCCGCAGAATCTAGCAAGATGCTTCCTAAGAGGGCACAGGGAGGAGGTTGGGAGGGAGTGGAAAAGAGCTCCCAAGGGGCACATGAGGCCACAGAAAGCAGAACCAAAAGATACACGATAGCTTTAAAGAAACAAAAAGTAAAAAAAGGTGGCATCTCTTTGACCCTTGGTACTATAGATCCCAGAAAGATTTTGATGAAGAGAAGTATACCTAACATTTGTTTTTAGGTTTAAAAAGCTTAAGTTTGAATATTTAAGTTGAATAGCCTTGGTTAACTTGGCATTTTCTTTATCTTAAATGCATTAGCAAATCTTACTGTATTTTTAGATGAGATTGCCTTGTGAAATATCTCTAACAACAACTTCTAATTTAATACACAAGGCAATTAATGAGAAAGATTAGTGAAGTTACTGAATTGGATAGGAACTGAAATACATTTGTATGTAAGAACATCTGTAGCAACCTAATTCACAACCTCAGAGAAACAGGAAGGTTGCATAGTCTGGGGGACCAGATGTAAAGGCAGCTGCTAACCTGGACCCTTCTTTCACCACTTGCCTGTTAAAGCTCTTGGCCTTATCAGTAGTCTGTAAAGTGGACAGAAACTGAGCTTAAGCCCACAAAGATCAAGAATATAAAACACAAGATTTAGAAGAAAGTGACTGTATGTGGCAGCCTAAGGAAGAGATAGGATATAGGAATGAACATAATCACAACTGTGCTCTCCACCAGAAGTGAGAACCAGTCAGTTATCTACACAGTATCCATGGGGGTCCAAAAAGCATTACAGCATTTCCACCATAAGGGCAAAGCAAAGGGAAAAGGTCACATTGGCTAATAGAAAGAAAACAAGACCAGGATTAAGGAGGCCTAGTTTTGACTCACAATCCTGATACTTACTAGCCATGGGATCTAAGTAAGTTCACTTCTATGAGCCTTGATTTTCTTATTTATAAAATGGGGTTTATATTACATACCTCACAGAGGTATTGTGAGCAAAATGCTTTCCAGGCCTTAATACATGATATGAACTATTTATTTTAAAAATCACCATTTGCTTTAATCTCAGCATTACTGTTATTTCACCATTTAATAACAGTTTCCCTCTATAAATTCTATAGACATAGTCAATATGTATATTTGTTTTACTTAGCTGTACTTCTTTGCTACAAGGAAGGGTGAAGTTGAATGAGTTGATGGGAGGTAATAATAGTATAAAAAAAGAGCACCAATGTAACATTTTTTTAAAAGTTACATGCAAATAAAAGCTAATAGCATTTATGCAGTGCCTTAAAATAAACAAAGCACATTACAGCTATCATTTTATATGATTCTCACAACCCTGTGAAGTAGGTGATACTTTTACATCTTTTACAGATGAGGAAACTGAGGCTGGGGCAAAGTGTCACACAGCCCAGAGTCATACAATAGTGTCCGTGGCAGGATTCACACTTAGGACTTCCTGACTCCAAGCCCAGCACATTATCCATTCTGCCCCCTGGCTGTATCCTCATACTTGGGAATCTAGGACCCAGACTGGGAACATGCCTAGCATGGGCCTGTACATATAGCAGGGGCTTGAACAACATTGATTTGGGGGAGGTGGGAAGAAGGGGGAAGTAGTCCAGGCAAGGAGTTAATTCTATTAGGCAGTCAGGCCACTTCTTATAAACCAAGGATGCTACTCAAATTATTGAAAAGAGGATTCTATGAAGAGAATCAAAAGATGAAACAGTGAATGTGCATTTAATGGCACCTTGGGTAGAAAAGTCTACTTTTCTAGATTACTACCTGAAGGAAAAGTAACAAGGATCCTCATGCCTAAACCATCATGGTACAAAGGCAGGAAGAAAGAAAGGGAGGGTTAGTCCCACTGTCCTCTGCCTCAGTCACTCCACTTCTGAAGCAATGTATTCCTTTTCAGAGGGACAATGATAAACAGAGGTAGCAACCAGGAGGGGGTGAGGATATTCCAAAGAACTTGGCTTGAGAAGATAAAACTTTAAGGAGAGACAAGAAAATGATCTCCAAATACATCAAAGGAGATATCACTTAGAAGGATCAGAATTATTCTGCATGGTCCTTGAAGGCAGAACTGTTGCAGAGAGGCATACTTTAATTCAATATAAGAAAAAAAAAAACCATTTCTAATAACTAGAGCTGTCCCAAAATGTAAATGGCTGCTCATGATGGTAGCAAGAGACAGGAAGTGTTCAAGTGAAGGATGGAGAGGACAGATCACTGAAATTGTTGAAGAGGGCACAACTGGATCAAACAAGGGGTAAACTAGATGGATGTGTAAGGTCCATTTTAACTGAGATTCTGTAATTCTTTTTCTTTCCTTAGTGACACTAAAGGTAAAATTGTGAGCTCACACCCACTAGAATGTGAACTCATTGAGGGCAAGGGCTGATCTGCCTTGTTTTGTATCCCCAAAGCTTAACAGAGGGCTTTGCCCAAGGTGAAGTGATTAATAAAGGGCTAGCTGTTGACTGATTTGGCTAAAACTACTGGTGACTGGGGCGGCTGGATGGTGCAGTGAGTGGAGTGCCGGCCCTGGAGGGGGGTGGGGGGTGGGGGTGAACCTGAGTTCGGGTCTGGCCTCAGACACTTAACATGCACAAGCAAGGGCCTAGCTGTTTGACCTTGGGCAGGTTGCTTGGCCCCGGGTGCCCTCCAAAAAGCGGAAAAAAAAAACCCTACGGGTGACTTTATAGGCTTTGTTAAAGGATTTACTAACTACTTCCATTCCAAGTGTTGCTTTGGGATAGTTCCATGTATGACTGTTTATTTTGACTGAAATGATCTGGTTGACAGAGTGCTGGGTCTGGAGTAGGAAAGAACTGAATGCAAATCTGGCCTCAGACACTTCCTAGCTGTGTGACCCTGAATAAGTCACTTCACATCTGTTTACAGAGGAGTTTCCTCATCTGTAAAATGAGCTGGAGAAGAAAATGGCAAACCACTCCAGTATCTTTGCCAAGAAAACCCCAAAAGGAGTCACAAAGAGTCAGACACGACTGTAAACAACTAAATAATCACAAAATTTGGTTGGCAGAAACTTCATCTCAAATGATAGCTAAAGAATTTCTCTAGAGATGTTTAGAGAGGTTTCCTTTAAGTTAACAGGTTACTTGTTTCAAAGCCTATCTTCTTAGTTGTTTTTACATTAAAAGATTCAATAAGGAAATAAGGTATGTATTGGGGTGGGGGGTATTGACAGTAATAAATAACAAAATTCTAACAGAGAAAAAAAACTTATACAGTACAAATACAAAATGAACTACCAAAGAAATGTCATCTGGAAGAGATTTCCACTTACAAAAAAAGATGGTGTCAATACCTGCTCACTTCAGCTCGGGGCAGATTGCTATATACTTCCATCATGTCAACCGCAGAAGCGTTCTCCCATCCATTTGACAGCAGACGTTGTTTCTGGAATATGCAAGTGCAGATAAAACAGCACCAACATACAAATCAATTCAATTCAAATACTCTTAAGAACCTATTATGTGCACCGGGCTAGATGATGGCATGATACAAAGACAAAATTTCAGTAGTCCCTGGTCTTAAGCAGCTTGCATTCTACTGAGTATATATAGTTTTTTAAAATCATGAGTTTTCTGAGAAACAACCTCCTTTCATGAGTCTGCTCCAGCCCCTACTGATCACTGCTTTTGTAATTCCAATAGTCCTCAAAGTCCAAACTACACAATTTAGTACCTGATTAGAAATTGCCCCATATTGTTCTCCGGATTAATGTCTCATGTTCAACTGACTAACTGCATGAATTAACTGAGACAGTCATTTAATTTGTGTGCAACTCACTGTTAAAATGAGGATCATAATTCAACACCTACCTCACAGAGTTACTGGAAGGAAAATATTTTTGTAAACTTTAAAGTACTCTATAAATGAAATCTATGATTATTCTCTAGACACCTCCCCTTCATTGAAGCAAAGAATATCCAGGTTTAAAGGGGCCTTAGAGATCATCTCATCTAAACCTTTCATTTCGGATGTATACCTACACATTTTCTTCACATTCCCTCATGGCAATAGTGCCAACTTCCATTTATCAGTACTCTCAATACTTACTGACATGATTCCCCATAAACGGAAGAAAAATATTCAATTAGGCTGCATCCATGCTGATCCTATAAAATGAGAGGAGGGCCTAGGTATGTGGGCACATTAAGCTTTTAGAAAGAAAATGGGCATTACCTTTCACACACACACAAAGGTATTTTCACTATAGGGTAGGTATAGGAAATAGACCCATGGTTTCAACAGTACAGGGAAGTAACGCTCTGATTACAAATTTCCCTCTGCCAACTCAGATCAGCACCTCCTTTGTGACTTATGGTCTTAAGAGGCTTGCCTAGAGCCCTGAGAGGTTAAATAATTTAACCAGGGTCAAAGAGCCATTTTGTGTCAGAAGCAGAACCTGAACTCAGGTCTTTCTGGTTCTACTGCCAGCTTTCCATCTACCATGCCACAGCTATCTCATTTTCACTATAACAATCATTTTTAAATTTCTCACAAAAATTTAACTCTGTTTTTATCCACAAAAAGTACATTGGTTATAGGACTTTGCTGGAAATACATGAAATCAACCACAGAAAAATATTATAACAGCTACCACACTATCCTCTTTTGTTTATTTGAATGTGAGACTGCTTAGAAAATTAGATATTCAGGAAATTCCTAAATTTATTTTATCTGGAAAGGGGAAATCAGCCTTTGTTAACAAAAACTATATTAATGCTTTGTTCTTCCAACCTGAGAGTCTAAAGATTTGCAGGTTTCAACTCCAGCCAGGTCACACTGTCGTCTTCGAAGGTTCTCAACCATGATCTGCCCAAATCTATCATCCATATTAACCTAGAAAGAGAGAAAATTAATCAGGGTATTATAAGAAGGATTTTAAAATTAAGTTGAGGGAAAGTATTAGGTAGTAGACAAATTACAAACTGGTGCTCCCATGAAGTAATATGGTTGCCTTAAACTTCTTCAATTCTCAACAAAAGGTTCTCAACAAGAGATATGACACTCAAGTAGATGATTATCTACCTTAATCCAAAATTCATGGGGGGAAAAAAGAAAACACATCTACCTATCATTACCAGTAGCCCATATTACCACTACAGGCATATCATTAACTGGTTAAAAACTCCAACTTGTCTTTACTGAATATTTATTTCCAACCCATAAACAGAGCTCTCACTTTTCTTTCTTAGATGTACCCAAAACTACTGCCTAAAATTTTAAGTCTTTCAACAAAAAAATACTCAGATTTAACTGAGAAGGCATTAGGAAGCAAAACCTTTAAACATATTTAAATTTTGGCAAAAGACTCAAAACATTTTCCTTCTTGTTACATTTTCCCAAGGATTCACTATGACAGGATTAGTTCCAGTTGAAGTCACAATTCTTAATTTCCACTAGAAAACGATTTTCCTATAAAATAATGTATCTTATACTTCACAGCTTTTTATTACTCCATCCATATTAATAAATCTAGTATTTCTATCAGTGAAATACTTGAATCTAACTTCAATTAAAAAGCACATACTAAGAAACCTTTACTCAAATATTTATTGAGCACAGTGCCAGGCACGAGGGGGAATACAAAAAAGAGCAGAAAAGCTCCTTAAAGAGCTGATGATTAATCATGTATTTACTGAGCCCCTAATACTTGAAGGCACTATGCTACAATCCATTGGAGATATAAAAAGCCTCTGATTATAAAATTATAATTTAATTAGACAGACAGACAGACATGAAACTGGACAACAACATGATACAAGGGAAGAGAAAATTAAATCCTAAATTGAAAGTTACAAACAATAATCAATGTGTTTATAGTAATAGAGAAGGCGCTGGTGAAAGAGGTGAAACTTGAGTTCTAAAGGACTGGTATAATTTGGATAGCAGAGAGGAGAGTCCCAACAGTGCAAACACCCAAACTGCAACACAAGGGTAAGGACAGAAAATAGGGCAAGCAGTATCAGTAGAATGGAGATACTCAAGAGGGAATTAGTAGAAAATAAGGTCAGCTGGGGAGGACGGGGATGATTTATAGAATGTCTTGAAAGGCAAGTTGGGGAGTTTTAGATTTGATTCTATTGGCAATAGGTTTTTAAATACAAAAAAAAAAAGATATGTGATAAAAATAACCTTTTAGGAGAATTAAATAGGAGAGATCAGGAAGAAAATGATCTTATCTAGAGCTGTAGCAAAGGGAACAGGGAATAAAAAAGAAAATCTGAGAGCTACTGCAAAAAATTCACAGGACCTGGGAAAAACCTAAATATAGTACAGAAGATATTAAGGATGAAGAAAGAAGATTAAAAAATATCTTAAAGGTTTCTAGTCCAGAAGAATAATGTTGCCAATGACAGAAATGGGAAAATTAGGCAAAGAAGTCAGCCCTGGTAAAGGCAGTGGTAAGGAAGAAATCTGATTTCAGAAGTGTGGAATTTGAGGTGTTGGTAAGCCTTTTGAGTGGAGAAACAAAGAATTTTAGAGCTGAGAGGAACCTTAAAGAATACAGAGTGAACCTCCATAATTTACAGATAATTTAAAAAAATGTTAATTGACTTCTCTAATGTCAAACAGTTAATCGCTAGAAAAGTCAGAACTAAAATCCAAGTAGTACTTGGCTATATATGACTGGAACAAAAGTCACAGCCAATGATACAGATTTGGAAATAAACATAATGATGATGGATAAAATAAGTCACAGATATTCTTGGTGACAATGTAAAGGAAAAAGAGAAACAATCTGAGTGGATATGCATAGATAGAAGGTAGGAGTAAGAGTCAGTAAAGGAGGGAGAGAGATGGTCAGAACAGTAAATGAAGAACCACCTGACATCAGAAAAGAAAGTGTCATGGAAGCCACAGCAAGAAATTTCAAGAAGGGATTAGAGTTGACTGTAACAGGAGAGTCAAGTGTGAGGAAAACTGTTTTTTAAGATGACAAAGATCTAAGAATATTGGTAGAGAAAACAAAAAGAGTAAATGGAAAAGGAGGAACACGGAAGTGTAATGGAAATGCAAATTTAAAGATCTTCCCTGCCCCTAGCTTAAGTGCACCTGGAGCCTGTGGTGGGAGGCTTGTTTTTCAGGAAAGCCCACACCTTGATACTTTGTGATTGGGCAGTGGGTCAAGGAGGTTGTTACATTCTCTGAGCTAGGAGAAGGCTATATAAACCCTGAGGAGAGGCTTTGCTTTGGGGCTCCCTTTGAGAAGTGTTGTGTGATTTGACCAGATGAGACTCTGGGAAGCCGTTGTTGAGAGCCCCCCGGCTTTGAAAACCCAGATGTTGATGCTTCCCTCTCTGGTAACTGTGATTTGGTATTGATATGATGTTTGGACAGTTTGGAAGCCTGTCTGTTTGATCTGTAAGTTCTGTAACTCTGAAGTTTGGGGTGCTGACCTTTTTCCCCTGAACTAGGTAATGTGTGTTTGTTTGATTAAAGTAAGCTTGTTAACCCATTTTGAGTTGCTTTCCTTTTGAAAAGCAGATCTAAGAACCTATATTGGCAGCTACCCTGGGGATATTGGGGTGCTTGCTGCTACAAAATGGCGACGAGGGATGGGATCTGCTGAGTAAAAGGAAAGTATGGGGGCTGGGATAATTGTTTGTTTCCCAGTTGTGGTAGCTGTGATTCTGTGGAGCCATGGAGCAGGAGAGAAAGACCTGCATGCTGACTTCACTGAGCTGAGAGCAGGAATGGTGAGCTGCCTGCATGGGGACCTGTGGAAAAGCCTGGAGCTGCTGCCTTCTGCTGGAGGAGAAAGAACCCAGGAGTTTGGAGTTCAGCCACAGGACAAGATAAGGACTGTGAGACAAAGCAGGGGCACTGAATGTGTTTCCTTGCTGCACCCCACAGTTTGGGACCCAGGGGGGATGGACTTGTGACTGGTGGGTGGGGTGAAGTGCCATGGACCCCAAGGACCCCACTTTGGTTTTGTTGCCCAGCTCCCTCTCTGGACTTGGAAGCAGGGCTGGAGCAGTGCGAGGGGAAGGACACCCCCCTCCTCCCAAGAGTACTTTATGTGATAATGCTTTGTATTTTGTGAATTGATGTGAAAATGCAATGTACTTTGTTTAAGACCCAGTGGCCACTTTGGTAACTTTAGATGTACCCTGAAAATATGACTTAAGGGATGGTTAGTGATAACTGAAATGTAAATTGTCTATGCTATGGCCATCCTTAGTAAGACTTTACTGAATAAGGTACTGGTTGTACTTTGAGATATTGTTACAGATAAGAGACTAATTGAGCTAATCAAGACTTTGCCCCACAAGTGGAAGACTTGTACTTTGAAAACTGATGTAACTGATTGAGTTAACTTAAGAGTGACTATTTTTTGATTTTACTGATAAGTGGACTGAGTTAACATTTGCCCCATGAGTGGAAGACTTGGACTATTGTATTTTGAGATTATATTGTGATTTTCTTATGTACCTGGAAAATGTGACCTAAGAGATGTTTAGTGCTAATTCAAATGTAAATTGTATATGCTATGGGCAAGAAAGATCTTGGGGCCGAATGTAATGGAAATGCAAATTTAAAGATCTTCCCTGCCCCTAGCTTAAGTGCACCTGGAGCCTGTGGTGGGAGGCTTGTTTTTCAGGAAAGCCCACACCTTGATACTTTGTGATTGGGCAGTGGGTCAAGGAGGTTGTTACATTCTCTGAGCCAGGAGAAGGCTATATAAACCCTGAGGAGAGGCTTTGCTTTGGGGCTCACTTTGAGAAGTGTTGTGTGATTTGACCAGATGAGACTCTGGGAAGCCGTTGTTGAGAGCCCCCCGGCTTTGAAAACCCAGATGTTGATGCTTCCCTCTCTGGTAACTGTGATTTGGTATTGATATGATGTTTGGACAGTTTGGAAGCCTGTCTGTTTGATCTGTAAGTTCTGTAACTCTGAAGTTTGGGGTGCTGACCTTTTCCCCTGAACTAGGTAATGTGTGTTTGTTTGATTAAAGTAAGCTTGTTAACCCATTTTGAGTTGCTTTCCTTCTGAAAAGCAGATCTAAGAACCTATATTGGCAGCTACCCTGGGGATATTGGGGTGCTTGCTGCTACAGGAAGGGAAAGGATAATGCCCACTGGGATTTTGCACAAAGTCCATACTGTTGCAGATTGTTACCTGTTCGTAGTTTATGAACATCGCTGTTTCAAAGGTGTTGGCTGCCCATTTTATAAGACTTGCGGATTGCTCCGGTGTCATGTAAACCAGTACACATTCTGCTATCAGCAGAGTTGGAAATCTTAAGAGAGGGAAAAAAGATTTTAGCTATTTTAATCACTTTGGATTAACACATGTTGACCAACAGAGGGCAGTTAATATCACAAGAAAACTAGTAGGATTTAACCAAGTATCAAAATATGATAGTAAATTGATCACAATAAATATCATTCAAAGTAAAGGTTATATAAACAGTTGTGCCTGGCTTTCACTATGGGGAAATATATGGAAATAATAAGCTATGGAAATGATTCATCACATGTTATCTGATACCTAAGTGTGAATCCTTCCACATACAAAATCAAAGGCTATAATCATAGTATAACGGATCTGAAAGCGTAAGGGGACATCAATGGTGGTGAAGCCCCTCATTTTACAGACGAGGAAAAGGCTCAGGGAAATTAAGTGACCCAAGTGGTAAAAGAGGAACAAAAAGGACTAGGGATAGTACTCCAAAAACTATGGGAGCAAAGCAAACTTTGTCTTCCTCGCTCTGCCATCTACATCTTAAGTAAACTTGCCTCCTAGAAAAAAAGGATATAAAAGGGTTAGAAGAATACCTCCATACAGGTTATCAGAAAGAATGAAATGTTTCTTTTAAAATGGCAGGACATCAATGTGAAAACAAAGAAGAAAGAGTGAGAGGATCTGGGTTTGAATCCTCTAATTTCATATTGTGGGTTTTTTCCACTGTACACAGGATGCACTGGAAGAAAGTCCTGAGATCATCCACCTCCTCACATTTTACAAATAGGGAAAACGCATTCTTGTGGGGAGCTGGACACAAGAGTTATTGGCAGAAGAGACGGGACTAAAGATGATGCTTCTAAAAGAGAATGGAGAGAAAAGCAAGTTTTGTGACATACAGGAGAAAAGAAAGGAGAAACGGCTACTTGTCTTTCAAAGAAGGGCCCTGAAACTTGTGAGTAATAAATCGTCCAGTAAGGGTCAGAAAATAAGGTGACAAACAGTAGGAGTAAGAAATTCTCTCCTAAGGGGTATTAAACCAACTATCTATTTTGCGATAACAAGAGAAGTCTGCTGTCTTCCTAGGGCACATAAACAGGACATGACAGAATTTCCCAAGACTCGTCAATATGAGAACTACCCATTTCTAGGCAAAAATGATATTGTGAGAAGAAATCTAGAAAACACTTGTAAGGATTATATGTAATCATTAATGGATCAATGCCAACTTGGAAGGAGACCTCTAGTGGGGCATACCAGAGATCCATGGTTAGCACTATGCTGTTGAACTTTTACCATCAACCAAAGCATGTATGTACATGTGTTTATGTGTATGTACACATGTGTACATATGTATATGTGTGTATACACATATGTGTATAAAGGTGTGTGTATCTATCTCCTGTTTTTATAGCATGAATCTGGAAGAAATAGCAAATCCACTGAATGACAGAGCCAGGATGGCTAAAGTGTCAGGTTAATTTTAATAAGGTGAAATTTAAGAGGAATGAATATCAGAACTTACACATGTGTTCAAATAAATCAATTTCAGAAATACAAGAGGGAGGTGTGGACAAACAGGAGTCTATCTAAAAAAGAGTTAATTCAAAATGAGTCAAATGATATGGCAGCCCCCCCAAATTCAGGTGATCTTGGGCTGCATTAAGATATACCTGGTATCCAACACAGTTCTTCTGTACTCTGTCTAGAAGACCATCCAATTTTGGGTACCACATTTTACAAAGGTCATTAATAAGCTAAACTAGGTCCAGAAGCAGGTGGTCATATGGTATGTTCCAAGAATATGCCATATTAAGATAACCTGAAGTTAGTGTGAAGAAGAAAAAACCATATGATAAAAGGCTGTCATGTGGAAGAGATTAGCATCATTCTCCTAGGGCCCAAGACACAGAACTAGCACAGGCAGAAGTGAAGCAGAGTTGGATTTGGGATTTTATTGAGCAAAAATCTCCAAATATGGGGCGGCTAGGTGGCACAGTCAATAGAGCACCAGCCCTGGAGTCAGGAGAACCTGAGTTCAAATAAGGCCTCAGACACTTAACACAAAAACTAGCTGTACAACCTTGGGCAAGTCACTTAACCCCAATTGCCCTGCAAAAAAACAAACAAACAAAACTCCAAATAATTAGAACTATCCAAGAGTAGCCATGGAAGGTAGTAAGCTCTGTTCTACCTCCCTAAAAGTCTTTTAAGTAAAACCTGGTGGGGATTCTTATTTAGGTACAAGGTAAACTAGATAGCTTCTGAGGGAGTCAACTGAAACAAAGCTTTAAATGAGTGACTCCTGATTGGTCAGAAAAGATCTGATTTCACCAGCTGAGAGCTCCAAAGCTGGCTATGCCACCAAGGACTGGGAAAAGGGGAAGCTTTTCTTAAGTGCTAGGTGCTCTCCAATGCCCTCTCTGGATAGACAAGGGAAAGCAGTCCAGGATTTTGTTGTTTCTATGGTTATTCTAGTGAACTTGTTTGAAACCTGAACTGAGCACAGTTGTGAGTGGACCATGTAGCATTCAGCTAACTGACTTAACTATAGCTCAGAGATAGCTGGTTTGATGAGCCTTGCAATTCTTTAACTTAATGGGAACTATTTTTCTCATTAAGAGTTAATACTTTCAGGGTCGGCTAGGAGGCACAGTGAATAAGCATTCATTGGCCCTGGAATCAGGAGGACCTGAATTCAAATACGGCCTCATAGACTTAATAGCCATGTGACCTTCGCAAAAAGCCAAAAAAAAAAAAAAAAAAAGAAAGAAAGAAAGAGTTAATACTTTCTAAATGTCCTTTTAAGGGTAGATGGTTAATTAAAAGGGCTTACTCAAGTAGAGATTTCCCTGGCTGAAGAGTGGTAAGGATTAACCGTTAACCAGTGAAAAGAGAAGCAGTTTCATATGATGTAGACGTTCCTGAATGGACCAGTAATACTGAAGACTGTAGAATTGTGAGACTAAGGGCTACACTGCAAGAGAATTAGCCAGAGCAGCTGAGTTTCCTAAGACTCTAAATATTTTAATGGCTTCCAAAATATATTCTACATTTACTATAGAGTCAAATCTGAGTGCTTTGGGAGCTAAAGTTAACATGTTTAGTTCAGGCCATCTTCACCTTAAGGCATAAGTTAAAGTAATGTGTATAACCTACAACCAGATTTTCAGCAGAAATATGAAAAAGCAGGATAAAAATAATTTTTTAGTTTTCCAAAATGAATGTTCTTAGGGAACAGGGAGAGGAGAAAGGGAAGCAGGCAACCCTAACAAATGTGTGACTTCAAGAAATGTCAGCAACTTAATTCAAAAACTCCCAACAGAACTGTTAAAATAAAGCATAGAGAAGAATGGAATCTCTGAAGCATAGAT
Organism: Gymnobelideus leadbeateri; assembly: GCA_011680675.1. Lineage (NCBI taxonomy): Eukaryota > Metazoa > Chordata > Mammalia > Diprotodontia > Petauridae > Gymnobelideus > Gymnobelideus leadbeateri. The sequence continues at coordinate 337,897 of WOXC01005875.1, read as the reverse complement.
ATTATGAAACGATATAGAGTGAACTGAGCAGAATCAGAAGAAAAATTTATACAAAAACAAAACTGCTGTGAAGTCAAATAAAGTCAGTCTTTCCAAGACTTAAGATTTCTAATTGCTGCAGTGCCCATCCATGATTTCAGAAGGCTTATGATTTGTTATTCCATTTCCTGAAAAGAGAGGTGATAGTTTCAGATGCAAAATGAAACATATATTTTAGGGCACAGGCAGTGCAAGAATTTCTTGTGTTTGACTATGCTTATTTTACAAATATTTTGTTTTCCTTTTAAGTTGAGAGGAGGGGAAGGAGAGAAAATAAATGCCTACTAATTAAAAAATAAGTTTTAAGGGGCAGAGCCAAGATGGTGGAGTAAGAGCAGGAACTTACTTGAGCTTGTCCCCCAATTACCTCCAATACCTGTAAAAAATTATTCTAAACAAATTTCAGAGTTATAGAACCCACAAAATAACAGAGTGAAACAAATCTCCAGATGAAGATATTTCACCTGACAGACCAACAGGAAGGATCTATCACACCAGGCTGGGAGCAGAACACAGTCCTACATAGGCTGCGCTGGCACAGACTGGGCCGGAGCAGATGTCAAGGGATCGAATCACTGGCAGATGAGGCAGTTTCCAGACTTCTCAACCCACAACTGCCAAAGACAAAGTAAAAGGTCAGTGGGGAAATTCTGTTGGACCTGGGTGAGAGAAGCCCCTGCCCCTGGGGTGGCAGAGGTGGTGGTGGTGGTGGCTGTGGCAGCAGCAACAGTAGCAGTAGCAGCTGCTTCTGGAATGCAAGGCCCACAGATGGCGGGGGGACCAAGCAGCTGATCAGAGGGCAACTGCAGAAATCTCTTTGCTGGCACTGGAGCAGGATTCTCTTGCTTTGCCCTGCTTATATCTGGGTCACAGTCTTGGGTGGTGGTCCTGGAATGAGGAAGAGTGCTGGCATAGAAGAGCTTGTGTGGAGGTTGTGGAGAGGGAATCCTCCTTACAGTTCTGAGGCAGGTGCCTAGAAATAGCTCGACAACAGCTACGCAAAACTCCAGAAATTTGGGACAGAGCATTCTGCACTCTGGAGGCAGAGTTCTACCCTGGCAAAGAGCTCAAAAGTCAAGTAATTGGCTGGGAAAATAAGCAAACAGAGGGAAAAAAATCAGACTACAGAATCCTTTTTTGGTGACAAAGAAGTTAAAAAATATAGAACCAGAAGAAGATAACAAAGTCAAAACTCCTGCATCAAAAGACTCCAAGAAAAATATGAACTGGTCACAAGCCATGGAGGAGCTCAAAAAGGATTTTAAAAATCAAGTGAGGCAAGTAGAGGAAAAATTGGGAAGAGAAATGAGAATGATGCAAGAAAATCATGAAAAATGAGTCAACAGCCTGCTAAAGGAAACCCCAAAAAAATACTGAAGAAAGTAACACCTTTAAAAACAGACTAACTCAAATGGCAAAAGAGGTCCAAAAAGCCAGTGAGGAGGAGAAAGCCTTAAAAAGTCAAATTGGCCAGATGGAAAAGGAAGTTCAAAAGCTCACTGAAGAAAATTATTCCTTCAAAATCAGAATGAAGCAAATGGAAGCTAATGACTTTATCAGAAATCAAGATATTATATAACAGATCAAAAAGAATGGAAAAAATAGAAGATAATGTGAAATATCTCATTGGAAAAACCACTGATCTGGAAAATAGATCCAGAAGGGACAATCTGAAAATTATTGGACTTCCTGAAAGCCATGATCAAAAAAAGAGCCTAGACATCATCTTTCAAGAAATTATCAAGGACAACTGCCCAGATATTCTAGAACCAGAGGGTAAAATAGAAATTAAAAGAATTCACCGATCACCTCTTGAAAAAGAACCCAAAAAGCAAACTCCTAGGAAAAATAAATTTTAAAATGTTACATTACATAATTTTAGGAATCTGTAAATGTTGTGTGGATACTTCTTGCTGTATCCCTTATACAACTCAGCAAATAGTCTTTGAGACTTGCTGTAGACAAAAAATTCATTAGCTTGCAATCAATCTGGCTTAGCTAGCCTTGTCCTCAGGCATCTGTGCCCATATATGATGCCTTTCCAGACTAAAAAGATCAGTTGGGGATTGTATATTGCACTGATAAGCCCCTTAAGAACCCAAGATCACCTTCACCACAATAAGGTTTATAATTTAAATTTCAAAAGACAAAATATGGTTGTCACCAGAGATAGAAGCAGGGTAAGAACTGTTCATTGAAAGGACACAGCAGGCATGACAGCATATTTTTATCTTGTTGTCCCCAAAATACAGCTCTTAAGCTCAAAGTTACTTCAAATATTCTACATTAAGTAAACTACTTTCACTTTATCTGTGCCTGTCATTACTTCAAAAATAAAAGATTTTTAATATCCCTTTAAGCTATCCTTTTTCAAAAAATGCTATAAGCTTAACTTACTAGTTAAAGGTTTCTTGGAAAATCAAGTAAAAAAGATTTTGATTTTCAGTTAGAAGGTTAGCTTCTGTTCTTGATTTCAAGTTAGTGAATAACCATTCAAGGAAATTCTGGTACTCCAGAGCAAAAAGATTCTAAAAAGAAATTAATGTTCATCAGCCCGTTTTATATTTCATCCCATGCCCTCAATCCTTTAGCCAAAAAGCACTCATTAAACAAACTGCTCTGTGTCAGGCACTGTTCTACTTACTGGGGATACAAAGAAAGGCAAAGCTCAGTCCTTGCCCTCAAGAACCATGCATTCTAATGGAGTTGACAACATGTAATTCAGTAGAGAGATACTAGATTTATACAGAACAAATGAAGGAAATCTGAAAGAGCAAGGAAGGAGCAACTTGGGGATGAAGAAAGGCCTCTTGTAGAAAGTTTAATCTGAGCCTTGAAGAAGCCATGGAAATGAAGATGTGGAGGTAAGGGTGTTGGGCATTTCAGGCACAGGGCACACAATCACTACAAAGACATGGAGACAGGAGATAGTGTCATGTTTAATGAACTGCAAGTAGGCCATATTTATGGAGCATAGAACATATGGAGAGGAATAAGTTATAAGAATAGAAATGTATGAAAAAGGCCAGATTATAAAAAATTTTAAATGCCAAACATAGGATTTTGTATTCAATCCTGAAGGTGAGGATATTGAAACTCAAAGAACAGGTGAGTAAAAAAGTCAGACCTTCATGTTAGTTCTTGAACAGAGATGAGAATACCAAGTCCCCCCCAAAGCCAAATCTTGACATCTACACTAGAATGAATGATGATCAAAAAATCCATTATGAAACTACAGCAAGTGACTATACAAATGTCAGACAGAAGCTCATAGGCAATAGGAAAGGGGGGAGTCATCAAATAGCATTCTGTTTTTTTCATTTGTTTGGATCTGTTTAATAGTATCTTGATTTCTCATGAAGTCATTAGCTTCCATTTGCTCCAATCTAATTCTGAAGGAATGATTCTCTTCAGTGAGCTTTTGAAATTCTTTTTCTATCTGGCAAATTTGACTTTTTAAGACATTCTTCTCTTCTTTGGCTTTTTGGGCCTCTTTTGCCATTTGAGTTAGTCTGTTTTTTAAGGTGTTATTTTCTTCAGTCAGGTTGTTGACTCTCTTTTCATGATTTTCTTGCATCGTTCTCATTTCTCTTCCCAATTTTTCCTCCACTTTTCTTATTTGATTTTCAAAATCCTTCTTGAGCTCCTTCATGGCCTGTAACCAATTTATATTTTTCTTGGAAGCTTTTGATGCAGGAGTTCTGACTTCGTTGTCTTCCTCCTGTTCCATACTTTGATACTTTTTGTCCCCAAAAAAGGAATCTAAGGTTTGATTGCTATGCTTGCTTTGCTTCCTTTGCTTGCTCATGTTGCCACTCAACTACCTGACTTTTGAGATTTTTGCCACAGTAGAACTCTACTTCCAGAGAGGAGAGCTTTGTCCCAAATCACTGGGGTTTTCTCAAGTGCTGCAGCTATTTGTTGGGTGCCCTCTCAGAAGCCTCCAATGGCTCTGGCACACTGGTCGTGCACCCCAGGACTTCCACCCTAGACAGTAATCCAGATCCAAGCAAGTTAAAGCAAAAGTGATTATCCCTCAGACTGGTTGTTTGGTCCCCCTACAATCTGCAGGCCAGGAGCTCTGAAGCAGCCACATGGAGGTGGCTGCATGGGCCACCACACCTCAGCCACTTCTCCCTATGGGGCAGAGGCCAGACTACACTCCCAGACCCCCTGTTACCACAAAGTCCACTGACCTCTCACTTTATCTTTGGCATTTATGGGTTGATAATTCTGGAAACCACAACAGCTGCTCGTGATCTGCTCTCCTGTAAACAATGTGGGAGAGCAAGGGATAGTTTACCTATCAGATCTATAGAGAGGGAAAGACTTTATGATGAAATAAGAATTAGAAAGCATTATAAAATGCAAAGTGGACAATTTTAATTACATTAAATTGAAAAGCTTCTGTACAAATAAAACCAATGTCACGAAGATTAAGAGGAAAGTGGAAAATTGGGAAAGAATCCTTATAACCAATGTCTCTGATAAAGGCCTCATTTCTAAAATATACAAAGAACTGAGTCAAAGCTATTAGAATACAAGCCACACCCCAATTAATAAATGGTCAAAGGATATGAACAGGCAGTTCTCAGAAAATGAAATTAAAGATATCTATAAGCATATGAAAAAATGCTCTAAATCACTACTGATTAGAGAAATGCAAATCAAAACAACTCTTAGATACCACATCTCACTGGCCAGATTGGCTAAGATGACAAAACAGGAAAATGACAAATGCTGGAGAGGATATGGAAAAATTGGAACACTAATATATTGTTGGTAGAGTTGTGGATGATCCAGCCATTCTGGAGAGCGATCTGGAACTATGCCCAAAGGACTATAAATAAGTGCATACCCTTTGACCCAGCAATGCCACTTCTAGGGCTATAGCCCAAAGAGATTAGAGAAGTGGGATTTCTAAAGAATTGGAAATCAAGGGGATGCCCATCAATTGGGGAATGGCTGAACAAGTTGTGGTATATGAATGTAATGGAATACTACTGTGCTATAAGAAATGAGGAACAGACAGACTTCATAATAACCTGGGAGAGACTTATATAAACTGATGCTGAGTGAGAAGCGCAGAACCAGGAGAAATCTCTACACAATCAAGATACAATATATGTGTGATGACCAGCGTCCATAGATCGGATCCCTCTCAGCAATGTAAAGTTATAAGACAACTCCAAAAGCCTCATGACTGAAAGAGATACCCACATCCAGAAAAAGAGATTCAGAGTCTGAATGCAGAGTGAAACAAACTACTCACTCTTTTACTTTTTCTTCTTTTGTTGTGTTTCCTCTTTTCCATGGATCATTCCATCAGTTATAATCATTCTGTACAACCTGACTAATGATTAATGTGACAGTATTTATAGATCCTATATTCGAGTGCATGCTGCCATGATGGGGGGGAGGAGAAGAAGGGGGAGAAAAATGAAACTCAAAGGACTGTGGAACTGAATGTTGTAAAATAAAAGTAAATAAAATTTTAAAAACAGTAATAAAAAAATAAAGAATTCACCAATTGCCTCTTGAAACAGATCCCAAACAGAAAACTCCTAGAAACAATATAGACAGATACCAGAGTTCCCAGGTCAAGGAGAAAATACTGCAAGCAGTCAGGAAGAAACAATTTGAGTACTGTGGAAATGCAGTAAGGATGACACAAGACCTAGCAGCTTCTACATTAAGGAACTGAAGGGCTTGAAATATGATATTCTGGAGGTCAAAGGAGCTAAGGCTAAAACCAAGAATCACCTACCCAGCAAACTGAGTATAATACTATAGGGGAAAATATGGTCATTCGGTGAAATAAAGGATTTTCAAGCATTCTTGACGACAAAAACTCCCAGGAATATGATAGCCAGGTTCCAGAATCCCCAGATCAAGGAGAAAATACTACAAGCAGCCAGGAAGAAACAATTTCAATATTGTGGAAACACAATCAGAATAGCCCAGGACCTGGCAGTTTCTACATTGAGGGATAAAAGAGCATGGAATATGATATTCCAGAGGGCAAAAGAGCTGGGAATGAACCCAAGGGTCACCTACCCAGCAAAACTGAGTATCTTGTTTCAGGGGAAAATATGGTCATTCAGTGGAATAGAGGACTTTCAAGCATTCTTGAGGAAAAAACCAGAGTTGAATAGAAAATTTGACATTCAGACACAAGAAGCAAGAGATGCTTGAGAAGGTAATCAAGAAAAAGAAATCAAAAGGAACTTATCAAAGTTGGACTATTTACATTCCTACATGGAAAAACAATAACTGTGTTTGATGAAACCTTTCTCATTATGAAAATAATTGAAGAAGGGTACATGGCATATGTTCACAGGTATACATGGATAGAGGGCACAGGTTGAATTTGATGGGAAGGGATGATTATTTTTTTTTTTTGGAGGGAAATTGGGGTTGGGTGACTTGCCCAGGTTCACTTGGCTGGGTTTTTGTTTGTGTGTGGGGTGTCTGGGGCCTGATCCGAGCTCGGGTCCTTCTGGCTCCAGGGCTGGCTCTCTGCTCACTGCACCACCTAGCCGCCCCAAGGAAGGGATGAGTCTTAAGGGGTGAAGTCAAGAGGTGAGAGAGGAAAGTGGCAAGAGGAGATGAAGAGAGACAGGGTAGGGCAAACTATCTCATGTAGAAGAGGCAAGGGGAAGTAGTTGCAGGGGAGGGGAAGAACAGGAAGGCAAAAAGGCAAAAGCATATTCTCATTGAAGTTGGCTCAAGGAGAGAATCACATGCATACTAAATGGAATATCTTACCCTCACTCACTCTCCTGAGTAGGGGAAAGGGGGATGAGAGGGGGATGATGGAGGGGAGGGCATTCTGGGGAGAGGGGAGGTTAGAAGTACCCACTATCAAAGAGGGACAGGATCAAAGTAGGGAATGGACCAGGTGGGAGGTGAGACAGGTGGGGAGGAAATATAAGCAGTCTTTTATAATATATCTACTATGGTAATGTTTTGCATAGATATACATGTACAACACATACTGAATTGCTTATCTTCTCAGAGGGAGTGGGTCACAAGGGAGAAAGGGAATGGATCTGAAAATCGAAGTTTTAAAATTAAATGTTTCATAAGATGTCCAGGCAGTGGGGCTCAGAGATTCACCTTGCCCTAATGGCAAAGTCGAAGGGGGTATGGGAGAAGATATGGGAGATAGCAGATTGGATGAGGGGATATCTAGTGGGACTGTTATTCTGGGGAGGTGGATAGGAAAAAATGGGGGGAAAATGTAACTCATAATCTGGTGGAAATGAATGATGTAAACCAGAAGTTAATAAAGCATTTGTTTAATTAAAAAAAATAATAAAGGACAAACAACAACAACAAAAAAGAGGCAAGGCAAAACTGTTACAATGGAGGGGAAGAGCAGGAAGGTGAAAGGGAATAGGACAACCTTATTTTCACTGAATTTGGCTTAAGGAGGGTACCTCAATTGGGTACATTATCCTACAGAAAATAGGGGGGTTAGGAATAAGAGGGGGGATGACAGAAGGGAGGGCAGATTGAGGAAGAGGGTAGTTAGAAGCAAACACTTTTGAAAAGGGATAGGGTCAAAGGAGAAAACAGAACAAGCAGGGGGCAGGATAGGATGGAGGGAAATATAGTTAGTCTTTCACAATATAACTACTATGGATATGATTTGGGTAACTACACATGTACAACCTATATTGAATTGCACATCTTCCCAGTGGGGGCAGGTGAGGAGGGAAGAAGGGAAAAAAATCTGGAACTCAAAGTTTTAAAAACAAATAATTTTTTTAAATTGTTTTTGTTTTTGTTTTTTTTTTACATGCAACTGGGAAATAAGATATACAAGCACTGGGGTATAGAAACTCATCTTGCCCTAATAGAAAGTTAGGGGGGGTAATGGGGGAGGATATAAGAGAACAGACTGGAGGAAGGGGTATTCAATAGGCTTGCTATTCTGGGGGCGAGAGTAGGGGAAAGTCAGGGAGAAAAAACTCTAACACAAACTCTTTTGGAAACGAATGTTGAAAACTAAAAATAAATAAATTTTAAAAGAAGGAAAAAAAGTAATATATAAAGTTTTATTACACACTTTTAAAAAAAAGGAGTGTGAAACAGAGATGCATGGTTTCATGTAGAATCCTTCTTGGGTCCTACTGATTATATGGAAATGCTTTTTTTTTTCTATCTAAACTCAGAATAAAATAGTATTTTAAAAAATAAAAGGAAAAACAACATTTAAACAATTGAGTGGAGAATGGGTGGGATTTTGAAGAGTTGAAGCAGGAAAACTATAAGGCTACTACAATAGTCCAGGGCAGAGGCAATCAGAGCCTGAAGCAGGGTTATGTCTAAATGAGTGAAGAGAAGGGGATGTATACAGGGATATTGTGAAGGTAGAAATGATAAGATTTGTTAATGGACTCAAACTTCAAGGGATAAAAAAGTTACTTTACAAAGAGCAAGACAAGAATGATCAGATACTCTAAAACATGCTCCTCTACTATTTCCCTGCTTTTACCACTTTACATATAACTGTGAAGGAAACGCCTATTTTTTTTTTCAGTACTTTCTTCTAGGCATAGTATTATGTACCTAATAGATATTCAAATGCCTACTGGATTGAATTCTACTTGAAATTCAGCTTCAGAGCTTCTCTCCATCTTCTAAACTGCCTTTGATCCCTGACTTTGGGCAAATCTTCAGCAATAACATCTAGGTATCTGTTATCCTGAAATCTCTGTAAATATTACCATATTCTTTATTATAACAGTCCTTAACTGCCAACAAAATCTTATTCTATTATCTAATTATGTAAGTGACCCTGGATGCTCAATTTCTATGGCAGCAGAACACAAGCTATGGCAAGTTCTACTAGGTTGTAAAGTCATCTAGATTTGGGGTTTGTATCTATTATCAGAGACTGAACCTAGCTGAGTCTAGGGAAACCCACCTCTGCTACCAAGAATATTTCTGTTTGTTTGTTTCTGATTATATAGCTACCCATTAAACTCCCTACTATGGCACACAAAGGGGTTGTGTTTTACAATGGTGAAGGGAGTACACATATGGAAAAAATCATGGATCCCTGAAATACTGATGTCATCATGTATATTTATTTCATTTTAACCAGTTTTGAACAATTCCCTAAAAGTGTCATGATTCTGTTAGAAATTGTAGGTTGCAATATGGAGTAAAGATCAGCATTAACCAACAATTCAAAAAAACAAGGTTGGTTGGCCTAAGTAGCTCATTAGGAGTAAGAGCCATAAAAATCTTCTGATTTTTAGCTGAAAATAGGTGTAGAAGCATAAGATTTAATGCTAAAATGTCTTTAGAGGTCATCTGGTTCAACCTTCTAATTTTATAGATGAGGAAACTAAAGCCCCCAAAATGGAGTAACTTATCCAGCCATACAGATATTACAAAGCAATGCCAGGATGAGAAGCCAGGTGCTCTCTCTTCTGAATCCAGGGCTCTTCCTGCGGTAATGAAGTACATGTATCACAGCATAACCAAATTAATACATTCATGCTTACTACACGTTCAAAATTTAACCTAATATTAAACAATACAGGGAATGCATGCTCACACAGCCCAAAGACTTAAAATGCAAAAAGTCTCACTTTACTGTAGAAACCAAGGAAGAACCCTAATTTAAATATTACATTAAGCAATCATATGCCGCTCTCCTTTCTCCCAGTTTTTTTGTTTTTAATCACACAAAGAGCAGTGAGAGGGATGGTCACCAAAAACCACTTAAGACCAATTCACGCTCTATCTCAATCTGAACAGGTAACAATTCAAAAGAGTGAAAGAACCCTAAGTGCTAGCTCCTCCACCCAGATCACATATTTGTTCCAGAAAGAATAGGGGGGAAAGAAAACAATGTTGAGTATGTATTCAGTGATTTTCCCTATTATTTGACTGAAAAAGAAAACTAAATCGTTATCTAGGTACAGATACTTATAGCTCCTTTACATAACCAAGTCTTTTCCAAGAACTGGTCTAGGTCTTAGGTCACCTTAGGTCTCTTTGAGTTCTAGGTCTAAGATCCTACAATCCTAAAATGTGATGCCTCATCCCTTAAAGTCAAATTTGTTGCCTATAAGTTCCTGGAATCACTATTAAGAAATGTTTTCTATGAATATATTAAATACAAAGATCAACGAATATTTAGAACAGCTATTTATAACATGTTGTGGGTAATACAAAGCAGCATTAAATATAGGAGTCAGGAGGAGAAGGTGATAAATTCAGTTTTAAAGGGACAGGATAGCCAAATATAAGTATCTAACAGACACCTGGAAATGCAAGATTAGAATTCAGGAGAGAGGTTAAGGCTGCAAATAAAGATTTGTGAGTCAAATACATAATCTCTCATAATTTCACATCTATTACCTTACTTGAGCCTAACAGCTTATGAATAAATAGGGCTAGCTTTCCTTTTTAAGAATGAAGATACTAGGTTTCATTTTGCCTTCGAATTTCCAATGCCCAGTAGTTTCCTAATTAATATCCGTTGAATTTAATTAAATGTTAAGCAATGATTCAAAATCAGTTTTTTAAAAATCTGTTAAAAACCACACCTACATAAAAGACCTGCTCTTGTGGTTCCTTCTGAAATGGTCTGAATTTTAAATGTTTAAGTACTGAACCTGTCATTTCACTAGTACAAAGAACTCCCTAGCAAGGAAATTCCTTCTATCAAAGCAGGTCAGCACCTCTACAACTTATATAGTCTTAGAGTGATCTAGAGAATGAGTTTAAGTAACAAAGAGGGGCACTTGAATCTAGGTCTCCCCTAACAGCTTCCCTCCTGGCTCTCTATCCATTACATACTGCCTCTTTTAAATAGGTAATAATATACTTTGCAATGTGGAAATTCTAGAGCTTATCTTAAGCTTAGATACCTTGGTATATGAATCCAAGGCACTTATTTAGGAGACACTTGCATCCTCTTCCTTGAGTTTTTAGCATTTCTCCTATAATCACGTTTAATCAGTTATGGTTTTATGTTTGGAAAAAGCCATTATTGTGCCTATACTGTTAGATTCAGTTGATGCATTGGATAGTTTGGCTGAATTGCTTTTTTCTTCATTTCTTTTTTAATCTTTGTTACAAATGGCTCACTAGGTAGGAGGAAATAGGGATATAATCAGAAATGAAAGCAATGATGACAACAATGTAGCATTTAAAAAAAATACACAGAAGGAATTTTAGGTAACAGATAATCAGGAAGTATTTTGGAACCAATGTGCTGAATTTAGTGTGTACTTTAAAAAAACCAAACTATGCAATGAGATTCATGGTTTTTATACAATACCCTTTCTATTCTTTGCATAAATTATATAAAGTGTAATAAGCAGCTGGGTGGTGCAGTGGATAAAGCACCAGAGCTGGAGTCAAGAAGCCTTGAATTCAAATCCAGCCTCAGACACATCACTTAAATTTTTTCTCAGCCTCAGTTGCCTCATTTGTGAAATGAGGATAATAATAGCACCAACCTTCCAAGGTTGCTGTGAAGATTCAATGAGATAACATTTGTAAAGCACTCTGCAAACTTTAAAGCACTATATAGATGCTAGCTACAAGCACTGGCTTGTGCTTACTGGTGTTTGTCAAGTTCAGAATGAAAATAATAAAAATTCTTAAATGAAGAACACTATCTACCTCTTGATAGAAAGGTGACTAAATATGCAGAATGAGAGACATTTCTGGAGATGGCGAATGTGAGAATTTATTTTGCATAATTATGTATATCTGCTATAAGGGTTTTGTTTTTCCTTTTTTTTTTCAGTAAGAAGAGAAAAATAAGCAAGTGCTTGGTACTTGAAAAAAAAAGTTTTTAAATAAAAAAATTTAAGATGATACAAAACCAAAAAGAGACCAATAAAATTAATGGGATGAGCAATTGAACTATGTTATTTGGAGGTCCCTCCAAATTCACATTCCCACAGAAACAATGTTGTACATCGTGCTCAAAGATCACTCATCGCACTCCAAAAAATCTCTATTTAACATAAAAAATGCCCAAAGTCTTATCATCATGCTTCAATTTTTCTACATTCTGTAAGCTAAAATACATTCAGAATTCCAACTGGGAATAAGGGACATACCTCCCCCTTCTGGACAAGAAGAAGAAATGTGACAACTGAGTCTCAAGTCACTGATGGAATAATGGGGTCAGATGGATGGATAATGATGGATAAACAATGGGGTCAAAAGGGAGAAAAGTGATAACGGGGCAAAACAGGAACTCTACAGTACATTGCTATAGGAGTGAGACATCCATCCATGTTAGTCTGTTACGTTCCTTTTCTTTTTCATATCCAGGACTGACACAAAGGACTAATAGCTGCAGAGTAAGACAGAAGGTAAAAAATATCTAAACAGAAGGAAGGGGAGAAAATTTAGAACTCAAAATCTTAAAGAAGTGAAGGCTGAAAACTAAAAACAAATAAGTTTTAAAAAAAGAATATCTAAACTACTAATTATGGTAAAAGAGAGAACATGTGAGATATATAATAGCAAACACACAGTAAATTCTTATCAATTCTCTCCTATTATGCTAAACTATCTCACAAAAAAAAAAATTACTTTTATTCACCTAATTTCCTTTAAAGTCCCATAAAAGGAAGAGGCCTATCGCTGCATATACTATAGGAAGGGTCTGGTTCAGTGGAATGCAAGGCTCCTATATGCCCCTAATACATATGAAATTGAAAAGCTTTAACACATGCAAAATTATTGCAAATGGAATAAGAAGGGAAGCAACTGACCAGGAAAATCTGTTTTATTACAAATACAAAGGTCTGATATCCAAGGTGTATATGTGTAAAACCAAAACCATCTAAAGAGAAGTGATCAAAGGATGTGAATGACAAGTTTGCAAAAAACATAGAAACTATTGATAACATTAAAGAATGCTGCAAACCACTAATAATAACAGAAACAGATCAAAACAGCTAAGAGGTTTCATCTCACAAACTGGCTAAGACAACAACAAAACAAACAAACAAACAAAAAACGGGAACATTGAAGGAGATCTGGCAAGACAGGCACATTAATATACTGTTGACAAAGTTAAGAATTGTTATAGTCTTTCTGGAAAGCAATTTGGAATTATACAAATAAGGTGATTAAAACATCTATACTTTTAGAACCAGATATCCCACTGCTGGGCATATACCCCAAAGAGACCAGTGACAATGCCAAATGTTTATAGCAATGCTTTTAATTATATCAAAAAACTGGAAACATAGTAGATGCTCATGGAATGGCTAAAGCAAGGATGTGGAACCTGCAGCCTTGAGGCCACATATGGCCCTCTAGGTCCTCAAGTGTGGCCCTTGGAATCAAAAATGCACAGAACAAATCCACTTAATAAAAGCATTCGTTCTGTAAAACCTGGACTAGGTCAAAAGGCTGCACCCAAGGACCTACACCACATGTGGCCTTGAGGCCACGGAATATTTTTGTTTTATAAGAAATAATAATCATGAGGAATACAATGAAGAATGGGAAAACTTATATGAATTGATACAAAGAGAAGTAAGTGGAGCCAGGAAAACAATAAGCTAATGACAATATGAATGAAAACTACAAAACAAACAAAACTGAATGTTTCAAAATTATAAAAAATAAGCTTGATTCCAGAGAAGAGATGAGAAGATGCTTCCCTACCCAGTCCTTTGCAGAGGATGAGGTGGTCCAAGGATACAGAACACTGCATATAATGCCAGATTTTTTGATGTGTTGGATCAATTTTGGTGATTTTTTTTCTCCTTCCTCTTTTTCTTTCTTTCTAAAAAAGTTCTTTGTTATAAGGGATAAGTCTGGGGGTAGGAGGAATGAAGCGGGGAGGGAAGCCAGAGTAAAATCTAGGCAATACAAAAACAAAGGATAGCAATAAACAAAAAACTATGTCCTGAAAGGTAAGCAATAGTTAAAAAAGATATTTCTCTAGGAAAAAACATCCAAAAAAAAAAAAGAAAAACAACAACAAACCTATCAACAACCATATGAAGAATGCTCCAAATCACAAACAGTACAAACCGCAAGTCAAAATAACTAAGGTTTCATCTCACACTCAGCAAAACTGCAGATTGAAAAAAAAAAATTATGGGACCAGTCAATGGTGGGAAGATGGGCACATAGAAAACCATAGATTATTATTAATTCTTTGTTTTTCTCCAATCCTAGAACCATATAAGGAAATGTTACAAATACTTCAGAAGAGATATGAATATCTGCTAATGCTTATTTCCCAAATGTGCCGTGGAAGAAGTTTGATATCTAAATTATCAGCCGGGAAAACCTCAGCTGACATAAAGAAACAACATGATACCGTGGTATAGTTCAGAAGACAAGTTCTTCTACTAAACTTTACTTTAGGTAAATTACTTCCCTTCTCTTAGTTTCCTCATCTACAAAGAGTTGGACTAGATGGAAGTCATTAAGAAAAGAATAGATAACCCCTTGGAATGTTATAATCTAATTAGGAATAGAGGATTTTAAAGCTGGACATCTGGTGCTATCCAATCATTTGCTTAATAGGTAAGGAAAATGAGGTGCTAAGAAAAGAAATCACTTCCCCAAATTTACAGACCATTTGGCTGGTAAGGTTAGGTGGCTTACACCTGTACCTTACAGTGAATAGGGTTTAGACATCTCCTTGCACCAGAACATACTGTCATATGTAAAAGCAAGACCAACTCAATGCTGTCATCAACCCATTTGAAAAAATATTACTACCTTAGCTAACCATTACCACATAAGGCCCAGAGAGATGGGGGTTGTTAGATGCCACCAAGGTCCCTACAATTACTCATCCCTTCTAAATCCCAGAACCTGGGAAGGAGATGCCCTAATCCAGGCCCTCTCAGGGATCTGATGTGAAGGCATCCCTGACCCAGAATCTACTGTCATGTATGTAAGCAGTACCTACTCCATCCACCCTGTTTCTCTGAAGTGTCTGAGAAATACCACCTCAGGCCTCAATAACCATCAAACACCTAAATATCAAGTTTTTCACTGCCAAGAACCCCAGCTGAACCAGCACCTTAGATGTCAGGCTGACCTAGAACTGAAAGCACATTCCACTCACAAATCTCCTGGGGTATTTTTGTTATCACCTGTCAGCTTGAAATCAAGCAAAGGCTACAGAATCAAATACAACTTTAAAGAGGCATCTGGGGACTCAATTACCAGATATTTAACAACTCTGATCCCTGAACTGATCAACTATGCTCACCAAAGGTATTTATCATTTTCAGAGAAGATGGCCTATATAAGTTCCAAATAGTGAAATTTCTCAATTGACAGCGAACTTCTCCAGACGTTCCTATTTAGGAATAGAATTATACCAACCATACAAACCTAAAAAATATATAATATATCCTTTAATGACCAATCAAACAATTCCTGACAGGTATTTGAATAGCCAGCCCTACATAACCGAGGCAGGTACTATAAATGGACAATGAGTATGGCCCAGAAGTTAACAGGAAAAGGAGAATTAGTCTAGATTGCCTTTGGGAAGTGAAGACTGGTTCTAACAATGCTAGGCTGCTGCTTAGTTCAACAAGCTACCTTTTAAATCTATTCATGCTTTCATCACACCCCATCAACATTATTCTCAACTCTGCATTTTCTCTCATCCCATGCATCCAACTGGCTGCCAAATTTTACTGTTTCTTCTGCCACAATACCTCTTTTTATACACAGTGACACTTAGCTCAGACCCTCGTTACCTCTTGCTTAAATTATTGCAGCAGCCTCTTAATTGGTCTCCCTACCTTGCTGCCAACAATATTTGGCAGATCCAACCACGTCACTTTCTTACTCAAGTTACTCCAGTACCTCTGGATAGCTTCTAGGATCAAATATAAATTCCTCTGTTTACCTTCTGAAGTTCTTCACAATAAGGTCTCAACTGTACAGAACCATACTGTTCATGGGGTTTTCTTAGCAAAGATACTGTAGTGCTCTTCTACTTCATTCTCTAGTAGATTAAGGCACAACAGAGGTTAAGTGACTTGCCCAGGGTCAGACAGCTAATAAGTGTGTGATGCTGGATTTTATCTGGTCTTCCTGATTCCAGGTCCATCACTCTATCCATTGAGCCACCTAGCTGCCTAAACCAGAATCTTCTGAGTTCCCTATTTAGAATCTTATGTTGTTGTTTAGTCATTTTTAGTCACGTCTCACTCTTGGGCATTTCCCAGCAAAAATACTGAAGTAGTCTGCCCTTTCCTTCTCCAGCTCACTTTATAGATGAGGAAACTCCAGCAAACTGGTTAGATGACTTGCCCAGCGTCACATAGCTACTGTGTATCTAAGGCCAAAGTTGAACTCGGGTCTTCCTGACTCCAGACCTGGCATTCCATCCACTGTGCCACCTAGCTGCCCCCCTTCTCAAACTATCTTGTACTTCATTACTCTGTATTTAGTCTCTTTACTTATTTTGTAACTACTTAAATATCTACTTGCTGTCTTCAATGTAGAAGCAAGGTTTTTGAAAGTAAAAATTGTTTTAAGGCATTGAATCGATATACCCAGAGTATATAGTGCCTGACACATAGTAGGTAGTTAATAATTGTTAATTAACTTATTAAGTGCAATGGGAATATTAATAAACTAAAAGAAACAAATATTAATAATTCAGAGATACCTGGAAAATATACATAAACTAGCACAGAATGAAGTAAGCAGTGAACAATTTATAGAATGGCCACAAATGACGTAAAGGAAAACAACTCTGAAAGACATCACAACTCTAATCAATGTAGTGACCAAGCTTGATTTCAGAAGGCTGATAGTAAAATAATGTCCCTCCTCTTGGCAGAGAAGAGATGGCCTATAATTCAATAAACACTGTTAAGACACTGACAGGGTTTTTGTTTGTTCAACAAAGCTTCCTTGTTGCAAGGGAGAGTTCTAATTTTCTTTTTTTTTTTTTTAAAAGCAATTGGGGTTAAGTAACTTGCTCAAGGTTACACGGCTAGTCATTATTTATGCGTGGGTGCTCATTTTCTGAGGCCGGATCTGATCTCGGGTCATCCAAACTCCGAGGCCGGCGCTCTTACTCACTGCGCCACCTAGCCGCCCCTTTAGGGCAATTGGGGTTAAGTAACTTGCCCAAGGTTACACGACTAGGTTTTTGTTTGTGCCGATTAAGTGTCGGAGGCCGGCTCCGAACTCAGGGCCTTCTGATTCCAGGGCCGGCGCTCTATTCACTGCGCCACCTAGCCGCCCCCTAATTTTCTTTTTTAAAAGAATTCAAGTATCAGGTGACTCCTTGGGCAAGAGAGATAGATACAAAGTGGTCACGAAGACCACTTTGTTTTATGTCCAATGATAATCTACACACAGTAACTGATGAAAAAGATTACAGAAGAAATATATGACTCAAATAGGAGGTAGATCAAGGTATGTGTTAAGAATAAAAGAAATGCTCTAAATCACTATTGATTAGAGAAATGCAAATCAGAACAACTCTGAGATACCACATCTCACCAGTCAGATTGGCTAAGATGACAAAACAGGAAAATGACAAATGCTGGAGAGGACGTGGAAAAACTGAAACACTAATGTATTGCTGGTGGAGTTGTGAACTTATCCAACCATTCTGGAGAGCAATCTGGAATTATGCCCAAAGGGCTATAAATAATTTCATACCCTTTGACCCAGCCATACCACTTCTAGGGTTATATCCCAAAGAGATCATAGAAGAGGGAGGAAGACCCATATGTACAAAAATATTTATAGCAACTCTTTTTGTGGTGGCAAAGAATTGGAAATCAAGGGGGTGCCCATCAATTGGAGAATGGCTAAACAAGTTGTGGTATATGAATGTGATGGAATACTATTGTGCTATAAGAAACGAGAAGCAGACTGACTTCATATTTACCTAGAGAGGCTTATACAAACTGATGCTGAGTGAGAAGAGTAGAACCAGGAGAAGTCTGTATACAATCACAGACACAACATATGTGTGATGACCAACTATGACAGACTGGACTCTTCTCAGCAATGCAGTGATATAAGTCCATCCTGAAAGACTCATGATGGAGAGAGATGTCTACATCCAGAGAAAGAACTGAGTTTGAATCCTGACTGAAGAAAACTACTTGATCTTACTTGATCTTCTTCTTTTCATTGTTTGGTTTTATTTCCTCTTGACCATTTTTCATTCCATCTAGTACAATCTGCCTTTGTAACCTGACTAATGTCTAATGTGAAAGTATCTGCAGATCCTATACTGGATTATATGCCTTCATGGGGGGTGCAGGGGGGAGGGGAGGAAGGGAAAGAAAATTTGAAACTCAAGGAATTGTGGAACTGAATCTTGTAAACTAAAAGTAAACAAACAAAAATTAATAAAGACCAAAAAAAAGAATGAGAGATAAAAGGCAAAGTGATCTAGGACCTGTACCCATAAAATGTACAAAGTCCTAAAGGAAGGCCTTCAGAACAACAAGATAAAGACTACTGGTGATGATTGATGATGATGATGATGATGATGACGATGATGATGATAAAACCACTTACACAGCATCTTGTATGCGCCAGGCATCACGCTAAGTGCTTTGCTTGACAACAGCCCTGGGAGGTAGGTGCCATTATTACCCCTATTTTACTCTTAAGGTAGTTAACTAAGACAAACAGATGCTACATGACTTGGTCAAAGTTACACAGCCAGCGAGTATCTGAGGCCATATTTGAATTCAGTTTTCCAACTCCAGGCCCCACATTTAATCAACTATAATACCAGTTGGTTCTAGTTTGTCCTTTGTTCAGAAGTTATGGAAAGAATCACACAAAATGAAAAGGGCTGGATGGATTAATCTGCATTTATGAGATAGATTATAGAGCTATTTAAGAATAATCTCATATAGAACCTTCTTGCTAACAAGGCAAACCTTTTTATTCTTCATGAACAACCATCACAACACCTGCACCTTCTCTTTCCCCAAATCCCCCATGCTAATTCCTTCCTCAAATACCCTAAAATCAATCCAGCTTCCAACTTTACTGAGAAAAGGTCAACCATGCACTCCCTCTTCTCCCCTATTTTATTCTCTCCTCCTTTGCTCTGATCTCTGAAGAACAGACAGCCTTTCTCCTTGACCCTCTCTCTCCTTCGCTCTAGGAATTTGTTCCTGCAGTCACTTTGTCTTTTTAGAGCTAGAAGGGATCATACATATATATATATATATATATATATATATATATATATATATATATATATATCATCAAGTCATTTACAGATGAGAAAAATGAAGAATGGAGAGGTTAAGTGACTAGCCCAGGTTCACAAAGTTAGAGTCTATGGCAGAATTCAAACTCAGGTCTGCCTGACTCCAAGTCCAATATTCCATTCACCACTCTAAGCAGCCTCTCAGAATCAAACATAGATCCAGTCAGTCAATAAGCATAGGGGTACAAAAAAAGGCAAGACAGTCCCTGCCCTCAAGGAGCTGCCATCGAATGGAAGAGACAATATGCAAACACAATGATGCATAAACAATTTATTAGGAAGATAAATGATTAATAACAGAAATTCATTAGAATTAAGAAGGATCAGGAAAGCCTTCTCATAGAAGATGAGAGCTGGAACTTAAAAGAAGCCAAGGTAGCCATGACAGCCAGAAAAAATGCCCAGAAGGCCAGAGATGGAGTATCTTGCTTACAGATGAGCAAGAAAGTCATTGTCATTGGAATGAGGGGGACAGGGAGGGGTATAAGGTATAAGAAGAACAGAAGCTGTGTGGGGGTAGGGAGAGGGCTTGGTTATAAAGGGATCCAAACAGAAGATTTTGAATTTCATTCTGGAAATAATAGGGAACCACTGGAATTTGTTGCATGGCAGGAGGAGTGGTGGTGACATGATCAGATCTGAACTTTAGTGGCTGAATGGAGGACAGACTGGACTGGGTGGAGACTTGTGACACAGACCAATTAGTGATTTATTGCCTGTCCAGGCGTGAGGTGAAGAGGGCTGGGACCAAGATGATGGTGATCAGATGAGAAAGGGACATATTTGAGATATGCTACAAAGGTGAAATCAATACCCTTTGCCAATAGATTGGATGTGGGGGATGAGAGATAATATGGAGTTGAGATATTTACATGCTGAATTCCTCTGTTTGCTATCTAATACCTTTCCCAACTCAGTCCCAACCTCTTTCCGGGTTTATAACACATTATTCCTCTTCATGCACTGTACAGTTCAGCCAAACCGGCTTTCTTCTTGTTCTCACACATAAGATGTCATCTCTTTGTCCTGGCTGTTCCCCACACCTGGAATGTACCACCTCCCTCACCTCTCTTAGACTTCTTAGAATTCCTTAAAGGATTAAAGCACCCCCCTCCTCTGCAAAAAGCCTCTTCCTGATCCCATCAGTTTTTGGTGTCTTCCCCTTTATATTACTTAGTATTGATTTTACATATGTAAAATATGTTGCCTCTCTACATAGGTAATGCCTCACTAACATATGTAATATGATCCTGGGGCAGGGATGGTTTTGTTTTTGTCTTTATATTCCCAGCACTTGGCAGTGTCTTATACACAGAGCACTTAATAAATAACTTGCTGATTGATTTATTTTAATGCACACATTTCAGCCAAGCCTATTTACTACCTGTTGCTGGGATTTAGCATTCTACCTTCCACATCCACACCTTTGCAAAACCCGTCTTGTTTTCCTTCACAGTTCAGTTCAGGCTCCATCTCCACTAACAAGTCTTTCCTAATGCTCCCTCAACAGCTATACTCTCTCCCTTCCTAAATTCATCTATGCATCTAATATATCCTTCAGAAGCTTGCATATTCTGAGGGAAGCAACTGTTTCATTTTTGTCCTTGATCAAAGTTTCACAAAGGAGTATGCATTTCAAATTTACTTTAAGAGTGTCAGTGGGAATTCTCAGAAAGGGAAAATAGAGAAAACATTACAGATATTAGGGAAAGTCAGTGTTTCATTTCTGTATTTGAATCCCTAGTGCCTAGCACAATGCTTTGCATTTATCTGGTCAGGACTGATGCTTTTACTGGCTTAAGGTACTCCCATGGAGGAAACTCCTACTAATCTGGATGGACAACTACTGTATGATTTATAGACTCTCAGAGAATAGATCAGGACACTGAGTGGCAATGAGTGACGTGGACAGGGACACAACAACTGCATGCCTCAGAGATATGGTCCAGATCTGACTGCTAGGCTGGCTTTCTAACCACTTACACCTCTCTCGGCATACAACAGATGTCAAAATAAACTTTTGATGAATTGAATTGGTTATAAGTAGTAAGTGGTAGAATCAGGTTAGCATCAAGATAGGACTGGGCTAGACAAACTCTGAAGTCCCTTCTGACTCTAAGACTCTAACAATTCTATGTATTCCCTATTGCTTCTTTGAGCTCTAAAGATACGACCATAATAAAGTATTAAAAACACAGCTTATAAACTGTAACATCATTAAAAGCAATATAAGAAAGTTTCAGGTGGATATAATCTAATCAAAGTGAAAAAAGCAGGCTAATCAAAATAAAAATAATCAATAATTATTACTAACTGTAAAGTTAAAGTGTTGGCTATATTGATGAATGTGCTGTATTCTGAATTCAAGTCATTTTTTTAATTCCAAAAGTTTCAAATTCTTCCACTTAAAAACAGTGACAGCGATCACTGAAATAATAAAAACATGACGTAATAAGCATATTGTATTTCTACTCCCAGTTTTACTTCTCTTAATATAATTCCACAAAACACATATGAGGTTAAAGAAAAAGTCTCACTGTGTATTCATGTTACATTTCTTTAGTTTCTCTTCCAAGCTGTGTAAATCTCTGAGATCTGCTCCCACAATGGCAAATCTACTTGAATCCAAGACATGTCCATCTGCAAACAGAAAAAGGTATAAAATACAACTCTTTCTCTAAAGCAGTGAAATATTTTTCAAAAGATATATATATTTTTTTAATTTTAAAAGCCCTTTAATCTCCTAAATGTACATCTTTCCCAAGATTCTTCTATAGTGGACAGGTACTCCCTCCAGTATGAGCCATGGTTGTATAAGAAATTACCTATGTTAGGATTCTTCTCCTTATAAAAACCATGAAATTATACATATATGTATAACATGTATGTAGGTATGTATGTAAGTAAGAGTGTATGTTAAAAATAATTTCTTATTTGCCACAAATTTTAAACAAAGATAAACTAATTTATTCTATTTTGCTTCAAAATGTCCTCTACCCTCTTTTATCCCATGGTTATTTGAGACCATCACAACCACTACTCTAGAGGTGCACTTACAGATCATTTCCATAGATTTCAGCCACCAGAAAGAAAGACAAACCATACAGAGCTCTGGGAGAAGCAACACAACGTACAACATTAATATCTGTGGGAGTGACATTATCTGAGTTCAAGGAACCTTACATATGAAATGCCTTGGTTTGTTCCACAGGCCTCCCTCTTAATCTAGACTATTATTTGCATCCTTCCAAAGGTATTTCAGGCTGTGGATCAGGAGTGAAGAACATTGCAAACTAGCCTTGTGGTAGGAATACGAGATGGGGAAGAGTAGACTGGCATCATAATATAACAGGAATCTATTTGGAAAAGAGGATGGAATTTGCAGACCTAACCAACTGTCCTGGCCTATGCAACAAATTTTCATTTGCATATATACATATATGTATGTATGCACATATATGTATATATACATACATATTTATATATATAAATATACATATATATGCATTCCAAACTTTTTGTACTAAGAGAAATATATTTTACTTATAAATGTGCTTTGAGAATTTAGAAATAGATTTATCTGTTCCTTATAAAATTTTCAAAATATACATTTTAATTGTGACACATGTACACAAAATTCCAGGAGACTCCTTAGAGGAAAGGACCAAGTCTTGTTCATTGTTTATATTTTACCCACAAACAAGTATCTTACCTTTGTGTTTCACCTTGCAGAAAGTAACTTAATAAATGTTTGATAAAGGAACATAAGGAACATAAATGCTTAAAACTATGAAAATACATTTCATTGATTTGCTCTTAACAGTTGTTTAAAACGTGCCACTCATTATCACATAGGAACAAATTCAAAGATGAAAAAAAAAGACCTCTTTAACATATAAACTTAGGACAACTATCTCTGTAGCTACTAATCCTAAATCTACATGCTAGCTTGAGTCTCCCTGGAAACATATGCATAACAAAATCTACTCTTGACTCCCAGTTCACAGTCCATGGCAAAAATACCAACCTGTATATTAGAATTAGCTGACTTTTCCATATTATTGGAATGTGAAGTTTGTTTTCTATTCTTCCCAGATCAAACATACAAAAGGACCAAACTAAAATGACTCAAAACAAATTTGTAGCTTTTACTGTAAAAACCAATGAAAGATTTTTTTTTGCTACATATTGCCCTGGAGTTCACAAAATACTTCCTTTTTGATTAGATATTCAATTAGTAATAAAGACCAGCAAGTATTTGAGTGTCTATGAAACACAAGGGATTGGTAGGTGGTGCAGTGGATAGAGTACCTGGCCTGGAGTAAGAAAGACCTGAATTCAAATATGGTCTCAGGTATTTAATAGCTGTGTGACCCTGGGAAAGTCAGTTTCCTCACCTGTAAAGCACTTAACACAGTGCTTGGTATATGGTATGCACTAAATAAATGTTAGCTGTTACTATTATTATTTTACAAGGCAATATGTTAGGGCTATGAGGGACATTTTAAAAGTAGATTATATATGACCCTTATCCTCAAAAGTCTTATTAAGGAAACTAGGCACAGACACATAAAAGGATAACTAAAAAAAAAAAAGTAGGGAGAAGGAGTCAGGAAAATAAAACTAATTTGAAAATATGGGGAGAGGAGGGTGGGGTAAGACAAAAGCATTAATTCCCTAACACATCAATCTGGCCAGTGTAGACGGAGTAATGGAAAAGAATACACTGGGTCAGATGGTGGATGGCAGTGAAATGAATGCAAAGGTAGCATGAACAATTCAGTTCCATGGGCCTACCTGGTCATTTCTCATCCTGGTTAACTCTTACCGTCTGCTGAAGCTATCACAAAACCACACTCACTGGCTCTACTGCAAATTCCTGCTAGCCAAACTCAACCAAGCACTCACTATTAAAATGTAATCCTATTTTAAAAATTTCTATTCCTCTTTCTATTATTCTCTTAATACTCTAAACTACTTAATGCCTTTAGATATTACCTCTTATTTTAAAGACAGAAGTCACCTAATAAAAAAGAGGTTCTTCTATGCCTTTCCTCCTTGACTCTAGACCCTGAGTTGTCCTTCCTTCATTTCTGGGAAAGAAATACTTTTCCACACCAAAGCTAATACCTCTACCTGTGCCCTTTATCTCATACCTCTTTTACCCCCTTCAGGGCTTTGTTCTTCTATTAATCATTCCCTTTTTCTCAAGCATCTTCCATTTCTCCCTATTGGCTCCTTTCCCTCTGTCTACAAACATGTTCAAATAAGTCCTTGACTCTTCTCCCCTCCTATGGTGATTTCAGCCATTTCCATGGTTTCAATAATGATACAATCTATACATCTCTAATTTATATCTCCAGCCCCAACCTCTCCTAAAACCATCCTCCCATAAACTTCCTACTTCCTTTCCCAAACTAACATCCTCCCTCTTGTTATAATGGGAATGGGAATTTGAAGATCTTTCCTGCCCCTTAATAGACCTAGGGGGGGAATTGAAGACCTTCCCTGCTTTGAGAGTAAACTTTGCTCCCTAATAGGCTGGATGTAATCACATGGAGCCTTCGATGGAGGGAATTTGCTGAAGGGTGCAGCAGAGCCCATAGGAAGTTTCCCTGCTGCTAAGATAAACTCTGCCCCCCAGTAGAGTATGTGGTGGGAAGAGTTTGTTGAAGGGAAGCAGAGCCCACAGGAAGCTTGAAATCAGTGCCAGAGAGAGGTGCTCAGGCAAGGAGATAGAGAGGTTTGTGAGTAAATATTGATCTTGTATTGGTTTGTGGGAAGGCTAAAGGCTTCTGTGGCTCTCAAGTGTTATTACGGTTTCTTAATATCTTTGGTATTATGATGGAATCAGGCTTAGTGGTTTTGGGATTCAGTTTTCTGGTGTCTAAATAAATGTTTCAGTTCTGTCCTCTACCTGGAAAATCTGTTATGTTTTGTGATTGAAGGTCATGTGATATTTATAGTCACATTTATTTATCATGATTGTGGGCACTGTAAATATTGCATTGGCAATACACCTGCTTCCCCTTTATGGATCAAACTTTTAGAAATCTCCATTTCAACAAACATTTAGTGTCAAATGCATACTGTAAACAGATCGCTAAGGAAGATACAATGTTAAATAAATGTCAACCTTCTCCTCAGGGAACTCAGAGACTAGTAAAGAGATAAGGCACACCATAAAGATTACTATGATACAACAAATTACACAAGTATGTTAGAAACTACAAAACTAAGTGCCGTGGGGGATTTTTAAGAAGTAGTTCATTATAAAAAAGAGGGGGGAAAAGAGATCTAGGAGTTTCATGGATGAATTAGGATTGGAACTGGCCTATAAAGAGGAGTAGGAATTCTAAGAAGGAAATGAACAATATTTCAAGTATAAGAAACAGCACCAGCAGTAAAGGAGAAACATGAGGTGATAGAGGTCAGATTGTGGGAAACCTAATCACCTGTTCTTCAACCCTTTGTAATACAAACTCTCGCACCACTATAATAAAACTGCTCTCTCCAAGCTCAGTAATTACCTGATTGTCACCAAACTCAGCGGCCTTTTTTTTTTTTTTTTAAAAACCTTTCATCCTTCTTGACCTCTCCTGAAGCATCTGCACTGTTGACCAACCTTCCTTCTGGATATGCCGCACTCTCATGGTTTTCCTGCTTTTCTTTTCTGCCTTCTTTGCTAAGCTTAATGATCTTTACACCCTTAAGTATCAATACTCCTTCTCCAAGGGCAATGTTCTTGATACTCTTTTTCACACACACACACACACACACACACACACACACACACACACACACACACACACACACACACACACACACACTCTCTTTCCCTTGGTGAGCTCAGTTTCTTACATAGGTTCAATGTAAGTGATCATTTCTATTTCCAGCTCTTAACCTCTCCTGCATTTTCATCTGCCTGCCTCCACCTGTTTCCCACTGGACCTTATTAAATAAACTCAGTAGTTCAGAATTCTCCTTGCCTTCGTTTTCCCTTTCTCCTAAGCCCTTCTTTTTGACTTCTCTAGTCCCTCATGGAAGGCATCCCACCCTATCTTTCCAGTCAGCCAGGCTTGAAAAGGTGGAATCATCTTCAAATCTTTGCTTTCACAAATTCTACAATCCAAGGCAGCATAAATGCCAACACTACATCATAGTATAGTAGAAAGAGTGCTGGACTTGGAATCGGGGAAAAAATGGGTTTGAGTCTCTACTATGTGTAGTAGGAGTGACATAAATATAGTAAAAGTCACTTAATCTGTCTGGGCTTCAGCCACCTCATCTGTAAAACGCAGATGGTAATATCTGTCCTATAAGCCTTAAGGTCCTAAATAAAGGTAAAGAATCATCATCATCCAACCAGCTGCCAGGTGCTATTAAGGCTATCTCTCTACTTGCCCTAGCACCCAGTGCCCTGCTCTCATTCACACTATAGCTATCTTCAATCAGACTCACATCACCCTAGACTACTCTAATAAGCTCCTAAGCAGTCTTCCTGCTCTTGCCCTCTCCTTACCTCAACCTACCCTTCATCTTGTTGCCCAAGCAGTCTTCCCATTGCACCACACTGGCCATATCACTCTATTTAAAATATAGGATCATAGGCTCCTCACTGGCTACATAATAAAGTATATATTCCCTAGCATGGCATTTTGGATCGTCTGCAATCTGCTTCCAACCAATCTTATTTATCACCCTAGTCCTTTTCACAGTCTTCATTCCAGCCAAACTATACTACTGATCTCCTTCATTCTAGTCTTGCTCTCTGTGGCCTTCTTGCCTTTGTTCATATTCCCAACTCCTAACCCTCCCGTGCATCAAACAGTCTCTTCTCATCTCTTCCTGCTAAAATTATTTAATCTATCTGTAAAACCTAATACAATATACATTATCTTGCACAAACAATACAATTAATGTTTTTGTTTTAACCCCCAAATTAAAATGATCAATATTATTATTGTAGTTATGGTAGTTATTGCATTATAGTAGTAAAACTACAGAATAGCCCTTACAGTTTAAAACTAAAAGATTCTCAAAGGCAACATTAAGCTAAAAAATTAAATTCTCACATGGCTATCGCTTAACCAGTAGATGTAAAGAATGAGCAAGGTTATCTTTATTTTGAGGTAATATGAAAACTACTAAATCCTGAGTATTTTTAAAATGCTGGTTTCCAATCAAAATTAAGTTCCAAAAGAATCTGGTTTGGCTTGGATGGAAGGGGGGAAAAAAGACATTTTCCTGAAAACTATTATCAAATAATTTGTAATCATTAAAAGATACTGGAGTGCTTTTAACAAGTAGAACAACGGTTAACTTAAGCATAAGCAAGAGATATTCCAATTTAAGTGATTGCAAAAGGGGAATGTTAAAATTACACGCTAAGCTACATGTCATGATCTAACTTCTATCTCATATTGCAGGCATATTTTGGCTCTTTAAGCAGTTGTTATATTTCATTTTAGAAGGCACCACTATTCAATATTCATAGAAGAAATTAGCAATGAGGTTTTGTATTCCTCTGGATTAAAATAAAGAGCTTTTTAGCAGTTTCATCATACTAACACACAGGCTCAAACAGAAATACTGTATTCAAAAAAAACAGGTCTAATTTTTCCATTGTACACTCTGCTGGTTAAAGTACATCCATGGCATTGTGCTTAATTGTGGGGGCCACATTTTAAGAGGGACAGTGATGTGAGGTGCTAGGCATAAAAAAAGAAGATAATTTGGTAGCCAGCCCCTTATTTTTTTTTTTAAGGCCAACTCTTTGTTGATGAGGCTCTCTGCTTTTAGTTATACTGATCCTCAGACAAAAGAGTTCATAGCAGCTTGGTACACTGGAATCAAAGGACCTAGGTTCAAATCCTGCCTTTGATATTTAATGCCTTCAGGACTCTGGACAAGCCACTAAACTCCCTTAGTCCTGCTGTTCCATAAAATTAGGGGCAGAGTAAGATAATCCCTGGAGTCCCTTCCAACTCTAGATCTTTTCCAGCTTGACAGGCTCTACAAGGATTGACCTCCATGCTACAGTGGAGTATAAAAAGTTACTAGAAGAGGCATTTATAAAAACATCTGTCTCCTACTACAGCCCTTTTCAGATGCCACATCGTGGTGTGATGGCAACCCTGGGCTCTTGAAGTCTCTGCCAGCAGAACATAAACTCTGGCCAGATCCTTTTAGAATAGGCCCAGAAACAGACTAGATTCCTATCATTAAAGGACCTAGCTAAGTTGAGGGAAGCTCCTCACCCGTTGGCTATCAGATGCTTAATGTTTTAGCCAGAGACCTAAAAGACTAGCTACCAAGGTAGAGAGCTACCAAATGGCATCAATCAAAGGAATTCTTTTTTTTTTTTTTTTGGAGGGCAATTGGGGTTAAGTAACTTGCCCAAGGTCACACAGCTAGGTTTTTTTTTTTTTGTTTTGTTTTTTTGTTTGTGTGTGTTAAGTGTCTGAGGCCGAATCCGAACTCAGGTCCTTCTGACTCCAGAGCCGGCGCTCTACTCACTGCGCCACCTAGCCGCCCCCAATCAAAGGAACTCTTACTGGCAAAATTCCAGATCCTTATATGCACACTCAAATTATGAATATGGAAGATACAAATATTCAGCAATCAGATTCTACAATGAACCTGTACTTCACTGTATTAGAAGGCTCTAGAAAACTCTTTGATATCATATAATTTAGAATTCTCTTTATAAGGAACATCAGAGACCATTTTGTCTAGCCCCTTCATTGTATACTGAGATTAGATCTCATCAAAGAGAAGTAGGGGTGAATTAGGGCAAAGAATGATTCCTGCTTTGATCTCCTCCCAGACAAGAGAGAATAAAACATCCAAATGTATGAAACCAGGATGGTGGTGGTTTGGGGGAGAGTGGGAATCTATAAATGATATTATATAGGAATAACTGAATGATCTAATAATGTTTAGCCTGAAACAAAGATTAGAAGAAAACAATGACACTGTTTTCAATTATCTGAAGGGCTGTAATATGGAAGAAGTATTAGTTATAGACCTAAAGTTGTGGTGTTCCAGAGACTGAAAGCAGGGTCAAAGGGTTAGGAGTTACATTAGGCATTCAATAAATATTTGCTGAGTTTAAAAAAATGATGTATGAAAGGCTGGACTTTAAAGGTAACAAATTTCAGACCAAGATAAGGAAGTCTGAAGTAAAAGAAAGAATGCCATTAAAGCACTGTATGACCCTGAGCAAATCATTTACTCTCCTCTGTGACTCAATTATCTCTTCTGCAAAGTGAAGGGACTATAATGTATTTTCCTTTTATTTTTAATAGTACGTGAGCTAAAATCATGATAGCTGACAGTATCTGATTACAAGAAATAAAGCAACTGAATTTTACTCTAAAAAATGAAGGTGCTATATTCTATGATGTGAAAGAGCTCTCTAGTAACCAGAACTGATCTAGCTATGGAACAGGCCTGATCCCTCAAAATTATTCAAGCAAAGGCTAAGAAACTGCCAGAAATATTGTAGAAGGGACTCCTACACTTCAGCGGATGATTAAACTAGTACTAAATGACATCTAAAATCTATTCCATCTATTATTCTAATGGTTGCATCAACATCATAATCCAGAGGCAGCTCTTAAAATATGTAAGTGCTTGAGTTGAATTTTTTAAAAAATAGAATCAAGTTAATGACTCACAAAAATGCCAGACCTTCATGTTCCCAAAGGAGCAAAATGTGCTAAAAACTCAATTAAGGTTTCAAAAAAGGCTTTGCAAAGCTGTGCAGATATAC
Organism: Gymnobelideus leadbeateri; assembly: GCA_011680675.1. NCBI lineage: Eukaryota > Metazoa > Chordata > Mammalia > Diprotodontia > Petauridae > Gymnobelideus > Gymnobelideus leadbeateri. Next base: position 307,835 of record WOXC01005875.1, on the reverse strand, counting down.
TGGCACTGAATCACTAACAAAGTCTTAAGCAAAGTACTATGAGAAAGATCACAACAACTGCATTATTTTAAAAAATAAACACCTAAAAGAGTAGACTACTTCACTAGCATTTATCCCAATTTACTGATCCTATTTTATAAAGATGACAAAACAGATGGGATAATAAAGTGTTCACTTAATACTTATATCAAAAAGGATAAAAAAATTATTCAAACAATTCAGGGAAGTCTGTAAAAATTCTAAGACTTCCTAACATGCCTCCTAACAACTCTTCCTTTAATCATCAGCATTCCAGATGCTCAGTTTTAATAAAAATTAGGGAGAAGGGAAGCGCTAATAAATTTAATACTTTAGCTCCATTAGAAAACTAACTATATTACCTCTATAGATGGTGAAACAAAAGGATTACTAAACGATTATTACTCAAATTTTATCAGTGCTGCATTATGTTACCTGTATAGAAAATTAAAGTTCCCTAGCCAAAATTAAATAGAATAAAAAAAAAAACACTTGGCTAGCTATACTATTCCTGCATACACAAGACTCAATGCTCTATATGTCAATGAATCAAGAAAGTAACTCCCAAAATGAAAATTATACATTGCGTGACTTTACTTAAGCAATCAAAAGGAAGAAGTATAGATGAACAGGGAACTTGCAGATCAACTTCAACTTTAAAAAGGATGGATACAAAGAAAGACTGAGGGAGCCCGGTACTATAAGAACAGTGTCAGGAATGTTGAAGTTCATAATGAATTGAGGTTGATGAAGAAAGCAAAGGACAATAAAAAGTAAAGTTTTCTTAAAGCTTTGTGGGGAAAGGAAGAGGATGAAAGAAGAAATAAAACTTGGAGCATCTAGGTGGTGCAGTGGATACAGCACCATCCCTGGAGTTAGGAAAACCTGAGCTCAAATCTGGCCTCAGAAACTTGACACTTATTAACTGTGTGGCCTTGGGCAAGTCACTTAACCCCAACTGCCTCGAAAAACAAAACAACAAACAAACCAAAAGGGAATAAAATTGCTGCTTCAAGATAGAAGGGATGATGATATTGGATGATAGAAGACTTTTGCTCCACTTTAATCTGCTTTTCTAAAGAACAAAATTGTATATCAAAGAGATACATGAATAGAAAATGAGGTATGTCAATCATGAAGGGCTGTAAGGGATAAATATATAGAAAGATTTGCACTGATAGCCACATATTGTCAGAAGATTCAGAGAAAGGTACTTGGAATGTTCTGTAGACCTTATTATTTATGTGATTTATGTGAAGATACAGACAAAAGTAGAACAGAATAAAAAGGCATGAATGCATTTTAGTCTATACCACAAAAGGGATTACCGACACCGAAGAGATCACACATCTACTGAAACACTAAGGGAAAATGATCTTTGGAAGAGGGCAGAACAAAAATAGATAAAAGAAGCTGAAATTAGAGGTAGTAAAGAAGTAAGTTCAAATCAATGTCTAGATGAACGACACCCCAACAGTACAAAGTGTACATTATTGTGAAAATACATGATCTCGGAAGTCTGTGGAGCAGAAGAGGTCAAACCTGTCCTCTGTTATTTACTATATGTGTGACCTTGACCAAGTCACTTCATCTCAGGGATCTGAGCTTCCACAACTGTGAAATCAAGAAGTTGGACTAGGTGATTTCTAAGATTTCTCCAGTTTTAAATTATATAATCCTCTCTAACAGATAACTGGTCAAAAGATATGAACAAAATATTCTCAAAAGAAGAAATGCAAAGTATTCACAACCACTTGAAAAAATGCCACAAATCACTAATGAAATGCAAACAACCCCAAGATTTCACCTCACACCCTGAAAATTGGCAAAAATTATCAAAAATGGTAACAGTGAATGATGGACAGGTTGTAGAAAGACAGGCAATTTGGAATTATTCCAGTGAAATGACAAAAATGTCCATATCCTTTGAACCAGAGACTCCATTACTGGGCTTATACCCTAAAGAAGCCACTGATAAGAAAAAAATCATTATATACTCCAAAATACTTATAGTAGCACTTTTTGTGATAACTAAGGATTGAAAACAAAGTAGATGCCCATCAACTGGGATAGCTAAACCAACTATGGAAAACTAAAGAAGCATGGGGAAGACGTATATGAACTGATGGAGGACAAGGTAAGCTGAGCTAAGAAAATAATATTCCAGGGACCACAATAATGTAAATGGAAAGAACAATACACCAAAAAATCAAAAGCAAATGTAACAAAATTATAAAGGTCCAAGTGGGATTCAAATGAAAAGATATGAGAAGACACGCCCAACCTACTTCTTATTGAAGATGGAAGGTTCCACAAGTGTTACACATTGTACATGTTTTTGGATTTTTTCAATGCACATATCAATTTTGCTTTTTTTTTTTCTTCTCCAAAGAAAATACTATTTGCCACAGGGAATGGCTCTCTAGGAGAGAAAGAATACATGGGATACTATGGTGATGTAAGAAACAAAATATATAAATAAAACATAAAAAATAAATTATATCAAGAAGAGAAGGAAGAAGAAGAGGAGGTTTCTGTGGGAGGACATAAACTCAGCTCTTACTGATTCCAAGTTCAGAAGTCTAAACCAGGACACCACCTCACTGATTTGAGTTAAACTAACTTCATTTCTTATTTTGATGGGGTGATTAGCCTGGTTGGTTGTTTGATTCTGGGCAGGTCACTATCTCAATTGCTCTAAAGAACTCTCTAGGACTTTAAGTTCCCAAAAAAGGGGTTTGACTTACATTGTAGGAGTTTCCTATATCAATGAAACCACAAGTGTAGATGTTATCCTTGTCCTTATCACACTAAATGGTAAGGGTAAGAAAGGTAGCATGAGCACTGGTGTCAAACTCAAATAGAAACAGACCCCTGACTTAGAAAACCACAAATCAACACTTTCTGCATTGTGTTTTATTTTAATTTATTTTAACATTTTCCAATTATATTTTAATCTGAATCAGGCTGTACTCCCTGGCAAAGGTGAGTCTGACATCTCTGGCTTAGAGGATAGAGAAGTGGTCTAGGAGTCAGGAAGATCTGGCTCTACCTTGGACACACGATGACTATGTGACAGCTGAGCAAGTCACTTAAACTCTCTAAGACTGTAAATTGGAGAAAAAGTGGAACCTAGGGGCGGCTAGGTGGCACAGTGAGTAAGAGCACCGGCCTTGGAGTTGGGATGACCCGAGATCAAAACCAGCCTCAGAAAATGAGCACCCACACACAAATAATGACTAGCCATGTAACCTTGAGCAAGTTACTTAACCCTAATTGCTTAAAAAAAATGTGGAACCTGCATTGGAAGAACAAGTTCCTTACCACACATTTCTTAAGCTAATGAAATCAGAAGTCTAATCTTAACTCTATCCCTACTACAGTGGGAGGTCAAAAGAATGCAACAGATATGGTTTATTTAGATTTCACCAAAGCACTTAAATAAAATCTTTCAGGTCATTCTGAGACTAGACAAAAAAATAAAGGCTCCAGATGACAGTAAGGTGGATTTGGAACTGACTGAATATTTAGACTTAAAAAGTTAAATATTTAATGGCTTAACTAGTATAAGGAATATAGTAGCCTCCCTGACCTGCTATATGAAGCAGCCCTGGGAAAGCTCAAAAACCCCCAAGAGGGAAGCTGCATCATTCTGTCACAGTAAGACCATCAGCAATGGCCCAAGGGATTTTTGTCTGGCCTGGCACTACTAGTCACTTTTTCCACAACTTGCATTAAGGAATAAATGGCATACTTACCAAATTTATAGATGGCACAAAGAAGAAACAACTAAAGACTCTGACATACTAGAATACTGGACTGAACCTAATCAGATGGAATTTAGTAGGGATAAAGGTAAAGTCTTAAACTCAAGTTCAAAAAAATCAACTTCATAAGTACAAAATGCAGAAGCATAGCCAGAAAGCAGTTTTCTTGGGGAAATAAAAAAAGACCAAGGACTTTTAGAAGAAAGACTTCCAGCTCAATATGATTTGATGTGATGTGACAGTCCAAAGCACTTATGGAATCTTAGACTAAAGTGAGAGGTATACTATCTAAGACCTGAAGATGAAAACACTGTTGTCCTCTGCCCCAGTCAGATTACCTCTGGGGGACTGTTTTCAGTTCAGGGCGCTCCATTTTTGGAAGGAGCAACCAGGATAGTATAGGATCTCAAGATGATCCATATGGGGGATCAGCTGGAAAGAAACAGAGAAATGAGGTCTTTGGGGAAATGATGATACTTTTCTTCACGTGGAAGAAGGGTCAGTTTTACACTGCTTAGTCCTAGAGGGCAAAACCAGAACAAATGGAGCATTAGCCCCAACCAACAATATAATGGATTGCCTATGGAGGTGATGGGCTCCATATCACTAGAGGTCATCAAGCAAAGGTTGAATGACTAACTGCCTGGTATGTCACAAAGCAAATTCTTGTTCAGGTATGTGTTGTACTGGACGGACTATGAGGTCTCTTCCAAATCTTGCTGGACTGTGATTCTGAAAAGAAAAATTACACAGCCTCAAAAGTTGCTAAAAGGCATGAACACATGTTGTCCAACTGCTGTGAACTTTGACACTTAACCAGAAAAGATCCAATTCATTGGTTTTATTCTATTATGTAAAATATCTACTAACCCTAGAAAATGTATTTGAGCTGATGAACATTTACAAAATCTAAGGCAATAGCTAAAAACACCAAAAACCATAAATGCACTTTCTTTGTCTAGGATCATACAGTTAATTATCTTCACTATTTCATATAGATAACAAAAATTCCAATGACTTGTTCTTACAGATATGCTGCTTAGCAGAATGAAACCACATATTATTCATTTTCCAAATTAATTTGGCCATGGAAAATGTTTGTTTACAAATAAAGTTAACACAATTCATAAATTTTAGTTTTGGAGAACTAAATACCCTGAGAAAGGGGGTACTTGGGAAAACATAGCAATATAGGAGATATTAAACTTGTTTACTGTTTAAAAACTGCACATAACTCTTAACTTTAGTTAATATTTTAAAAGGAATATCATTAACTTTGACATTTCCTTATAGAACCTTTATTCACATAATGCAGAAACCACTCAAGCTCCTCAGAACAGTTTTAGAAACAAGATATTAATTCACAAATTGTGTTATCTTCAACAGTAGAATTCATAGAATCAAAGACTCTTTGAATCTTAGAACTGGAAGAAAGCTCAGAGGTCAGTCCTTGGTCAAATCATAAATTCAATCTATAATATTTTCAACAAATTCAGCCAGTCTCTGCCTGAAGACCTCAGGTAATGGTCCTTTTCCACCCAAGGAAGCCATTTCATCTCCGGATATCTTTAATCAGTGTTTTATTACACTGAGAAGAATCTGTATTTCAAATTAGAAGTTAGTAAAAAATAGAGATGGAATTTTAATGTTTGTTTTAAACAACTACTGCTTTTAAACAAATTAGTAATTCTATTGTATAATTTGGACCACTCCTAATTCAGCCATTTGGGACCAATCCCCCCCAAAAAGGCTAATCACTCTTCCATATGGAAGTCCTTCAAATATTTGAAAACTATTACACTGACTACCTAAGCCTTCCCTTCCAACAGGATAAGCAACTCCAGCTCCTTTAATCAACTTAATTCAATTCAATATGCAATAAGTGAACTGTGTTGCCCACAGAAAACACAAACACAAAACACAAAGAAAGGAGTAACAACCCCTGCCCCCAAGAGACTATATTCTGCTGGATAATAAAAAAAACCACAAGGAAACAGTTAAGTAAACACAAGATAATTTGAGAAATAAGAAAATACTAACAACTGAGGGAGTCAGGAAAGGTTTCCTGTAGAGGTAAAAGGAGCTAATAAGCCTCAAAGAAAGCTGCTCTAAGAAAGAGTGAATTCCAGGCAGTAAGGAGAAATGTAAAAAGGGAGTGAAAGCAAGTATAAAAGACAAACCTGTGCAAAGCCATGAAGACAGGATACATAATGATCAATTTAGGGAACAACAAACAGTCTAGTTTGCCCAAGAATGCTAATATGAGGTAAATGTACAAAGGTGGCCTGAAGCCATATTGAAAGGCTTTTAAATCCCAAGCTAAGTTGTTTATGTTTTATCCTTAATGCAATAAGGAGCCACTGATGATTCTTTGGGAAGGGAATGAAAGTCCCTAAATAGCACAGTCCCATCCCTGTCCTCATTCTTCTTTCCATAATCTCCAGTTTGCCTTCCAAAATGTGACATTCAGAACACAAAACTCCACATACAGCCTGGCCAGGGCAATCAGCAAGTCTGCCCTAAGCACTAACTTAACATAATCTAAGATTACATTAGGGTTTCTCATGACCACATTATAGAACCCTGACATCTTTATTAGACTGCTGTCTCCCCCTTCTATCCTTACAAAATTGTTTTCTTCAAACTTATTTCTACTAATTTGATCTTGCTTGTTTTAGTTCATACTATATCTTACCGCGTTCTAGTTCTTTAATTTAGAGCAGGGATCCATGGACTTTCAGGTAATCCATGAAAATGGACCAGAAAACAAATTACATCTTTATCTGTAATCTAATATTTCTTTCTGCTGTTCAAAAACATGACTCTAAGAAGTGGGTTGGAGGCTTCACCACACTGCCAAGGGGTGCATGACACAAACAGGAGAAGAACCCCTTTATAAAGCACTGACTATTCATCCCAGCTTCTTGCCATGATGCAATAAAAAAGCACTTAGTGTTTACTGCATGCAAATCACAAAAGTAAGCAAAGAGGATAAAGACATAAAACTCTCGTGTCATACCTGTTGCCTCTAAGAAATCTGCCACAGTAGCTCTAGCTGGATATTTTCTCCCCTCATCTCCATATTTCTTACCACATACTCATTTTTGGTTTAAAATCCTCTAGACAGATATTATTTTGGGCTCTTATACAATAGACTTTTGTGTCTGAGAAAGTGCTCATCAATTCTAAAACATAGCTCTCTTCATTCGGAAGGGAAATGGGGAACTAAAAATGTCGAATATTATGTACTGTGGTAGGTGTTTTATTTTCAAGAGGCTTCGATGAGCATACAAGTGTTTAAGGGTTAACAATTAGGGCTAAAAACAAAGCATCAACAAAAACTTTAGCCTGCTAAATTTTCTAACAAATTTTAGTTTCTGTACACATTATACTTAGAATGACCTGTAATGAATGGATTTCAGAAGCACCACATACCATTTACCAGGATAATAACCCCAAAGGTTGAGAAGAACACTAAAGGAGCTGCAAAACAATGGTAGCATCAAAGAAGAGAAAAACTGGAAAGAGATTAAAACAGTGATCGCCTAGAATAAGCTGCTAAAAGTTTTAAGTTTAAGGGAGACTAAATAGGTAACCTGAAAATCACCTAATCTGCACATAATTTTTACACTAAGATCCATATTGTAGCATATATTCATCTGTAGCAAAAAAAAGTTGTAGATGTAACAACAGCTGACTATAAAGCTATACTACAATGTAGAAGTCAGGAAATGGTACCATGAGGAAAAGAGGAAGGGGAAAAGACCACAAATTCCAGATGTAGAAGAAAATCTAGAAGAAAATTTCATAGTTTTTGAATCTGGGTGATGACAGCTGAAATTTATACTGGAACTCTACCAGGAATCTATTTGGAGCTGCCCTGAGAGTATCTATTAACGCATCTGACAACTTGAACACTCAATCAGAACTGCCCAGCTCTGCAAAAATTTATTGTTCATTATAGAGTTTTAATGAAAATTCCAATGACGTGATTTTTTTTACTACATATGCAATAAAATATTATTCATTAATATTATAGTATATAATTAATCACACTTGGATCAGAAAAAGCAGTGTCATTAAAGACTACCATTATGGATGTAGAAATATTTTCATTATAGAGAACTGGTATTATTTTAAAGATATAATGGTATTCATTGTTGCTTTGTTTTTTTGGAAGAGGGAGGCAAGGTAATAGGGTTTAAGTGAAGTATTTGTTAAAACGGAATTCTACTTGTAGACACTAAAAATAAGATTAAAGGGAGATGAATTTTCATAACCTTTAGAATGCAGGTTATGGCTGAAAGCATTTCAGTGGCAAAAATTTTTTTCAAAGGAGAGAAGAGACAGCACTGAACTGTGGTATAGTAGAAGAACTGGACTGGTTGTCAGGAGGAAGGCTAGTCCTGTCATTAATAATATAAAATATTTATATGTTATAAATAGAATTATATATAAATACATGTATATAAATATATTTTATTAATAATTTATTAATTTATATGTATCTATTTATAAATATATTTTATATATTTATATTTATTAATTTATTTTATTTACCTGTAAAATATTTTATGAATAATAAATATATCTATAGAAATATAAAATATTTATATATTATTTTAAGGTCTGTAGAGTGATTATATGTGTGTGTGTGTGTGTGTGTGTGTGTGTATGTGTGTGTGTGTATGTGTGTGCATGTGTGCCTATATGTATAAAATAATCCTCACAACAGAAAGTAGGTATTATCTCTATTTTACAGATGAAGAAACTGAGGCAGAGAGAGGTTCAGTGACTTGCCTGGGGTCACAAAGCCACTAAGTGTATGAGACAGGATCTGAGCCCATGTCTTTCAGCACTAATTCCAGCGCTCTCTGCACTATGCTACCTAGCAGACTAAGAAGCTGCATCACCTTGAGCATCACTTCCCCTCTCTCTGGGGTTCCATTCTCCCACTTGCACTATTAAGAGCCTGGTCCATATCACTCATCTCCATGCTCCATTCCAGCTCTAAGATTCTCAAGTTCTAAAATTTCTCTCAGGTGTAATGTTCTGAGATTCTCTGAGCTTGGGAAGTGGGGAGAGGAACACGTAGTAAGAGTAGTAACAAATGGCATAACCCAAATCAACAGGGATTTAAAAGGAAGAAGACTAATGGGCAGTCCTTAGCTGCCTATTAGACCTTTTTTTTTTTTTTACCTCACCCAATGGCCAAGCAGCCAGAACCCTGGCTGAGACATTTTCTCTAGAAGCTGAGGGCAGAGAGAATATAATACAGAAAGGAGCAGTCAATAATAGTGCATGAGAAGATAGTTTTCAACCTTGTAAAAACACTAGGATAATTGGTCTGATTATTTTTAGCAGAAATAAAATGTATACTCAGTTTACATATAAATTCAAAAAACTGATATAGTTATTAAAATATTCCTGGTCCAGTTCCCTCATTTCACATGCAAATTCTTACAATGTGCTTTGACCCCTCTAAGTAGTTGCAAATAAAACAAAACATTACAACATGAATCAAATTTAAAAAGGAAAAAAGGCAATTATAAAAACAAAAAATATCTTATTTTTTAAGAGACCATTTTATTACTGGAAAGACCAAGAACTGCCAACCAAGTTTAGGGTTATTTTAAGAAATTTTTCCTTAGCAACCTAAAAAGCCCCCAGTTCCAAGCTTCTAACCAGGAAAAAAAATTTAATTACCTGTGAATATGTAAATTTTTTCTTCATCTTTTCCTTCTAAACAAGCCAACAGAACACATTAGCATGCAAGCCTAATGAAAACTCTAAACTTTTTCCTAATGAGCATATCATTGCTTTTATATGTTTATGGCAGAATCTGAATTTTTAAAGGGCTACTTTTCCAACATTTTTTCTTCATTTTAACATTATTTTACCTACATGAAAAGATTTGATTATATATTTCTTATAGCATTTATAAGAGAGAGACAAAATGCCATTTTTGCTGCAGAAAGAACACTGGATTAAGAGACCAAAGATAAGTTATTCAACTTCTCTAGTCTTCCAGTTCCTTATGTGTAAAATAGGTGGTTTGGGCTGAAAGACCTCTGAGCTCTTCCTTCTAACGGTAAATCCAATGATACTAGGAAATGTTTACACAGAACACCTCCACCAAAATCCTCTTCATGCTGTAAAAGTAACCCTGGATTTTCACAAGTTATATTCTTACAGCAAAGCACCAGTACTGGCAGCTTGTAAACCATGCTGGAAAGACCTCCAGCTTGGGCCCACAGCAACAGCTGTTTGTCATTGCAGAAGACCCCTAAGCAACATAGTAGAGTACATGTTGTTCAGTGGTACCCAACTCTCCATGACCCCTTTTGGGATTTCCTCGGCAAAGATATTGGAGTGGTTTGGTATTTCCTTCTCCAGCTCATTTTGAAGATGAGCAAACTGGGGCAAGTAGGGTTAAGTGACTTGCCCAGGGTCACACAGCTAATAGGAGTCTGAGGCTAGATTTGAACTCAGGTCTTCCCAACTACAGGCCAAGTGCTGTATGCACTTTGCTACCACCTAGCTACCCTAAAGCAAGGTTACTGAGATTGATAAACTTTTTGTCCAAAGCAATCACGTACACTAACAGAGAGGAATTCTGATCTTAAGTGACAGGATTAAATTATAGATCTTTTGAAGTACTGAATTAAAGAAAGCAATTCTGGCTTAGGCAAATGCTAAAGAAATAACCATTTCCAAAGCTATCCCTCCTGTTTTAACATGCCAATGCTATTTTAGTACAAAACATACAAATAATTATGAAACTCTAATAGATTCCTATGAACTGGAGAATGGCCAAATTAAGGTATATGAAGCAATGGAATATTATCTATCATGCTATAGAAGTGATGAAAGGATGAGTTCAGAGAAACCTGAGAAGATCTATGTGAACTGATGCAGAGTAAAGTGAGCAAAACCAGGAGAAAAATTTATACAACATTGTAAAAATAGACAACTTTAAAAGTCTTAAGTAATCTGACCAATGCAATAACCAATCATAATTCCAGAGGGCTGATGATGAACTACGCTACCCACTTTCAGAGAGAAAGCTGGTTGATTCAAGGTATGGAATGATACACATTTTGGGGCATAGAGGAATTTGTTTTGTTTAAATGCATATATAGATAGACAGACAGATAGATAGATAGATTATATATATTAAAAGGGCTTTGTTCTTTTTTCTTTTAAATGGGAACAAGGGGAGCTAGGAGAGAAATAGAAAAATGCTTTTTAACTAAAGATCAAATAAAAGGAAAACTCTAATATTTCATTTGATTTTTAGGTATTCAATGACTCAGATGCCAAAGAGTCTTATAGTAAAAAAGAGTAGTGGATTAGCTAGACCATGGTTCAAATCCTGACTCTGATACTCAACTAGATGTGTGACCTAGGACCAAAAATGAAATTCCATGGGACTCAGTTTCCTCATCTTTAAAGTGAGGGAGGGGCAGATTAGTAGTTCTCCAAGGATCCTTCCAACTCTAAGACTATGACATCATGAACTACCTGAGAGAAAGGGCTATTAAAAATGGCATTCCCATAAAGTTTCTATAAAAGATACCATAGCATGTTTAATACAAAACAGTTACAGACAAGGCATAAATCCCACAAGAAGTAAAACTTAAAGACATCCTGTGCCACTTATTCACTTCAACTACATATCTTTCACTAAGAATCTCAAAACCAATGTGATACCTATTCAACAAATTTATTGTATTTTATTTTTTTGTTTTTGCTTTTTGGAAAGGGGAACGTAGGGCAATTAGGGTTAAGCAATTTGCCCAAGGTCACATGGCTAGTCTTTGTGTTAAGTGTCTGAGGCCAGATTTGAACTCAGGTCCTCCTGACTCCAGGGCCAGTGCTCTATTCACTATGCCACCTAGCCACCCCTTATTCAGCAAATTTAATAAATAATCTCCAAAACAATCACTCTAAGAAGCCTCCAGAGGCAAGAATTTTACTGATATGAATTCAACCTGTCTAGAGAAATAGGGGCTTGAACTTGGTTCTTGATAAGGGAAAAATAGAAAACAAAAATACTATTAGATTAATGTACAATTCTTCAAAAATACATTCTTTTCCCACATATACTAAGTATAAATGTGGTAATATTAGATACTATATATAAGAAAAAAAAGAAATGATGGCGCTTAAGAATGGCAAAACAGCAAGAAGCATGCTAAAATGCAATGTCAACAAGGCTGTAGGAAAAAAGATCCTAATATGTCATAAACCAAACCAACATACTAAAATAGTTAGCATTTAAATTGTGCTTTAAGGTTTGCAAAACACTTTAAAAGCATTATCTGATTCTTTTACTTATAATAAATAACGTATGGAGAAGAGAAGGGTGCTAGAGATTTTTTTTTAACCCCCATCTTATAGATAAGGAAACAGGAGCTGAGAAAGGTTAAATGATTTGACCATGGTCATACAACTAGTAGGCATCTGAGGGAGGATCTGAACACAGAGCTCATTGACTCCTAAAGTACAGCATTCTAGCCCCTACATGACCTACCTACCTCAAAAGCATTCTATTTATTTGTAATTTTTTAAAAATGGAAACAACCTATACAAACAACAATTAAAGAATGGCTGAATTTTTATATAATGTAATAGATTATAGTGCTATAAAAAATTACAGAGTAACTAAGAAAATATTTAAAGACATGCAAAGAAAGAATGATAGACCCAGAATTATAAACATGACTACTAGTGTATTTTAAAAGGAAGAAACACAAGTCAAATAAAGAAGAGACTTGGAAAAAGACAAAACAAAAGCATTTTTGGCAAGTTTAATTTTGTTCTACTTTGCCAAAAGGCCAAAGTTTTTACATGATATTTTACTGTTTATTTCATGTGCTTTTTATTTTGTTTTTATTTGTGAGTATCCAGTTTAAAAAAATTTTTTTTAAGTAAAAGTTTGGGGAGACCAATCATGAAGAGTAGTTCTTTTACACAAAGCTGACTATGTTTAAGATTTAAGGTTATCTATGCCACAAAATGCAGGAAGTACTACCTCTAGAAGTCCATGTGGGAATGCAATCACTGAGGAGACTGGGGATTAAAGTATGTGTCTGTAAGGGCAGGTTTATCTAATTCATTACTTATTAGGAAAAACACTGATTGTGTGATGTTGGGTTCCCTGGTCATCAGGTCTTATCATGGTATAAAACCAGTCTATATGACCGTTTCTTATTATGAAAGAAGAATCAGCCCATTGAGCCTCGAGACGACCACAAAATGAGAATACTACAAGACTGGATGAAAGCGAAATATAATTTAACTATTCAGAAGTACAAAGATACAAGACTAAAAGACACTACAACTGTTGTTGTAACAGTTGTTTTAACGTAAGAGACAAAGGTAAATGTCAAATGCCAATCACTTGCAGTTTTACACTAACCAAAAAGGTTTTTCTCACTCATCTATTTACAACAAAGCCTTCTAAGAACTGTAAAAATTGGACCATTTAGAGTTTTAAAATGTACCAAACACATACATGTAGCAAATCAAAATAGTTAATGAGAATCAACTATACAAAGAACACCGTGGTATATCCATTTACATGGATTCTAAGGGTTGTCTGAAAATTTCAAATTTGTCTTCTCCATTTTCAATCCCAGAAATCCTAAAATACAATGAAGGATATTTTGGCCATCTTTGTATTTCTTATTGCAATACCTGATTTTAATTATGTGGATGGGAGGAGAGAGGTGCTAGGGGGAGGGTTCAGTACCAGACCCCTGGTTTCACCAATATGAGTCAATCAGTCAGTAAACACTGACAAAGCATCTACTCCACAGTAGGTGCTATGCTAAGTGCTGGATAAGGACCCACATTCTATCAATGCAGGCTGGCCCCTTCTCTGTAACTAACAGTCTTAGATATTTGCCTAGAATATGGAGAAGTTACATGACGTGGTCAGGGTCACACAGCCAGTAGTTGTCAGAAGTAGAAAGTAAGCTCAGGTCTTGTTGGCTCTGAGAGAAAGACAGACAGAAGACAGACGGACGGAGAGAAAGATATAGAGATACAGACATATGTAGATATAGATACAGATACACCCAATCAACTTCAATCTAAGGCCAGTTTGTGTGTGTGTGTGTGTGTGTGTGTGTGTATGTGTGTATAAAGAGAGTGTGTGTGTGTCTGCATGTGTGTAAAGGTGTGTACACACACATTCATACATAATACACAGACATATCACATTACATTTGGGCTATTAAATGGAAAGAGCAAAGATTGAAATGGTTAGATCAATAGTATGTTTATGTGACTTTACCTTACTAAACTTTCCTACTAGAAATGGACAAAAATCATAGGTTTTTTTAGATAAAAAAGGAACCTCAGAAATCATCTAGTCCAGTCCCCTCATTTTATAAAGAAACTGAGACCTAAAAAGTTAATGGACTTGTCCAAGGACACACTGAATAACAAGTGGTGAGTTGATATCCTCCAGTTCTAAATCCTGTACATCTTTTACTCTATACTACATTGGCAACAGAGTGCTTATACTAAGATATACACTAACAGTATCATTGTTCCATTACCTTTATTTTAAGTCTCTGATTAAAGTATATAATGAGGGCCTAGAAAAAAAATCAAAATGTTTTCATTCAAATATTTTCATTCAAATGTTTTCAAAAAGAGTGTTTCAATAGCAGATTCTATGACCCCCCGAAACTGCCAAGAGAATATTGCCATTTACATAATAACCTATATTTGTGTACAAAGATAACTTGTGAAAAGAGCTTTTATAAACCCAGAAGCACAAAGAAGACTAGATTAGTGGAAGTATACTATATGTCAAAATAAAAAAGTATACCAAAATAAAAACACATCTATCCAAATATAGTAAGCCTCAAAAAATAAAAATGAATTTTACAAATACTATAATGTGTTTTTACTTGCCTAGTAGAAAAGATTCTTCTGAATGTAATTCCTGGATTGGTTTTGATAGAGAAGATTTGGCTCTGTGGAAAAAGAGGGGAAAAATAAATGGCTTATTTACACAGAAAAGCTGAAGACTGAAGTATAACAAGTTGCCCTCTACTGGAAGCAAGGAAAATTTCACTATATTAAAAAGCAGGGATCACTCCAAAGGGCTCTCAGGAAGCACAAAGAGTCTTGCCAAGGTTGACTAAGATTTATAACACTGGAATAACAAATCACACCTTGACTACCAGAAAGGGCTCATACTTAAAGAAGTCCATGACTACTTTAGCAAGTGTTTTCCAGCCGTACTTTTGATTCTCAGATCACTTTAAAATATCTGTCAATATTCCTGGATTTCCTTTCTTTCTGTATCAAATATGGAGAAGACTTTCCTGAACTGATCTGAAAATGGACTATACTACTGTTCCCACCCCAACTTACCTCTCCACCAAAATACAAAACAAAACAAAAAATGCACACCTACAAACCTGACTTTAGGTAATCATCAAGCTCAGACTGTTTTCTGTTTAGTCAACAGTACATTCAATTCCCACTGGCCTTTTTCTCTCCAACTAAATTCAAATCTGTGAATGGTGAATATGGTCCTTACTTTACATGCCTCTCCCCAGACCTCTGGACAGTTCCTCATCTCTGTTGATGTTTCACAACACATAAAACAGTAATCCTGCATAATTATTTTTAATATTCATATATGTATTTTTTTGTCCTCTCAAAAAGCTCTTATTTTAGGGACACTATCCTTTCCTCTAGTTTATTCAACTTAACTGTCAGAGACTAACTTCATTTTGTATTCTATAAGAATTTCTTTAACCTGTGTTGACAATGATTGATAGATCCTGATAGCAGATTAAAGATTTGCATTGAGGGCAAACAAAATGCCACAATGTATCACAGTTTGATAATGGAGGTGAAGAAAAAGCAGAACAGGGACATGTCTAGCACATTTTAAAAATTCCCATCCCAAATGATTAAAAAAAAAAAAAAAGCTTTGGCAACCTAGCTCTAACTAAAAGTGATTTGTGTGACAGGTAAGCAGTGCAATAGATAAGAGCACCAGGCTTGGAGTCAGAAAGATATGAGTTCAAATGTGACCTCATACACTTGCTAATAACTGTGTGACCCTGAGCAAGTCATTTAAGCCCTATTTGCCTCAGTTCAAGAAAACCCCAAGTCCATGGGGGTCACGCATGTAGAGTCAGACACAAGTGACAACAAAAGAAAATTAGATAGTTCTAAATAGCACAGAGTAATGGTTCCAAATTCTCTTCTCTCCCCAATTCTTCTACAGCTTCCCCTCCATATCCTCAGTAGAGGACTCCACCTGTACTTTAGGGAGAAAACAGAGGCCACATGCAGTAATCTTCCTCCACACTCTTACCTGACACGTCAAGATCCTTCAACCACCCAGCCCCGTTCTCACCTCTTTTTTTTTTCTTCCACCTGGTCCATTCCCTACATGATCCTGTCCCTCTTCTATAGTGGGTACTTCCAACCTCCCCTCACCCCAAGGATGCCCTCCCATCCATCATCCCTCCTCTCATCCCCCTTCCCCCTATCCTGCTGCAGCTTGAGATATCCCATGTATGTCATTTTCTCCCTGAACCAAATACAATGTGAATGTGGTTTTGCCTTTTTAGCCTTCCTTATTCTCCCCCTCCTTTGCAACCACTTCCCCTTGCTTCTTCTACATGGGATAGTTTACCCTACCCTGTCTCTCCCCATCTCCTCTTGCCACTTTCCTCTCTCACCTCATAATTTCATCCCTTGAGTATTATCCCTTCCCAACAAATTCAACCTATGCCCTCTATCCATATATAACTGTAACCATATACACACACATTCACATATGTATTCATATGACCACACCCCCTTCTTCCATTATTTTCATAGTGAGAAAGATATCATCACTCACAGTTATTGCTTTTCCATATAGGAATGAAAATAGTTCAACTTTGATAAGTTCCCCTTGATCTCTCTTCCCCGATTACCTTCTCAGGCATCTCTTCCCTCCTGTGTCTGGATGTCAAATTTTCTATTCAATTCTGGTTTTTTCCTCAAGAATGCTTGAAAGTCCTCTATTCCACTGAATGACCATGTTTCCCCCTGAAACAAAATACTCAGTTTTGCTGGGTAGGTGACCCTTGGGTTCATTCCCAGTTCTTTTGCCCTCTGGAATATCATATTCCATGCCCTTCGATCCCTCAGTGTAGAAGCTGCCAGGTCCTGTGCTATTCTGATTGTGTTTCCACAATATTGAAATTGTTTCTTCCTGGCCTCTTGTAGTATTTTCTCCTTGATCTGGGGATTCTGGAACCTGGCTATAATATTTCTGGGAGTTTTCTTTTTGGGATCTTTTTCAGGAGGTGATCTGTGGATTCTTTCAACCTCTATTTTGCCCTCTGGATCTAAAACATCAGGGCAATTTTCCTTGAGGCTTTCTTGAAGGGTGATTTATAGGTTCTTTCTTTGATCATGGCTTTTGGGTAGTCCAATAATTTTTAAATTATCTCTCCTGGATCTATTTTCCAGGTCAGTGGTTTTTCCCATGAGATATTTCACATTGCCTTCTAATCTTTCATTTGTTTGGATCTGCTTAACAGCATCTTGATTTCTCATAAAGTCATTAGCTTCCATTTGCTCCAGTCTAACTCTGAAGGAATGTATTCTTCAGTGAACTTTTGAGATTCTTTTTCCATCTGGTAAATTCGACTTTTTAAGGCATTCTTCTCCTCATTGCCCTTTTGGGCCTCCTTTGCCATTTGAGTTAGTCTATTTTTTAAGGTGTTGTTTTCCTCAGTCAGGCTGTTGACCCTCATTTCATACTTTTCCTGCATCCTTCTCATTTCTCTTTCGAATTTTTCCTCCACTTCTCTTATTTGATTTTTAAAGTCCTTCTTAAGGTCCTCTATGGCCTGCAACCCGCTCATGTTTTCCCCTGGGGCTTTTGGAGCAGGACTTTTGACCTCACAGTCATTTTCCCGCTCTATGCCCCCAAAATAGGAGTCTAGGGTTGCATTTTTCTGTTTCCTTTGCCTTGGCATGTTGCCATTTGATTGCTTGACTTTTGGGCTTGTTGCCACACTATGGCTTTAAGGCCAGATAGAGGAATTTTCATCCCAAACGTGTGGGGGGCAACTTCAGTTTCTGGCAAGCTGTAAACTCACCCACAACTTCCACCCTAGATCACAATCCAGATCCAGGGAGGTTAAAGCAAGAGTGATTACCCCCCAAGACTGATCACTGGATCTCCCCACGATTTGGAGGCTGGGGGCCCGAGCTGCCTCTGAAAACTACAAAATGGCGTGTCTCCTCAGTGGCTTCTAGCCCCCAGGGGAGGGAGCTGATGCATTCCCCAAATACAGGTCCCAAAGTCCATAGGACACTAACCTCTTACTTTGTCCTAGGCATGTCTATGTTGATAATTCTGCAGTCGCCACAGCTCCTGGTGTTCTGGGGTTCCTCCAGCCGGCTGCTGGCCCTGCCACCCTGGGGCTAAAACCTCGGCTCAAGTGGACCTGGTCGGCTCCTGCGCTCTGTGCGCTGCCAGGTCCCAGACCCCTGTGCTGGTCCTTCCTGCAGGGCTGCTGGGCTGTCCTCAGCGGGAGGTTAGCTTCTCTGTGTCGTTCTGTGGGTGCTGGGGCTCCAGAAGTTGTTCAGAGTCCCCTTTTACATAGTTTGGGGGGAATCTGGGGGCAGAGAGGCTTGGACTAGCGGTTTCTACTCCGCCATCTTGGCGCCGCCCCCTCACCTCTTTTTTCCAATTGTTAAAGAATAAAAGAGCTAACTGCTATAGGACTTTAAATTTTACAAGCCATATATATATATATATATAGATTTCAGGGTAGATCCTCTAGTAGAATAAGCTCTTTATTAATGACAAGGGTTATTTTGTCTGTTTTACATATATATATATATATATATATATATATATATATATATATATATATATATATATATATATATATATATATCTCACTAGATCCTATAGATAAGTACTCACCACGAGTATTATCCTACAGATGAGGAAACTAGGGCTCACAGAGGCACTCAATACTCAATTTCTCTGTCCTGTACATTCATATGAGCCATCTTCCAGTCAGACATTTATATAAATCATCCCATCCCTGGGATCCACTTCTTTCTCCCTTCTCTCTTGAAATCCCTGTCTTGCCTAACGATTCACCTCCCTAAGTTACCCTCTTGTTAATATTCTCTTGCCTCAATTTTCCCATTTGATTTCAGGGTAGATCCTCCAGTAGAATAATTTCTTTATTAATGACAAGTGTTATTTTGTCTGTGTCTTTATGGTCCCAGTGCCTAACATGGTATCTTAATAAACTCTGACTCACCTGCTATCCCCCAGAGGCAGCATCTGTCGCAGCAAGCACCCCAACAACCCCAGGGTGGCTGCCAACACAGGTTCTTAGATTGCTGGGGTGCTTGCAGCTACAGCATCTAAACCCAGTCTCTCCTGACTCTCTCTCATACAATAGTCTATCCACTTCTCCACACTGCTTCTCTTTGCCCTTATGTCCTTGATCCAGTCTTTTCCCAACTCTATCACTTGGTAAAGTGAATCAACTACTGAGCCTGGAGTCAAGACCTGGGTTCAGATCCTACCTCTGACACTCAAAAGCTGTATGACCAAAGATAAGTCACTTAACCTCTGTGAGCATCAATCTCTACATCTGTAAGAACCAGACGGTCTCCCTTCTCTCTTAAAGCCCCTTTCCTCACTCCCAGGGGCCTTTCCTGCCTTTTAACATTCTTTGTCTTTCTCATTTTCAATGAGAAATGATCTCCTGGCTCCTTCCATGCTGCTCAAAGGTGTCCTAAGTTGACACTTCTTAAACACTTACCATGAGGTTACTGTCTTATATTTTTTCTTCAGTTAAACTTATAGAATAAGTTTAAATAAAATAAAAACAACTTCTTATTTGTTAGCTATATTTCAGCAAATCAACCAACAAAAAAAGTTTATCGGGAGTCAAACTGTGCCAAGTACTATAGAAACAAAGGGAAAAATGAAACAGCCCATCCTCAGTAAGTTTACATTCTACCCTAGTAATGCCTCACTGATCACTCAGTTCTCACCTCCCTGAAATCTAGTGTCCAACATTCTGACTGAAACTCCAGGCTATCCACCTCATAATTGTTAAATCAAACTGTTGACCCTCTCCCTATTTCTACTTCACTTAGAAATCCCATTACTTTTCAGCTTCTGTGATTCTGCTCCTTTCAGGTTCTTCCGCCTCTATCACCAATTCTCAGTCTTCCTTGCTGAATAATCATCCATATCCCAATACCTAGATATAAGGATCTCCCCCTCCTCAAGAATTAGCCATGGACTCTATTTTCTGTATTCTATCCTTTGGTGATCTCATCAGATCTCATGCATTCAATTATCATATAGCCATCCAATTTCCAAATTTCCCTATTTTTGAGGTTCACTCCATCTTTCCAGGCACCAAGTTTAATAAAACTCAAGACACATCTGATTCTTTTTTCTCCAACATTCTCATTTTGGTCCTCCAATATCCAATCAATTGTCAAGTATTACTGATTCTACCTTCATAATACCTCTGGAATTCACTACCTCACCTTACCACCCCCCCAACTCCAATTGCATTTCTGAATAGCTCTGGTCATTAGTATGTCTTTCCCTATATTGAGAACAATTCTGCCTCTGCCACATCCCCCTGTTGGACAGTCCAATTCCAGCCTTCTGGAGATAAGTAGAGTAAGTCTATTCCCTCTTCCACATGATCATCCTCTAAATACTTGAAAAAAAATATCTCCTTTCTAGACTAAACACTCCCAGTTTCAGCAATAGTTTCTCTTATGGCAGGAATTCAAGATCCTTCAACATTCAGGTTATTTTCCACCTTATCAATGTCCAACCTAAAATGTGGCACACAGAAAAAGACAGAGAACTTTAGATGTTTCATGACTTGGGCAACATACAGTGGAATGTTTCCTTATTCTTGTCATCATTAGCCTTAATTCATTCCAGTATTACATTAGCTTTTATGATTGCTATATCACAGTGATGATTTATATTGGGATTGAAATCCATTAAACTTTCAAATCTTTTCCAGATGAAATGTTATCTTGCCACACCTTCCCTCTTATTATCATTATTCCCATCTGAATATGCACATAATGTGCAAATATAATTTTGTTATGTGTATAAGTGTGTGTGCATGTAGGAAAGAGAACTTTCACAGTTCTTTATACTCATTAAGTATGGTTTCATTTCTAGATATACCAGGAAAGTATCCTAGGACACAATCCTATCCATGGGACACAATCCTATCACAGGAATTCATGAACATAGATTATCTTATGTGTTATATCCCCCATCAGTATAACTATAAACTTCTTGTGGGAATGAACAATCTTTTTAGTCTTTGGATCCTCTGCATGTAGTATATATTGTAGGCACCAATAAATATTGAAGTGAATTATTCTGAATAAGTTTAATAAATAAATGTACTTTTTAAGAATATCTTATTTCAGTTCAAATCTGTCCTCAGACACTTAATATTTACTAGCCATGTGACCATGGGTAAGTCACTTAACCCCAATTGCCCTGCCTTCCCTCCTCCAAAAAGCAAAAAAAAAAGAATATCTTATTTCCCAATAATTATGGATAAATGAAATGTTACTTTATATTTTATTTATTAAGACCTTGCATTCTAAATGCTGTGAAATTATAATGACCAAGCTTGCTCCAAAGAAAAGATATGAGAAGGCACCTTCCTTGCAGAGATAGGGTACTAGAGGTCTGAAACACTGCATATATTGACATTTATTGAAGATGCTGGTTAGTTTTACTAAATAGTGTTTTGCTTTTTTGTTACTGTTGTTAGAAGGGATAGCTGTCTGAGAGGGAGGAAAGATACACTGAGAAATGAAGTTGATGTAAAAATATCGATAATTTTTTAAAAATCTTACATTCCCTATTTTCAGTTTTTCATTTGTTATTAGTTACTGTAGAAATTTACTTGAAAATAAAGGTTTTTCATTAATGTAATTATAATGACCAAGCTTACTAGCAAAGAAAGGATGAAAAAATGTATCTCCATCCCTTCTTTGCTGAGGTAGAAAACAACATTCTGTTAAACTTGTATAATGCATTTGTTAGTTCTGCTGAAATGTTTTTCCCCTCCCCCCCACCAAAAAAATTCTTTGGTACAAAGAACAATTCTTTGGGCAGGAGAGTGGGTAGGAATAAATGTGGAAATAAATATAATATTTAAAAATCTCAACAAAAATTTAAAAACATAAAAAATACCTCAGTTTTCCAACCTTCCATGCTTACAGCTTCCTCAATCTCCATTTAAAATTTAACAACTTTGCAAATAAATTTGTCTAATTCCAATAACTATGCTAAATCAGAACGACGAATCCAACCCCCAAATCTCCTCTTCCTTGAGGGCCTCATAACTAAATGCCCCATAATTCCACTTCAATCTTCATTTGGTCCTACAACTCACAGGAATAAAACTCCTGCTACCTTGCATTTATGATGAAACAATTTCAAAAGGACTTTCATCCTATCTTCACAACATACTTTTAAAGATATTCTCATTTTTCTCAGATAAGAAAATTAAGAAACAGGCAAGCTAAGACTAGCTCCCAATGTTCTACTTGTCTCCACTACACTTTCTATAGTGATACAAGCAGTATAATGAGACAGACAGGTGGTCCAGTTGATAGAATGCTGGACCTGGAGTCAGAAAGACCTAAATTCAAATCCAGCTTCAAGACACTAGCTGTGTGCCCCAGATCCAGTGACCCAGAGAAGTGCCCTCCTAATCTCTCTCTGTCTGAATTTTTTCATTTGTATAATGGAAGATATTAATAGCACCCTACCTCACAGGGTGGTTGTAAGAATCAAACAGAACTTGTAAAGCACCTTGCAAAATCTAAAGCACCACATAAATGATACTTAGGTTCTTACTGCTGCTGTTATTGTTATTATTGTTGTAGTTGTTGTTAGTGGAAATGTATAAAAATTTGAGAATTCAGAGAAACCTAAGCAAGCAGCTGCTTAATTTTGTTAATTCTATGCCCCAGATCTATAGTGTCCGTACCTCTTTTCAGTATCATATGATTTGGCATATAATTGTTCAAATTATTTGTGTGCCACCTCCCCCCACAAAAAATTGATGACTATTAAGACCCACCTTGTAAAACTACTTTTGTATAGTGCTGTAGAACTTGGTTTGGAAAAGTTTTGTAGGTCACTGTTCTACATTCTACCTAGCTCTCATTCTTTTAAGATACAAATGAGTCATTACTGCTGTTTCTTGTAATCAAACTTACTTGATACTATATAGTTTTCTTGTGACTATCATTGGAAAGTCAACTTCAAAATATTTTTTTGGTAGAAGATTTTCATCCTGAAAAGAAAAAGAAAATTTTATAAATACAGCTGTGAAATAAGAAGTCAGTTCCATTTCTGTCATCCACAATCTCTCAAGTTTTTAAGGACAAACTGATTTCTATCCACTCCCTTCTTTGTCTTTGTCTTCCCCAATTACAAGGAAAATGTGTATCAAATGACAAAGTAAAACTAATTTTTAAAACTGAACTGAATCTTAATATAGCAAAGTATCAAGAAGAAATTAACTAAATTAAAGAAAATATTCTCTAATTTCAAGACGCCTACACCAGAATCAAAACTATTCCAGGTAAAACTCTGGTATGGCCCAAACCCAAGGGAACTGCTCAAATTTGGGGGCTTGGAGTGGGAGGAACTTTTACTGTATCATCTTGCTTAGCTGCTAAGTATTAGTTTTAATAATTTTCAGAGTTGGAAACACAGAACTTTATAGACTCTTACAAATTTTGGGAACCAACTAACCTAGTCCTCTGCCTTCAGGTAATTCAATGAATAAGCTATCTAAAACTAATTTAAAATGTTGACATAGGAAGATTTCAAAATTTCCCTTAGTGGCTCATTTCAAAGGTAAACCATCACCTAGCAGGCAAGAAGTACATTAGAGGCAGATGTCACATAGTGACAAAAGCAATGGATCTAAAATAAGTTTCCAGTTATGGCTCTTCGTATCTCTGACCACAGAAGAGCTGATTTACCCATCTGAGTCCTACCTTCCTCATCTATAAAATATGGATGAAAACAATCTATGAACTGTGAAATGTTACAAAAATGCAAACTATTAATACAAGGCAAGACCAAACTATGGGCCAAGCATCACGCAAAGCACTGAGGACACAATGAAAGTCAAAAGACAACCACTGCCATCCAGGAACTCACAGTATAACGGGGGAAACAACATGAAAACGATTATGTTCAAGCAAGATAGAGAGAGGATAAACCAGAAATAACCTGAAGATGGAAGGCCCTAGCACTAAGGGGGACCAAGAGAGACTTCTTCAAGAAGGAAGGAGGCTAGCTGGGTCCTGAAAAAATCCAAAGAAGTCATCAGACAGATATGAGAAGAGAGAGACTTCCAAGTATGGGGGAGAGGCAGCCAAAATGCAGTCATGAAATAGAGTGAAGATCAGCAAGGAGGCCAATGTCACTGGGTCACATAGTACATGGAAGGAGGAGGGAGGAGAAAAGTGTGAAAAGACTGGACAGGTAGGAAGGGACCAGGTTATGAAGGGTTTAAAAGACAAATAGAGGATTTTACATTCAATTCTGGAAGTAACAAGGAACCAAAGGAGTCAACTGAATAAGTTATGACACAGTCAAATATGTGCTTTAAGTAGATCAATTTTATAGCTGAGTAAAAGACTGACTTGATTTGGGAGAGATCCACTAAGAGGCTACTGCAATAGTCCAAGCATCAAAGGATAAGGAACTATACCACAGCAATGGCAACATCAGAGGAAAGAAAGGTGGCATTTATGAAATGTTACAAAGGGAAAATCAATAGGATGTGGCAATTGAATGGATGGGGGAAGGGAGAGTGAAGAATCAAGGATACTAAGCCTGGGTGACTGGGAGACAACTGTTATCCTCTACAGTAATAAGGGAAGGTAGGAAAGAGGTGGGTTTATTTTGGTTACATGGGTTTAAGATGCTACAGTACAGGGGGGGCTAGGTGGCGCAGTGAATAGAGCACCAGCCCTGGAGTCAGGAGGACCTGAGTTCAAATTTGGCCTCAGACACTTAACAGAAAACTAGTCATGTGACCTTAGGCAAGTCACTTAACTCCAATTGCCCTCCCTTCCCTCTCCAAAAAGCAAAAAAAAAAAAAAAGATGCTACAGGACATTTATTTGGAGATATTCAATAGGCAGAATACCTAGAACTGAGAACCCTCTAGAGAGGGACAGATGAACCCATGGCAGTTAACGAGATGGTATGGAGGGAGAAGAGAAGAGGGCCTAAGACCAGCCTTAGCGGATACCCACTCTTAGTGGGCACAACAAAGTTACAGCAGAGACTGAGAAGAAGTGACAAGACAAGTAAGAGGACCAGAAAAGAGCAGTGTCCCAGAAATATAGAGAAAAGAAAGTATACATAAGAGAGTGACCCAAGTGTCAAAGGCTGCAGAAGTCAAGATGGATGGATGAGAACTAAGGAAAGTCCATTAGATGTGGCAATCAGGAGGTCACTGGTAACTTTGGAAACAGCTGTCTCAGTTGAATAAGGTCAGAAGCTAGACTGCAGAGTTAAAGAAGAGGGTGAGAAAAAGGGAAGTGGAGGTACCAATGACAGAAGGTCTTCTCCAGGAGTTTAGCAAGGAAAAGCAGGAGATAGTACAATAGACAGTGGGGATGGCTGGATCAAGAAAGGATTTCTTTGAGGATGGAGAAGATATTGGCATATTTATAGGTAATAGAGAAGCAGCCAATAGACATGTAAAGACTGAAGATTAGTTGAAGATGAGGATGACAGAGGGGGAATCTACTAAGGAAAGGATAAAATGGCATCATTTGTGCATGTAGAGGAGTTTTCTTATGTACAGACTAAATGTCTTCTGTTTTCTCCTTAATCTTAGTAACCAGATAGAGCAAATGTTTAATAATCTCTTCAGAAAATCTTTTCTCAGTACCTCCTAGTTGAGAAGCTTTGGCTGGCAAATAAACAGTTAAAGTAAGAGGTGTTAAAAAGAGCACCGGGGTGAAGATCAAAACCTAGGTTTTAGCCAGTGGTGGGAAACCTGCAGCCTTGAGGCCACATGTGGCCTCCTAGGTCCTTGGGTATGGTCTTTTGACTGAGTCCAAGTTTTACAGAATAAATCCTTTTATTAAGGGGATTTGTTCTGTGAAGTTTGGATTCAGTCAAAGAGCTACACTTGAGGACCTAAAAGGCCACATGTGGCCTTAAGGCTGTAGGTTCACCTACCCTTGTTCTAGGCCAAATTCTAGCCTAACTTTATGAACTTAGACAAGTAATCAATATCTCTAGAGTGTAGCTTCCTCACCTTAAAAATGAATCACAAAATTTTAGAGCTGGAGAGACCCTAGAAGTCACCTAGAGAGACAGGGTGACACTGGGGAAGGTGTATGGACTTAGGAGTTGGAAAGGCAGGCTTGAGCCTAGGCTCTTCCATGAGCCTAGCTGTATAACTGCCCCAGTCATTTCCCTCTCTAAACCTCTGTTCTTCCACTGTCAAATGTTTACCTGTGAGCTATAATGCGTTATCACAATGTACCATTCCATGGTATTACCAGATTTAAACCTTACATCCTTATTTTGCGGGTGACTAGGGTAATACCTAAGTCTATACTACTACAAATTCTTTTACCCGGGACAGAAACAGTTGGCACATGAATGGGGGCACAGAAGCAATTCCAACTGTGGGTGCTAAGGTGTCAGAAGACAGCTCATTGCCCAGAGTTCATCCTATGAAAGCTGGAGGTATAATAGGCCCCAGGAAGGGGGGAGGAGGGGAGGGGACCAAAGCAACAAGATTTTGAACAGATAGTGTGCGGCCAGGCACAGTGAAGGCCTAATACATGTCAGGACAGCCCCAGTAAGGAACCATGGACTTTCTTCCCAGGGAAGAAGCACATACCATTCCTCTTCAAGACAGAGCCTCCGTCACCTTGTCCCAGTTATAGCTAAATTCCTGTTCACAGATGAAACCCCAAATTGATTTTAGCCTAGAAGTTCATTAGGTATCTTTGTCAATTCCAAAGCTGCTCCACCAGAATCCAACGTTCAACATATAGAATAGCTTTTTATTTCAGACTCAGTACTATCCACCTTTCAGCTGAACCAAAAACAGGAATCTGTGACTTACCTAATGTATTTATATAATGTAATACATCGAGCTAGCAGCAGAGGTGAGACAAAACTAAGGCCCTCAACTCTGAGTTTGGTAGTCTTTTTACTCTCAAGTATTTAAACAATGTTGCTTCTAGGTAGGAATGGAGACTTTAAAGGAATTCTTTCCTTCTGAGTATATTCAGAAAAGAGAATAAAAACAGAACACCCAGCCCAGCTGTCACTCTGAGAGTAACAAAGCTAAAGTCTATAAAACCCACTGAAGACATCAAGTATTATTCATATTGGAATCAACAATTGCTGTAAGACCTGATAACATGATAAAACCATAGTACCAACCCTTAAAAACATGTTCCACCTTTGCAGGTCAGCAACTGTTTGTACATTATAATTTTAAAAAATTATTTAGTAAACTGAGAGGAAAAATAACTTGCCCATGGTCACATAGCTAATAGCCCTGAAATAGCTATTTTAACTGAGCTGAAATCATTGTCTTAAAAAAAAAAAAATTTGTCTTTTTTTTAAAAGAGATAATTTAAAGAAAGGGCATATCTTTGAGCAATCAAAAAAGCGGGACATCTGAATAGTGGGAAGGAGCAAAGGCTAAATACTTAACGGAATTATGAAGACACTGTTTTCCTGAATAAAGAATGATCTTAGGAGGTTTGAAGCTCAGACAACCAGAGAATATTTTAGCTTAATATTTCAAATTTTTATAAAACTTTTACTTTTTTCAAGGGATTTTAATGTATATTATTTCATTTGATCCACAAAACAACCTTGAATTAAGCCAGTATTATTTTCCTAATTTTATATCTCAGGAACTTGAGGCCAATAAATAGAAACAGAATTGACTGTTAAGTCACTTACAGAATGTAAGCCAGAACCAGAATGTAGGTGTTCTAATTCCTAGTTTAGTGTTCTGATAAGTTACAGAATGCAGGCAAAGATAAAGATGAAATTGATAAGGAAATGGAATTCAGACACAAGAAGACTTGTAGGAACTGATGCAGCATGAAGGAAGAACCAGAAAGAATAACACATACAACTATAAGAATGTAAATGAACAGCCACACAAAAAGGCAGATGAAACCAGATTAAAAGCAAGGATCAATAATGAGTCCAGAGCACAAACGATGAGCCACTTTTTCCCTCCTCTTAGTAGAAAATGCAAGTGGTTGGAGAAGGGGAAGGTGTGAGGACAAGAGAGGAAGAACTACAGATCCCAAATGCTGAATATGAAGATAGATGTGGCTGCAGAACTGGTTGGCTTTACTTGACATTTTTACAATAAATGAGGTGGATGACAGGGACAGCGTGAAGATCAAATGAGATAATGTCTATGAAAGTGCTTTCAAAACCACAGAATGTTAATCAATCCTAACCAGGCATAAAGTACATTCTTATACTTAGCCTTGTGAACCTCTGAACCATGTCACTTTAAAAGGGACCATGACAAGCATTTATACTTGTCACCTTTAAATTCCAGAATGTAGTATCCATTCCAGCACCAAGATTTATAACTTGACAATTGCATTCTGTCTTCTTTAGGAAAGCCTTTAGCAGCTGACTGACACCATGAACCCGAGCAAAGTACCCTAGGACAATTCCAAAGAAATAAAATTACATCAAATGATCCAAACAAAACATATTAGATCCACAGAACACTGGAAAATAACACGAGATTTTCATCTTAAGGAATTTTTCTTCAGGGACAGAAATATATTTAAAGGTGTATGGAGGAAAACAACAGATTAAAAATCCTAATCTTCATCCAAAGACATTCTAACTAAAATAAAGAAATATTATATTAGAAGTTAAGAATACTTTGTGAACTTAAAAGATAATTACTATAAAATATTTTAGTTATTAGTGTTTTACTCTTCAGACAAATTAATATTTAACCAAATTATTTTACCTCACACCATATGATCTAAGCATTACCATCATAAATGGAATATGATGTTTACAAAAAAGTTGGCAAAGAACAACCTGTCAAAACCACACAGATATTCTGCAAACCTGAGAGCACTCTCAATGTGAGGTCTTACTATCATCTCTGTGTCTAAAAGTTTGGTGAGACATTAAGTACTTATTTCAAAGAACATTTTCTAGCTGTCTCCTTCTATCTCCTGACAACAGAAGACTTTCTTAGCCATTAATTTAAATTCTCCATCCAGTGCTTATAACAATATCAAAAGCAAAAAGAAGCTTAACAAATGACTGATGATAATATTAAACTTGCCTCTGTTAATTTCAGGAGCCTTCCTTTCCTTTGACAGCCTCACAAAATGTTGAATATAAGGGTCATGCCAGTAGCCAACACTTACAGCAAACCTAAAAGATGACAAAAAGCAGATTTAGTGAAAAAAAATTTTTAACTTTAGTGTCTGGATTTGAGGTGTCTAGAATATAGCTAATGCCACACAAGGAAAAATTATATAACATCAGAAAACAAAAAAATGCCAAGTCTACTTTCTCAGGAGTCTTGTTTCCTTACCAGAGAGTACTTCTGAAGGCAGAGGAAGAATCAAACTGACTTGGAAGACCACAAATTCAAACTAGCTCTTAGTCTTCCTCCCCACTCTTTCATCCATCTCTATCTCACTACGCCTGGTTAATCCAGACTTGCTCTTTTCTCCCAAATGTCCCAGTTCTTACCCTAATATTCCCACTATCAGTATCAGAAAGTGTCACACTTTCAATACTAAATTCAGACTATCCTGCATGAAATTCCTCATGTATATACTTTATAACTCTTCTCAAATTAATTTATTAAGTATAGTTGTTTATGCTGATGTTTAATGTTAAGTGTTCAGTAAGACATTTGTTTCAAAAGACATTTCTCTTTCCTAAATCTAACTCAATCTAAAATGAACAAATATTCTAGAACCAGATTTTCTCAAATGCAAATACTATGTCGAGAAACATGGATATTTTTAGACATTGTATTAACTCTTTCAAGACATTAGAGGATTTGTGGAGTATATTATATATATATGGTATTATATATATATATGAAATTACATATATATGATATGATATGATATATATATATATATCCACTAGATTTACTGGAGTTCTTAACTTAATGGGTCTTTGAACTTTTTTTTAATATTTTGATAAAAGTATAATCAATATTATTTGAATTCCTTTGTAACCATATATATTCTATCTTAAACATTTAAAAAACATTTTCCTGATAATAAATCTATAGGCTTCCCTAGACTACTGAAGGTTTTTATGACAATAAAAAGGTTAAGAACCCCTACTAGATTAAAGATGAAACACAGTCTGAACTACTGTTAAATGTGGGGCACCTACATGGCACAGTGGATAGTACACCTAGCCTAGAATCATTAAGTTTCATTTTCCTACATTGAAATTCAGCCTCAGAAACCTACTAGCTGTGTGACCCTGGGCAAGTCACTCAGCCCTATTTTCTTCAGTTCCTCAACTGTGAAATGAGCTGGAGAAAGAAATGGCAAACCAATATCTCTACCAAGAAAACCCCAAATGGGATCATGAAAAGTGAGACAGGATTGAACAACTAAACAATAAAGACTGTTAAATTTATAGAAATGTCCTAACTATACCTTATTTCTAGATAAGTGAGCCCCAAACTACCACCACATAGCGGTTATTCTTTATGCCCCAATGAAAATTTATTCAAATGGAAAATAAAAACTAACCTATTATATTAATATTCTAGATGCCGTTCTTTTCCACTTCCTCTAAGAGCTTCATGCCCAAAAGTAGCCCTCTCTCTTGAACATCTTCAATTTCTCCCTCACCAGCAGAGTATTCCCTTCAACCTTTTAACATTCAACACTCTCTAATCTTTAAGCAAAATAGCTAAATGAAGCAGCTAGTGGTACAGTGAATAGAATGTTTAATTCAGAAACTGGAGTGAGGAATACTTGAGTTCAATCCCAAACTTAGGTATTTGTTAGCTTGGATAAATCACTTCAATCACTGTCTGCCTCAGTTTCCCCATCTGTAAAATGGAGATTAAAAAAAGCACCTACCTCATGGGGTTGTTGGAAGGCTCAGATGAAATAACACACATAGCATTTTGTAAACCTTAAAGTTTGCAAACACTACATATGTAAATATATATGTGTGTATATACATATAGATAGATATTCTTATCACAATAAAAAAAATCCTTTGACTTTATCTTATGAACTATCCTATCAAACTCCTTGAATTTATCTTTGCTTCCTATATATTCATTCTTTTACCTGCTACAATTCTGGTACCCCACTACACTGAAGCTGCTCTTTCAAAGTGCAACCAGTTATCTCCAAGTTGCCAAATCCATGAAGGCTGCTCATCTCTGACCCCAAAAAGTGGGGAGGGCGTTTGTTTGAGGAAGGCATGACAGGCTTGAGTAACAGATGATACACACAAGGGAGATCACGAGTAGTTTATCTAGAGTACAGCATACACAGCAGGAACTTTCTATCCAAGTTCTTAAAAGACTGATCTGATCATGTGATCTCCCTACTCAAACTCCGGTGGATGCTTATTACTTCTAAGATCAAACATAAATTCCTCTGTTATTTAAACTGCTTCAATATTCCTTCCTTTCCAGTCTTCTTCCTCCCCTCTCCATGCACTGTGATTCTAACTTATTCAATGTTATACATGCTGCTTATCTCCTCTTTCCTTGGTCTTTTGCAATGACAGTCGCCCATGACTGGAAAGTACATCCTTCTTAACTATACATCTTAGAATCCCTGATTTCCTCCAAGATTCAGCTCAAGAAATACTTTCTATACTTTCCTGGCCTCCTTTTTCTCCACCAGTAAATTCTCTCTCAAAAAGACCTTGTATGGGGCGACTAGGTGAATAGAGCATCGGCCCTGGAGTCAGGAGGACCTGAGTTTAAATCCAGCCTCACACAACTGACACACTCACTAGCCATGTGACTTTGAGCAAGTCACTTAACCCCAACTGCCCTCCAAATAAGAAAAAGAAAAAGAAAAAGAAAAAAAAAGACCTTCTCCTCATTCTGTATATACTATGTATGTGTACACATGTACACACACACACACACACACACACACACACACACAATCTCCCAGTTTAGAATGTAAGTTGTTCCAAGGCAGGGACCATTTC
This sequence comes from Gymnobelideus leadbeateri, assembly GCA_011680675.1. Taxonomy (NCBI): domain Eukaryota; kingdom Metazoa; phylum Chordata; class Mammalia; order Diprotodontia; family Petauridae; genus Gymnobelideus; species Gymnobelideus leadbeateri. The sequence goes on along the minus strand of WOXC01005875.1, from coordinate 275,733 downwards.
ACTTTTGTCTTAAACACAATGCTGACACAACATAGTACTTCAATCCCTAATCCTTCCCCTCAATGCGCACACGTGCACATGTGTACGTGCATCTGTGTATGTGTATATATACAAATTCACTCCCTCCCTCCCTGACAAGGCAAGCAATTTCATATGGATTGTATATGTGCAGTCACTGACTTCTCCTTTCGAGTCATTTAAAATCTTCTACTTGGCCCAACCTTTCTATCCAATGTTATTTTCTACTGCTTTCAAATATACAATCTGGACAGGAGTATGATCAGACAGATCTACTCACAAACCAAATGCTACATGTCATGCTGAAAACTATCTCTGCGACTCTGCTAATGTGTCTTGCACCTAAAATGCCTCCTTTTTCCTTTCCTTTATCTAGATCCTACCTATCTTATAAGGTTTAATTCGTATCTCATCAATTCTTTTTTTTTTTTTTTTTTGGAGGAGAGAAGGCAGGGCAATTGGGGTTAAGTGACTTGCCCAAGGTCACATGGCTATTAAGTGTTAAGTATCCAAGGCTGGATCTGAACTCAGGTCCTCCTGACTCCAGGGCCAATGCTCTATTCATTGTGCTACCTAGCCGCCCCCTCATCAATTTTTTGAAGCCTTCTCTATCTACTCTAGCTTGGATGGATTTTGGTAGACAGTGGAGGATAAAAGGGCTAGGTGTCCTATGGTCCATGGGGTCATGAAAAAATGAACATGACTCAACAAAAACAATTTACTCTAGTTATCAATGAGCACTCCTTTTGTGAAACTTCTATTTCATTTATTGTGGGCGCCACAATTTAACATTCCATCTGCAGGTATGGTGCCTGGCACATAGTAAGCATTTAATGTTTGCAGATGTTTGTTTTACATACAAAGGTTCAGACTGCCCCATTAGAATGTTAGTTCCTTAAGAACAAAAACCGTATTCCATATCATTTCTTTAGAACTTTTCACAGCACTAAGCAGTGTCCAGCCCATTGATACCAATGAAATCTAGAGCTAGAAAGGACTTTTGAGAGCATTTATACTAGAATAATACTTTTTGATGCCAAATGTATACATACCAAGAATAAGACAATTCATGTTTTGGCAAATCTCTTATATATGCCAACTTATTGCCAGGATCCTCGACTTGTGAACTGTGAGGCAGGCAGCTGCTAGAATACACACTTCTTGGACAGATATCAATCCCGCTTATACCCACCTAAGGACTTCAGCACTACTAACCCCTAGTTTAGCATCCTTCATTCGATGATGGTGATAATGATAACAATACTGAGCATTTATAAAGCACTTACTATGTACCAGGTACTAAGCTGGCACTAAGTTAAGTACTTTACAATTGTTATCTCATTTGATCCTTGGAACATCCTTGAGAAATAGGTGCTTATTTTACTGATGAGGAAACTGAGTAAAAAAAAAAAAAAAGAGAGAGAGGCTAAGTGACTTGGTCAGGGTCACATAGCTAGTAAGTATCTGCAGCTGGATTTGAACTCAGGTCTTCCTGATTCCAGGTCCAGCACTCTATCCACTGTGCCACCCAGCTGGCAACTCTCTAATGGACAGTACAGTACAGATACTTCCTGTGTGACCTTGGCCAAGTCACTTTAACCTCTGCTTGCTTCAGTCTCCTCAAATTTAAAATAGAGATAATAACAGCACCTGTCCCAGAGTAGAGGTTCAAATGAGAAATTTGTAAAGTGGTTGTTAGCACAGCACCTGGCACCCAGCAGGCATTATATATAAACTCTAGTTCCTACTAACATATTATTAGTACTCCCACTCTTCCCAAAATGACCGACATCGTGGAACACAGAACCTGGAATCCTGAAGACCTGAATTCAAGTCCTACTTCAGACTTACTAGTTGTACGACCCCAAGCAAACTGCTTAATGTCTGCCTGTCTTAGTTTCCCCATTTGTAAAATGGGGCTAATAATAGCACCTACTTCCCATGGTTTTTGTGAAGATAAAAAAGATAATATTGCAAAGAACTTAGAAAATCTCAAAGCACTATCTAAATGCTATTACTGAGATAACTAAAGACTTCATTTACTTCACTGTAAAAACAGGTATTACATACTTGCAACCTGCCTATAACAAAAGGCAGCACGTAGTGTGAAACAAGCACTAGACTTGGCATCAGAAGATGCTGCAGAATTACAAGCAACAAGCTTGACCCCAGAGTAGAGAGCCAAGCTTTTCCTTTAGCTTGGCCCCTCCTCTGCAGAGATGGAGGATCCACACATGTGGATATTTTCCCAACAGACCGATCAGCTTTGCTAGTGTTTTTCTTTTCCTTTTTTAAATTTTATATGGCATATTTCTCTGGGAGAAGAGAAGGGGAAGGATTTCAAATGGAAAATTTAGTCGATGCAAAAACAAAAGATATAAATAAAAAATTATTTTTTTAAAAAAAAGATTATGTGTTGCTTGGCCCCCAGAGGGCAGAATTAGAAATACTGAGATGTTAGAGATCAACATTAGATGGAAAATCTTCCAATTAAAGCTATCCAAAAGTATAATGGAATGCATCGGCAAAGTGCCTTCCTGATCACTAGAGGTGATGATCAAATGATACTGGAAAAAGGAATTCTTATTCAGATACAAACGAGATTAGCTGGTTGCTCTATGATTCTACTGCCCTCTCAACTTAACAGCCTAACCCAGTGATTCCATATCTGAAGACCTCATTTTTTAAAAAAAGGATCACCAAGACCCACAAAAATGGCACAATAGTCAAAAGCCAGATGCAGCAAACCACAGACTTTTACAGCTATGAGGAACCTTGAGCTCAACAAGTCCAATCATGTCCAACAAGTCCAAAATCCAAATCTGGGTACATAAAAATGAAGAAAAAAAAACAGAATTTTTCTAAAAGTATCAATTCAGAGAAAATTCACCAAACAACCAAGATTTTAAAATATATACAGAAGAAGGAAGCAAAAGAAGATCATAGACAAAGAATAGAAAGCACAGCCATTCTTTATGTAGAGTGTTGTGCCAAGGCAGAACAGAAAAGGAAATTGAAAGACAGACTAGTAAGACAGTTTTAAAACTAACATATTGAATATAATATATATTTTAAGTTGCATGAGGGGGCAGCTAAGTGACACAGTGAATAGAACATCAGCCTCCGCCGGAGTTAGGAAGAACTGAGTTCAAATATGACCTCAGACAATTAACACTTACTAGCTGTGTGACCTTGGGCAAGTCACTTAACCCCAATTGCCCTGCCCTTCCAAAAAGAAAAAAAAAGTTGCATGAGAAATTTATGGCTTCATATGCAATCTTCTTTTTCCATTCTTCTTTAGCCAAGAGAGCTAAAGTAATGGAACTACCTTGAGAGACAAAGAGTTAGGAATAAGAAGATAATCGTCCCACCGTACCCTGCCCAAACGAGACCAAATCTAAAATACTACACTCAGCTCTGGGCACCACATTTTAGAAAAGACACTGATAAATAAGGTGGAGTGTTTCAAAGGAGGACACGAAATTAAAGGGGTCTGGAGTTCAAAATTATTTAAAGCTAATCAAGGAGAGCAAAAAATGTATGTGTTTAACTATGTTGGGGGAAAAAGAAACAAAAAAGGGACATAACTGCCACTTGGGGAAAAAATAGTAAATGACAGAAGACAGAGGCAGAGCTGTTAATTCTTACTGTATTTGTTTTCTCTGCCCAAGAAAATGCCCTTTGGAGTGGAAAGAGCAGAACAAAAATGGCTAATCGAGAGCTAGTACGTAACAAAGATATTCAACAGGAGAATAAGCTAAGTCACTTGACCCCTGACTGAATGGCAGAACTCAAAGAACGGTCAATAGTCACCGATGGTTCCATATCAGGTTGGTAGATAGTCTCTAATGGTGTGTTCACAGCTGTTAAACATTTTGATCAATTATTTGAATAAACAGATAAAGTTGTCCAATTTGCAAATAATAATGAAAGCAACAATAAATATAGCTAAGGAGTGGTAACTAGGAAGAGAAAGCCTGAAGTAATGGATAGAAAACTGGCCTTGAAACAGAAGAGACCTAGACCTAAATGTGTGACCTTGGCCAAGTTCTTAAACCTCTCTCTCAGTGCTCCAGGTTACTCTCTAATACTAAGTTGCAGAAAAGGTGCCTGCCTACATTGGGAAATGTAGTTTCCTCACCTGGAATCTCCCTAAACAAACAAAATGAGAGATCCAGGCTCTATCCCTCATGAGCTATAATTTATACGTTTTAAGGTTTGCAAAGTACTTTACATATGTTATCCGATTTTTTTTCTCACAGCCCTTGAAGTACTATTATTATTATTATTCCAATTTTACAGATAAGGAAACTGAGACTAAGAGGTTAAATAACTTGCCCACACTGCTATGACACAAAGCTAGAAGGGTTAGCTAACCCACTGGATGGCAGGATTCAAATAAATATTTTCAGATGAAAAAAAACTAGCCTGATTCTAGGATTAAATTTTATACTTAACTGTGAAGTCATACTTGGAATCAAGATATTAACTTTAAAGGATGGGAAAGAAGTGGCTAGATAGTAGATGGTGTGAAAAAAGACTCAGGATTATTAGTGTATTATAAATTCAATTTAAATCAACAGTGTGATAAAGTAGCCAAGAGAGCTAAAGCAATGGATGTATCCTGCCCAAACGAGACCAAATCTAAAATACTACACTCAGCTCTGGGCACCACATTTTAAAAAAGACACTGATAAATAAGGTAGAGTGTTTCAAAGGAGGACACGAAATTAAAGGGGTCTGAGTCCATGCCAAAAGACAATAAGATGAAACAACTATGAGTGTTTAACCTAGAGAAGAAAAGGCTGGGGTGATAATGATAGCTCCCTCCAAGTATCTGAAAGGCTGTCATGTAGAATGGGAATCTGAATTGTTCTGTTTGCTCCCAGAGCGAAGAACTGGGTGCAATGGGTACATGTGGCAAAAAAAAAAAAAAAAAAAAGAAACAAAAAAAAACAACCCAAGTTTATGCTTAAAAAGTCAGGAAGCACAGCAGCAGCATTTAGAGCAGACCGAGGGTGGGATGGGCAGCCTGGAGTCATGATGCGTTCCCCCTCTTCGGACTCTATAATACACACACACACACACACACACACACACACACACACACACACAATATCTCTTGTATGGTACTTGGTAATGGGGAAATTTACATTCGTATGTCTTTGACTAAATGGCAGCTGAAGTCCCTTCCCTCTCGGAAATTCTGGGATCCTCGGTTCTCGCATGGCCTGGTTCAATTCGTCATTTTACGGACTAGAAAACACGAATAATGCAAAGAGGGGGATTTCGGAGCCCGGACTCCCAGGGCAACCAGAGAGGAGCGTGGGGTGCCAGGCTGGCCCGGGGACAGCTCCCTCCTGCCCCGCCCTTCTTCCGTGCCCCCTCCCACCACACTCGCGGGCACTCCCGCCGCCGCCACACTCCCCACCCCCACCCCCCACCTCCAAGGCCGGGCGGGTCCCAGGCCCCTCAGCACCTCTTGCACAAGGAGGCGTCATCACAAGTGCCGCGCACGCCCTCGTCCCCTGTGTCGCTGTCCGCGTTGGAGACAGGCGGCTCCCGGAGGCTACGGGAGGCCATGGCAGGCTCCCGTTCGGTATCCACATTAGACTCCAGGGTGGGCTTCGGGGCGCGCTCACAGAGGCGCGCTCCCAGGTGGGGACATGGACTCCCAGACCGGGGTAAGCAGGTGGAAAAGAGGGGCTGGCCCAGACTGGGCGCTCCCAAGTCGTTCTCTAGCGTCTTCCTCCACCAGCAACTGGCCCCCTCATTGGCTCCTCCTCACCCTGCTTATTTTAAGGTGTTCATTGGACCGCTGCTCCTCACATGGACTTTCAGGGGATGGTGATTGGACAAGAATCACGCACGGCGCTTAGGGCGGGGCAATTGGACTCAAGGATTCGGCCCTGATGCCCTCTGGGAATTGTAGTTTCGCTTCTTCCAGCCCGGGGACCGATTTCTCCCCCTTTTTTCTCCTACTTGGTGGGAGACCCCCAGAAGGGTAGTTGGGTCCCGAGGTTTTATAACTCTAGCTAGTATTTAAATATACATAAAAAAATACGAGTCACTTTCCCTATAGACTCACCCGTAAGTACTGCTATCTGGTGGTTGGCTGGTGTTGTTTCTTTAAAGATGCCTGATTTTTTTTTTTAAGCCACAAGTGACAAATGGGTTTTTACATGCAATTTACATGTCCATTTAATGTCAAAATACACAGAAATTCTTCACCCAGTCCTTCTTATGTACTTCATAATATTTAAAGTTTGACTTTATCAGCATTTCACATATCGACATTTCACATATTCACATGTTAACAGTATTTTACTATTGGCAAAGTGCTTTGATTTTTTCTAGTAAATATGTATTAATACCTAAAGGTTTTTTAATAAATGTTTTCTTTTTCCCCTCAATAAGACCATTTTTTAAAACTTTTTTATATAGTTTTGAGTTCCAAATTCTTTCCCTCCTTTCTTCCCTTCCCTCTCCCCTCCCTGAGACAGTAAGCAATCTGATATGGATTATACATGTTGAACAGTGTTTTCAATGATCACTGAGTATTTGCTACTGCAAAGTCCATCTTTTCAGCACCAATATTTTCCCAGTGGTACTATATAGCTATGAATCATGGAACACTGTGATGTTCCAATCATGGAACTACATAATAGGTACCTGATGAATATATAGAGAAAGAATAAATAAACATTGTAATCTCAAAAGAATTTAAAATAACAAATGGCCCAGTGGACCTATGCAGGTTGTACCATATTAACAATAATGACTTGTACATGAGAAATAGAGTAAAGGATTTTATTGAGGCCAGGTAACAAGAATGAGAGATAATAGTCACATTATAAGTGATACACTGTTACCCCCAAGATGGAAAAAGAATAAAATTAAGGCTTCTGGCTCATTGTCTGGATCCACTTTGGAGAATCTGTGGAGGGGGAAAATGGATGTCAATTGCATAGGATGATCAAGTGTGGTTGGCTTGAAATCCATATCAGAGAAGGGAATGTCCACATCAATGAATGCAAAGGTAATAGAAGCACATAGAGGTGAAGTAATGGAGTCTTGCCCAAGGGTACCCAGGTAATAAATAGGAGAACCATGGTTAGAACTCAGGCCATTAGTTTTCACAGTGCACTGTATCTTGGCTCTATCTAATAGCCTCAAATCCTGTGGATCAAGTTCCCAAACACCCTGAGCAGCAGCATTCTGTCATTCAATAAAAACTGGCAATTATCTTTCCCCTCAAAACCTTTTTACTCCCTTTCCTCCCATGCTGGGTTGGGTTAGCCATCCTGAAAGAACCTATAGTTAAATCCAACAAAGGTGCTCAATCTTTACTATAGTGTCTTCAACAGACAGCCCACACATCTCACTGATATCAACAGAAACTAACAAATCACCTTTGTTTTTAATTTTGCCCAAGGAGGCTGTAGGCTCTCAAGGTCCTGGTACACATTCCCTCAATTTCACCCACAAGGCCCTTTGTGTGGGCCTGGCTTTATAAGAGTGATTCTCAAAGGCTCTATAAAATACCAGCATACTGAAGACAGAAATGGAACCAAATACTATATTTCAAATCTCTCTAGGTTTTTTATTTTCTTTCCTGATGAAACAACTATTGATTAATGATTTTGCATGCATTTAAAAAAAATACCAATTCTAAGCTATGATAAATATAAACAGACTCACAGGATGTTAAGGGGACCTTAGATGTTTATAAGCTCATAAGATTTGGAACTAAACCTTGAAATTAGACCTTAGAGATTATTTAATTAAGACCCAGAAAAGTGAAGTGACTTGCCTAAAGTCACATACCTAGAAAGTGGTAATGCCAGCCTTTGAAGCCAGGTCTATCCAGATCCAAAGCTACACTACAACACAAGACTCAAGACCTACCACCTTAAGAGGGGGCCACCTCCAAACCTGAGCTGTATCATGCCACTGGACCAGGATGGCTCCAGAGGAGAGAATGAGGTCCTTGAATTTGCACAGCCCTGCCTCATTTAAATCCAATTCACTTTCAAGTCATGACCTCACTTTCCCAGTGTCATGGTCCTCTTAGAGAACAAAGGACAAACAAGAACTACCCTAAGTAGGAATCCCCTCTACAACACATACAGACTTTTGTCTTCAAGCATTTATTTGAAGACCTCTTTTTATTGAATTAAACTTTATATTTATTTTATATTTATTTTACGTCCACAAGATTTTGAGTTACAAATTTTCTCCCCATCTTTCTCCTACCCACCACCCCAAAACAGCGATCCCACTGAATACCCCCTCCCCCAATCTGCTCTTTCCAATATCCTCCCCCATCCCCACTCTGACTTTCCAATAGGGCAAGATGGATCTCTATGCCCCATTGCCTATATATCTTATTTCCCAGCTGCATGAAAAAAAATTATATCTATTTGAACATTTGATTTTAAAACTTTGAATTCCAGATTCTTTCCCTTCCTCCCTCCTTGTCCACCCTTACTGGGAAGAAAAGCAATTGAATATAGGTTGTACACGTGTAACTATGCAAAACATTTCCACAGTGGATATATTGCAAAAAACTGACTATATTTCCCTCCATCCTATCCCACCCCCCACTTGTTCTATTCTCTACTTTGACCCTGTCCCTTTTCAAAAGTGTGTAGTTCCAACTTCCCTCCCCGCCAACCTCCTCTCTCCTCCATCATTCCCACTCTCATCCCCTTCCCCTCTCCTCTCCTATAGGGTGAATACCCTATTTAGTGTGTATGTCATTCCTCCCTAAGCCAAATTTGATGAGAGTAAGGTTGACTCATTCCCTTTTGCCTTCCTGTTCTTCCCCTCCATTGTAACAGTTTTTCCTCACCTCTTCTATATGAGATAATTTACCCCATTCTGTCTCTCCCTATTCCTCTTTCACCTCTTAATTTCACCTATTCAATTGGTCCTGTACCCTCTGTCTATGTATACCTGTACACATATATACACACACTCACATATGTATTCATAGGCCCATATATGCTCCATATAGACATATATATGTATGTATACATATATGTATATACACATTTCTATTCCTTTCAACTATTCTCATACTGAGAAAAGTTTCATAAGTTACAATTATCATTTTTCTATGTAGGAATGTAAATAGTTCAACTTTTATAAGTTCCTTATGATTGCTTTTCCCTATTTACCTTCTCATGCTTCTCTTGCTTCTTATATCTGAATGTCAAATTTTCTATTCAATTCTGGTTTTTTCATCAAGAATGCCTGAAACTGGGGGCGGCTAGGTGGCACAGTGAGTAAGAGCGACGGCCTTGGAATTGGGATGACCTGAATCGAAACCAGCCTCAGAAAATGAGCACCCACACATAAATAATGACTAGCTGTGTAACCTTAAGCAAGTTACTTAACCCCAATTGCTTTAAAAAAAAAAAAAAGAATGCCTGAAAGTCCTCTTTTCCACTGAATGACTATATTTTCCCCTGAAACATGATATTCAGTTTTGCTGGGTAGGTGATTCTTGCTTTTAATCCCAGCTCCTTTGCCCTCTAGAATATCATATTTCAAGCCCTTCAATCCCTCAATGTAGAAGCTACCAGATCCTGTGTTATCCTGATTGTGTTTCCACAATATTCAAAATGTTTCTTTCTGGCTGCTTGTAATATTTTCTCCTTGACCTGGGAACTCTGGAACCTGGCTACAATATTCCTAGGAGTTTTCTTTTTGGGATCTTTTTCAGGAGGTGATCAGTGGATTCTTTCAACCTCTATTTTGCCCTCTGACTCTAAAACATCAGGGCAATTTTCCTTGAGAATTTCTTGAAGGATGATTTCTAGATTCTTTCTTTGATCATGGTTTTCAGGTAGTCCAATAATTTTTAAATTATCTCTCCTGGATCTATTTTCCAAGTCAGTGGTTTTCCCAATGAGATGTTTCACATTGCCTTCTATTTTTTCATTTGCTTGGATCTGCTTAATAGTATCTTGATTTCTCATAAAGTCACTAGCTTCCATTTGCTCCAGTCTAATTCTGAAGGAATGATTCTCTTCAGTGGGCTTTTGAAATTCTTTTTCCATCTGGCAAATTTGACTCTTTAAGGCATTCTTCTCCTCATTGGCTTTTTGAGCCTCTTTTGCCATTTGAATTATTCTATTTTTCAAGGTGTTGTTTTCTTCAGTCAGTTGTTGACTCTGTTTTCATGATTTTCTTGAATCATTCTCATTTCTCTTCCCAATTTTTCCTCCATTTCTTTTATTTGTTTTTCAAAATCCTTCTTAAGCTCCTCTATGGCCTATAAGTAGTTCATATTTTTCTCTGAAGCTTTTGGTGCAGGAGTTCTGATTTCATTGTCTTCCTCCTGCTCTATTCCTTGATCCTTTTTGTTCCTAAAAAAGGTATCCAAAGTCAGACTGCTCTGCTTCCCCTGCTTGCTCATGTTGCCACTCAACCGCTTGACTCTTGAGCTTTTTGCCACAATAGAACTCTGCTTTCAGAGAGGAGAGTTTTGTCCCAAATTGCTGGGGTTTTCTCAGATGCCAGAGCTAGTAGTTATATGCCCTCTCAGAAGCTTCCACTTGGCTCTGGCACACTGGTCAAGCACCCCAAGACCTCCACCCAGGACAGGGATCCAGATCCAAGCAGGTTAAAGCAAGAGCAATTACCCCTCAGACTGGTTGTTTGGTCCCCCTACAATCTGCAGGCCAGGAGCTCTGAAGCAGCCACTGACCTTTCACTTTGACTTTGGCATTTATGGGTTGATAATTCTGGAAACCCCCATAGCTGCTGGTGGTCCACTATCCTAATGTCCCTCTAGCTGTGGCTGGTAGGGCTGCCCTGAGGCTAAAACCTCAGACTTAGGTAGGGCTAGGCTTGGCTCCCAGCATGCTGTTCTGGACCCTTCCTGCCAGCCTACCAGGCTGTCTTCAGTGGAAGGTTTCTCTATGTCACTTTGTGGGTTTTGTGGCTCTAAAGTTTGTTTAGAGTCATTTTTTACAGGTATTAGAGGAAGTGGAAGCGGGAGCCCTGTAGAAGTCCTGTTTCTACTCTGCCATCTTGGCTCCTGAAGATCTCTTTTAAGGATAGGGAGCATACTACTTTACATGGCAGCCCAGTCCATATTGGGCAGTTTTAATAAGTAGATATATAATTAGTCTTCCTTTGTCCTCTTTTTACTTTCTTTAAATCAGTAGTTCTCAAATTTTTGGTCTCAATACCCCTTTACACTCTTAAAATTATTGTGAAACACCCCCACAAAGAGCTCTTGTTTATCATATAAATACATATATAAACAGACATATATTTACTCTATTAAAATTTAAGATGTCTTAATATTATTACAAAAATAATTTTGACCTTGAAGCCTCCCTAAAAGTGTCTGAGGTTGCTACAAGGTTCTCTGGACCACACTTTGAGAACCACTACTCTAAATCATCCTTCACAACAAAGTCAGCTTCCTAATGAACAGATCAAATCACATGACTGCCTCAAACAAACAAAATTAATAAAACTTTCAACAACTACCCATTGCCTATTTCATAAAATAAAAACTTCTTTGCCTGGGACTCAGTCTTCCATCTCCCCTTCCCTTACAACCACTTGACTCCAAACAATTTTTCTAATACTCTTTTACTGTTGTCCCATTTATACACTTCCAAACAACTGAACCACTCACTGTTCCCTGATTCTGTCTTGTGCTCTTCCTGGCAATCCTGTCATATCTAGGACATATTCTCCTACCTGCCTCCATTTACTGAAATATTTCTTCTTCAAGGATCATTGCACCTCCTCTAAGAGACAAATTCCCTAACCCTCCCCAATTAGAAGCATGATCTCCTTTCTTGAATCTCTCAGACCATTCACATGCCCTTACTCATTTTCTTTTCTTTTTTTTTTTTAAAGCAATTGGGGTTAAGTAACTTGCTCAAGGTTACACGGCCAGTCATTATTTGTGTGTGGGTGCTCATTTTCTGAGGCCAGATTCGATCTTGGGTCATCCCAACTCCAAGGCTGGCACTCTTACTCACTGTGCCACCTAGCCGCCCCTCCTTACTCATTTTCTAACTTGTAACTGATTAATATAGAAATTGAGGCACCTGAACATAGGTACTTAGCATCATAGTAGGATATAGGGTTAAGAAGGAATTTTGAGGTCTTCTAAACTCATTTAGCAAATGATGAAACTGAGGCTGAGAGAAGTTAAAAAAACTTACCAAAAATCACATAGGTAGTAAGTAACCAAATTGACATTGTAGTATAGCCCTCTGGTCTCATATCCAGATCCCTTTCCTCTCTACCACATTAGCTTATATTAATGTTTATTGACTAAAATGAAAAAATGTTACTTATTTTGAGACCAAATTTATTTCATTTAACTTTAAATTTAACCTAATTTTGTTTAATTTAAATTTATTTATTTAGTTTCACTATAATTTTTACTTATTAATCAAAACCCTTTCTTTTCCCATCCTGTTGTTTTTTAATGGAGTCCTGGAAAACTTTTCTGATAGAACCCTTTTTTTGTGTCTCTGTCAGAGAGCAGAAGAGGATGGGAAGAGAGTTTCTTCTGATCACTTTATAGATCAGAGTTCTAATGGAGATGGATTCTGAAGATAATGGTGGTAGGATCATTGATTTAAAACCAGAGGTAGTTCTTTATACTCTTTTCAATGTACATATGAGTAAACTGAGGCCCAGAGAGGTTAAGTGACTTGCCCAAGTTCTCACACAATTAAAAAGGAACAAAGCCAGAATTCAAGAAGCCTTACTTCTTCTAACTCCAAATTCAGCAATCTTTTCAGTGCATCATGATGACTGTGTCAAACAGAAGTGGTTGTTTATACTCCCTGGAGAAGTAGAGAATCACAAAATCTTAAACCTGTGAGGGCCTTGACAGGTTGGCTAATAACAATACTGAAAAAAAAAACATACCATACATATGGTGTTTTCTTAATTGTCAATGTAATAAGATAATTTTTAAACATGGTTTCTGATGCTACATTTCCGAATTGGTAGTTATGTTTACCTTATGATTAAAAGATGAGACTGCTCCTTAAAATAATTACAGTAATGAATTTTAATCATTTGTCCCATCAGTATTTCAACTTACAGAATGTATGTCCTAAAAACTTTATCCTAAACTTTAGTCAAATTCAGATTAGCTGATTCAATAAAATCTGAATTATACAGTATTTCCTGTTGAGGAAATGACTTTGTATTCTTATCTAAAGAGTTAAAGCTCATATTTGTTGTACTTTACAATCACTTTTGAGAGCATTTTTTTTGAAACAATGTTTAATGTATAACAATTCTTCCACTAACATCTTACTCAGATACTTCATTGAGATCATAGATCTAGAACAAGAAAGAGGTCATCTGGTCTGAACCTCTCATGTTTCAAAAGAGAAAACTTAGCTCAAGGGAGGATAAGTGATTTGGCTGCAGTCATACAAGTATTATATATCAGTAGTAGCACTGAATCCATATTCTCTGACTGATAATTCCCTAGTTGGTCCACTATGTCACTGCTTCTAGACAGCTAGGGGGCACAGTAGATAAAGCACCCAGAAACTCAGGAACTATTCCTAAGTTCAAATCTGGCCTCAGACACTTACTAGCTATGTGACCATGGGCAAATCACTTAACTCCATTTGCCTCGATTTTCTCATCTGTTGGTTGGTTGGTCATTGTCCTTTGTTCTCAAAAAGGATCAAAACAAAGTCAAGTTTCAACCAAAGCTTTAACTCTTTCCAACTGTGGCTGATCAGATCAGTATGAGCTCAGAATGCTCTACCACAGGTCAGATACAAATAATCCATGTGAGCATGTGGAGTGGATTCCTTCTGAGCTTCCCAAATGCTGAGCTAGCTCTGGCATAGCGTGCATCAACCTCATTGTCAATATATACATTCCTGGAAAGTACACTGCCAAGGTAATCGAAATTATCCATAGCATTCCAAACTTCTCCATTTGCTGTAACCAATGGTTCCATGTATGGATGGTGTGGTGGTGGCTGATGGAGCAACTGTGTTTTTTTGGTGTTGTTAGGCCAAAATTAGCACAAGCAGCAGAAAATTGATCCACACTTTGTTGCATGTCAGCTTCAGAGGCTGCACTGAGTGCACAGTCATCTGCAAACAGAAAATCATGCACCAACACTCCCTTCACTTTGATTTTGGCTTGTAGCCTTTTCAAATTGAAGACTTTACCATTGTTGCACTTTGTAGCTGACCTTGATGCCTTGTTCATCTTCATTGAAAGCATTTGACAACAGGGATGAAAACATTATGCTAAAAAGCATGGGAGCAAGCACACAGCCTTGTTTCACTCTACTGGCAATTGGGAAGGTACAAGGGCACTGTCCATTATCTAAAACCCGGGCAAGCATGCTGTTATGAAATTGACATACAATGATGATGAACTTCTCAGGGCAACCAAATTTTGACATAATTTTCCATTAAGTTCTAATGACTGACAGTATCAAAGGCCTAGGTCAGATCTACAAATGTTTTATACAGACCTCTGTTCTGCTCCTGGCATTTCTCCTGGAGTTGTCGGGCAGCAAACACCATGTTGACTGTTCTTCAGCCTTTTTTGAAGCCACACTGACTCTTGGTAAATGACCATCCAGGTGAAGGATCAATGTATTAAGGAAGACTCTGGCAAGGATCTTGCCAGCAATGACTAAGAGAGAGAGACCCGCCTGTGTTTGTCACCTCCGGTTGAAGTCAATCTCTCCCTAGCTGATGCCCCAACTAAAGAAGAGGTTTTGAATGCCATTAGGCTCCTTTTATTGGCAAAGCACCTGGTGCTGATTCTATTCCAGCTGAGATTTACAAGGCAGGGAATCCATTGCTCATACAAAAGCTGACTCAAATTTTCCAGGTTATATGGAAAGAGGAGGTTATTCCCCAGGAGTTCAAGGATGCCTCCATTGTCCATCTCTATAAAAGTAAAAGAAATAGATTTTCTCAATTGTAAAATGAGCTGGAGATGGAAATGGCAAGCCATTCCAGTATCTTTACCATGAAAGCCCAAAACTGGTCAAAAAGAGTTTGACATGACTGAAAAATGACTTAAACAATAAGAATAACAACACTGTTTCCTCTGAACAGAAAAGTAACCTTGGCTTAAGGCTAAGCAGAATGCAAGTTCTGATGGGACCTACCAAATTGGAAAGGCTATGATAATGAATCCAGTGATAGATCGTATGTCCTTGTAGACTGTGGACCAGCCAAGCTGAATTTGGAGAGGTTGATCATCTTCTACTTGCTTATATTCGCAACACTTAGATCATGTGCCTGGCACAGTGTCCATCCAACTATCTATCTATCTATCTATCTATCTATCTATCTATCTATCTATCTATCTATCTATCTATCTGTAATGGAAATGCAGATTTAAAGATCTTCCCTGCCCCTAGGCCCTTTGATTGGCTTAAGAGACTTTGATTGGCTTTAAGAGTCTCTGAAAACCTTCCTTGATTTGAAAATATGCTCTGCCTCCTAATAAGCTGAATGTGGTCACATGGAGCCTGTGGTGGGAGGCTTGGTTTTCAGGAATGACCACACCTTGATGCTGTGTGATTGGGCAGTGGATCAAAAGGGTGGTTACATTCTTTGAGCCAGGAGAAGGCTATATAAACTCTGATGAGGGGCTTTGCTTTGGGGCTCACTTTGAGAAGTGTTGTGTGATTTGACCAGATGAGACTCTGGGAAGCCGTTGTTGAGAGCCCCCCGGCTTTGAAAACCCAGATATTGATGCTTCCCTCTCTGGTAACTGTGATTTGGTATTGATATAATGGTAGGACAGTTTGGAAGCCTGTCTGTTTGATCTGTAAGTTCTGTAACTCTGAAGTTTGGGGTGCTGACCTTTTTCCCCTGAACTAGGTAAATGGTATATGTTTGTTTTATTAAAGCGTGCTTGTTAACTGATTTTGAGTTGCTTTCCTTTTGAAAAGCAGATCTAAGAACCTATATTGGCAGCTACCCTGGGGATATTGGGGTGCTTGCTGCTACACTATCTATCTATCTATCCATCCATCTCATTATCAGGTTGACCATAAGGTGATGAATTTTTTGGCCACAGAAGCCTTGGAAGGCTATTTAATAAAGGTTATAAATGGTTATGGTTTGTGAAAGATAAGAGAATCCACACCAAGGAAATTATAGGTCCTTGACATTTTAAGTATAATGTGAAAAGTATGGGAAACATTGAGGAAACCTAGAAAATCAAGAATCATTTTTCTTAGAATTTCATATTGCCAACCAGGTCTTGAATATTACTAGAAGTCACAATCCTAACAATGCAATAGTTAAATGTCCATTATCACATGCCATTCTCTGACCACATTTTGTACAATGTTGTCATCCCTTCATCCTAGAACTCATTTCACAGTTAGCCAGCTTTTTTATTTAAAGGTGAATTATAATAAATATAGAACTTTGAGATTTTAAATTGTCTTATGCCAAGTTAGATGGTATATGTGAAAGCATTTGTAAGACTGTAAAGGGCTATTTAGATGCATGGTATCATTATTATTAATAATCACTTACCATTGTCATTGGATGTATCACCTTCAAGTATTAGTCAACCTTTAAATTACATCTTCTCATGGATTTGTATCACTCTTATGCCATTTGGGTGTTCAGGCAAACACAATTAATTAGTAGGAGTAGTAATAGTGATATGTGTTTAAGGTTAATAGTGCAACATCTATGTTTGCAACACATTTTACGTGAGATTCCTGTCAAGTAAATTCATATTATTATCTAACACTGAAAGAAGCTCTCAAAGGTAAATGATTTGACCAAGGCTCCTGTGAGTCAGTGGCACAGCTGTGATTAGATATTTTAAGTTCCTGATTCTAATGTTTGAACACAACTTGACAGATCACATTGTTTCCAGCACCAAGCAAACAAATGGGAAAAAAAAAACCTTCCTAGTCATTTTTTATTATATTTCATTATGTTATATTAACTATATTATGTTATATTGTATTTCCTTTATTCTATTTTTTTAAACAAATGCTTTATTCTGTTTTACATCATTCATTTCCACCAGATTTTGAGTTATAATCATGTTCCCCCCCTGTTTTTCCGCTACCCACCCTCCCAGAATAGCAGTCCCACAAGATATCGCTTCCTCCAATCTGCTCTCTCCCATACCTTCTCCCATACCCCCATAGACTTTTCCATTAGAGGAAGGTGAATCTCTGTGTCCCAATGCCTGCACATCTTATCTCCCAATTACAAGCAAAAGAGTATTAATAATAGTATTTATATATATTTGAAACATTTAATCTTAAGACCTTGAATTTCAGATCCATTTCCTTCCTCCCTTGTCACCCATTCCCTGTGGGAAGATAAGTAATTCAGTATATGTTGTACATGTCTAGCTATGCAAAACATTACCATAGCAGATATATTGTACAAGGCTGCTTATAATTCCCTCCCACTCATCCCCCCCCCCCCACCTAGTCCATTCCCTACTTGATCCTGTCCCTCTTCTATAGTGGGTACTTCCAACCTCCCCTCCCCCCAAGGATGCCCTCCCATCCATCATCCCTCCTCTCATCCCCCTTCCCCCTATTCTGCTGCAGGTTGAGATATCCCATTTAGTATGTATGTCATTCTCTCCCAGAACCAAATTCAATGAGAATGTGGTTTTGCCTTTTTGCCTTCCTATTCTTCCCCTCCCTTGCAACCACTTCCCCTTGCTTCTTCTACATGAGATAGTTTACCCTACCCTGTCTCTCCCCATCTCCTCTTGCCACTTTCCTCTCTCACCTCATAACTTTACCCCTTAAGTATCATCTCTTCCCACCAAATTCAACCTGTGCCCTCTATCCATGTAAACCTGTAAACATATATACACACATTCACATATGTATTCATATGACCATACACCCTTCTTCCATTATTTTCATACTAAGAAAGATTTCATCAGTCACAGTTATTGTTTTTCTATATAGGAATGTAAATAGTTCAACTTTGATAAGTTCCTTTTCCCTGATTACCTCCTCAGGCATCTCTTGCTTCTTGCATCTGGATGTCAAATTTTCTATTCAACTCTGCTTTTTTCCTCAAGAATGCTTGAAAGTCCTCTATTCCATTGAATGACCATATTTTCCCCTGAAACAAAATACTCAGTTTTGCTGGGTAGGTGACCCTTGGGTTCATTCCCAGCTCTTTTGCCCTCTGGAATATCATATTCCATGCCCTTCGATCCCTCAGTGTAGAAGCTGCCAGGTCCTGGGCTATTCTGATTGTGTTTCCACAATATTGAAATTGTTTCTTCCTGGCTGCTTGTAGTATTTTCTCCTTGATCTGGGGATTCTGGAACCTGGCTATAATATTCCTGGGAGTTTTCTTTTTGGGATCTTTTTCAGGAGGTGATCTGTGGATTCTTTCAACCTCTATTTTGCCCTCTGGATCTAAAACATCAGGGCAATTTTCCTTGAGAATTTCTTGAAGGGTGATTTCTAGGTTCTTTCTTTGGTCATGGCTTTCAGGTAGTCCAATAATTTTTAAATTGTCTCTCCTGGATCTATTTTCCAGGTCAGTGGTTTTTCCCATGAGATATTTCACATTGCCTTCTAATCTTTCATTTGTTTGGATCTGCTTAACAGCATCTTGATTTCTCATAAAGTCATTAGCTTCCATTTGCTCCAGTCTAACTCTGAAGGAATGAATCTCCTCAGTGAACTTTTGAGATTCTTTTTTCATCTGGCAAATTCGACTTTTTAAGGCATTCTTCTCCTCATTGCTCTTTTGGGCCTCCTTTGCCATTTGAGTTAGTCTATTTTTTAAGGTGTTGTTTTCCTCAGTCAGGCTGTTGACTCTGGGGCTAAAACCGCAACTCTCGGGATCCTGTGCTCAGCTCCCCGCACACTGCGCTGCTGGGAGCTTCGCTGGTCCTTCCTGCAGGCCTTTATTTTATTTTATATTTCAGTTCTTAACCCATTTTCCTTAACACCTTGAAAGAGCTGCATAATAAACAAATAAATAAATTATGCACTATATAATGCAACTAGGTGAGATATAAAGAAAAATAAAACACATTCCCTAATCTCATGGAGTTTACAATTTAGTGACATACTAGACTTTGATACTTATATAAATATCCAGTAGCCATAATATTAAAAAGATGACACGGGAAATTGGAGGAAGGAAAGATAATGTACAATGGCCTAGCAAAGTGGCTAGGACATAGTAGGCACTATATATATAATAATAAAGAGCTGAAAGTCTAACTCTTTGTTACATAGTTCTACTCTTTCCTTTCACAGATGAGGGGAAACTGAGACCTAGAGAGATTAAATGACTTGGTCAGAGTAATATAGTTAGAAGCAGCAAAGACAGGATTCAAACAGCTTATCTGATTCCAATATCATTCTGTCTATTATACTATGCTGTTAGCTGTCTCTGAGTAGGACTCAGCCAGTGAACAGATTTCTGAGTTAATAGTCGTAAAAAAAAAAGTTGTGCTTGGGGATGTGGCCCCTGCAATTTTCAAAGCTTGGCAATGTTTTGCAGCTCTGACCCTTGGACTTACACTGTAATCTCTTGCTCAAAAAAGAACTATCCTAGCTCTGATTGTAATGTGATTACATTTCTGGCATTGCTTCCTGATGTTCCACAGCATCATATGAAGTTGTATCTCATTTTGTCCACAGAGTGTTGTATTTTTTTTTAATAAAACGGAACAAGTTGGTCAGAATTTGGCAATGACAAGGAGCTTTTATTGGATGTTTTCAGTTTGTAAGTCTGATTAATTAGTGTAGTGGAAAGAATGGTGAATCTGGAGCAAAGGATATGAGTTCAAATCATGACTCTCTCATTTCCTGCTACAGTGACTTTATGCCACTTTATCTAGTTCCTTCATTTGTGAAATGGAAGGCTGGAATTAGATGTCCCTCTAAGGTCCTTTTTTTGGATTTGTATGGAAGTCCAATATGTTCTTAATTATTTAATTTGACAATGTTGATTAGCAACTACTCTTTGTAATGCACTATATTAGGTAACGAGGTGAGATATAAAGATAAAACACATTACCTCATTTCAGGAAGCTTACAATTTAGTAATGGGCTATGCTTTGATACTTGCATAAATATCTAGTAGCCATAATATTTCTTAAAAAGCTATGTGAGATTAGAGGAAGGAAAGATAATGTCTGAAGGGCTTAGAACAGTATAGGCACTATATAAATACTTATTCCCTTCGCCTTACCCCAGTGAGAATAACTAGGCAAGGCTTCATTAAAGAGAGGGCATTCTATGGGAGGACTGGGAATGATCTATACTGAACATAGCAGCAAGTCATTTAAATTGGTGGAAATACAGAGAATGTGAAGGGGAGCTGTGTGAAACAAGCCTAGAAAGGGAGAAAGAGGCTTCTTTTTTTTAATGAATAGGTCATTTTGTGACCATATGTGATTAAGGGTTCTGATCTAAATCTATAACTGGCTCTGATTCACTTAGGGAAAAATACCTTGATGATCCAGTTTGGTTTAAATAAGTGGGGTTTTCTAATTCTGTGTAGGGAGTTAATCAACTTGTCAATTGATGGACAGGGAGTTTTTGAATATATAGGGCTAGCTTGGACTTAGGGTGGGTCTGTAAGCCAGAGTTGATCCCTTATCTCCTTTTTCTCATCTTTCCCCTCTGAGACTTCTAAAATGCACCTTATACTAGTGACTCACAAGCATGTTATTGACAAAGCTCAGACCCCACATTCTTTCAAAAACTTTTCCTCTTTCTGAAACTAAAAGTCCCTTACAGCTATTAATCTTAAAACCTGCTCCAATAAAAAAAAATGCCAAAGAAGCCATGATCTCCCCCTTTCAATAGTGCCTCTTTCCTCTAATATCTCTCCATCTTTTACTCTTCTTCCAAATCTCATATTACTCCAGCTGAAGAGTCAACCCTTTGCTTTTACTCAGTGCTACTGATTTTCCTCAATTTAATTCAGAATTTAACCTGTCTTTGCAGATAAATGTTTGCTTAGCCTGTAACTTTAACTTAACCCTCAGTAATGCTCTAATTTTTTCTCCAAAATAATATTTTAAAAGAGCACCAGAGGGTCTGAATCCTAGATTGGTGAAGGGGAAAATGTGCTCTAAGACTTATTCCAATTATTCCTGGGCTACTGGGGAAAAAAAACCCAACAACGAAAAAACTATTCTGCAGCAATAATGACTCCCCTTCAAGATGCTTAGTGAGGTAGATAAACTTGTTAAACAGCTCCATCCTTCAACCAGCAAATTTGCTTTCCCAATAATGCTGGCAGTTCCATTTATAAAGTAAAGCAGGGCAGAGATTTACCTATTTTCTTTTTTTCTTCATCCTCCCTTTGTTCTTAACTTCCTCACTTCTTTTTCCTCCCAACAACTTCTCATCTCCATCCAGCTCTCAAGTAGTCAGTCAAAATACATTTTCAAAGCACCTACTGTTCGACACATACACACTGGGCTAACCCGCTGGGGATACAAAGAAAATTGTAAAAGACAATCCCTGCTCTCAAGTCTAAGGGGAGAGACAATATGCAAACAACTATGTACAAACAAGAAACGAAGAATTGGAGATAATTAACAGAAGAAAGGCAACAGAACTAAGGAGAAATTAGGAAAGACTGGAAGAAAGGGCAGGATTTGGCTGGAAGGAGGTTGAGACAAAGAGAAAGAGAATTCCAGGCATGGGGGACTTACTTCCTTTCCTAGACTGATATGAAATAATTATACATTCTAGTTGGAGAGCACTTGACAACTTTCTAAGCACTTTGACATCCATGATCTCATTTGAACCTCATAATGACCCTGAGAAGTAGACAGGTCGGAAATTATAATTCCGTCTGAGGAAACTGAGGCTCACTGAACCTAACCTGCTCCAAGTCTTAGGGTAAGTAATGGGAAGTTGGGACTGAAACCTTCATCACCTGACTTCTAATCTGGTGCATTACACCTTTTATCACTAGAACAGAAGCATGCCATACAAATTGTGTTGCAGGGTTCATTCAACCCAGGATTGTCTCATCAGCCTCATCAGTCTCTTAGAATCTTCTCGAGGGCAGCGACTGTCTTTCACCTTTTTGTATACTGAGAACATAGCAGTGTCTGGTACACAGTAGGCGCTTGATAAATGTTTACTGAATTGAATTAATCAGCCCACACTCCATTTCATTCCATTCCAAGGAAACGTAAACTCGATCCCGGCCCTACATCTCTGTGCAGGGGCTTCAGTATGTGCCAGTTCCCCACTTGTAAATTAAGGGTTAAGGCTGCTCTTGCCCAGGGTGCAGAGGGAAACGTTTAAATATCCACCAGGGGGTAAAGTGCTGGCAGGTCCGGGGCTGAAACTTCCTAGATCTAATTTTATACCGTTTCAATCCGTACAAGTCACCTTAGGAGAAAACGAAACTGTCCCAACCCTCGCTCGGGCCAGCAGAGGAGGCGGCCGCGTCTCCCGACTCCGCGCGGCCCCAGCCCCCGGGCCTGGGGGAGGGGCAGGCAGCCCCAGTCTGCTGCTCCCGGGCAGGCCTCCCAGACTAGCTCTGAGGCGGCCCGACCGGAAGTGACGCGACTGGGTCCCGGCCGGGGCGGGCCGGGGGGCGGGGCCAGGGCGTCGGCTGGTCCCGGGAGCTCAGTGCGAAAGTCGCTATCGCCCGGACACTATGTAGGAGCAGCCAGGGCCCGGCCTTACTCCCACCTCTCTGCCCGTGAGCCCCGCCGCGCCCCCTTGCCCAGGACACACCGCCTCCTCGGCCCCACCGGACGCCACCATGAAGAAGCAATTCAACCGCATGAAGCAGCTGGCCAACCAGACCGTGGGCAGGCGAGTAACCCCCTCCCCTTCCCCCCACCCCAGGCCATTACCCTGTACTGCCCCGCCCTGGGCCGGCTTGGTCCCCGCGCCCCTGGTGCTGGCTGACCCGCCGCCGCCTTCCCCTTCGGGCCTGGCGGTGGGCGCGAGCTATCCCCAGGCCGGGTCCCAGAAAGGTTCCATCCCGGGCGTGCGGGAGCCTGGCGGCCCCCCCCTCACAACCCCCCTGAGCCCCAGGATGGTCCATCCCCAGCGGCCCCTTCCCGGCCCGGGACAGGCACACGGGCAGTCCGCCGGCCCTCCTTCCTTCCCGCGTGCCCCGCGGTCTCTGACCCTTCTCTGCCGGTGTGTCTGGATTAAAAAAAAAAAAAAAAAGCGGGGGTTCGGGGGGACTGCAGGATTTACCTTTGTTTCTCACCGAGGAAAGAGAAGCAGTGCAGCCTCTAGAAAGTTTAGTTTGAGTGGAGGGCAGCACTGGTGGGAGCGGGGTGTGAGTATGAACCTGAAATCAATTAGAGAAGGAGAGTGAGAAAGAGGAGTGTTTTCTTCCGAAACTTAGATTTCTCTTAAGATGCTGCCAACTGATAGGGCCTTGTCGTCTAGCGGCTCCGGTCCTTTTCTTGGGGCAGGTTCTTGTCAATTTCAAGGTTCGTATTTGGCAGTTTGCGGAATAACAAAGTAACAAACACAATCGGGTTCACAATGATGCATCCTTTTTCTTTTCTGGAGATGTGTTATTTCGCTGCTTTTGAGTTTTATATCCCACCCAACCATCCCATCTCCCAGAAAGGTGAGACTTGTACTTTCCTCCCCGAGAGAGAAATTCAACTCAGCTTTAAGTGACCTGATGATTTTGAATTAACTTTCTGATCTCCTACTGTGTGCCTAGGAGAACGCTGTTAATTTCTTGTTCCTTAACAGTGCCTGATGGTACAGTTTATTTTTTAAAATTATAGAAAACCCAGATTTTTTTTTCCTTGAAATTTAGGAGGAATTTTATAGCACTTTGGAAAAAGGCATGCTTTATGATCATGAGGACAGGGTTGAGAATCTGTTTTAGAATATTACTGCTACAAATTACTGACTTTCACAATTGCTTAATCACAGATATATCATCCAGAAAACTTTTTTTAAGTGTCAGATTTGGACAGATTCAACTTTTTTTGCCCTTTTACTATTTTAATGGTGGCACCAATGAATGATTAACAGGGAATACTGTAAATTATTAAATGTTAGTGTATAAACATTTGGAAAGGACAGAGATTTTTGTGATCAGGAATCTTACCTGTTGGGGTTTTGGCTGTGTTGTTTTTTTAACTCTTGGGATTATGTACAAGGTATCTTGGATATGAAAGTATCTTACTACCCGTTGAGTTGGAGTAAATATTCAGAGTAAATACACAGAATGATAGAATGGGAAAGGACTTTAGAGAACTGTTTGTCTAACCCCCAATTTTACAGATGGTGAAACTGAGGTTTGTAAAAGGAAAACTATTTGGTTAAGGTCACAGAGCCAGATAGTGAAAAGAGCTAGGATTAAAATTGAAGTTGCTTTAACTTCCAAGTCACCATTCCTTCCACTACACCATACTGGTTGACTTATAATAATTATATTGTTTATTCTGGCAAGTGACCTATTTCATAACTATTGTTTTTTATCAGTTAAATGAAATTGATAATTAGGTTAACTGCAACAAGCATGATAGACTTTCATCTGGATTTAACATTTGTTTAAAAACTTCCTCTTTGTTTTAATTTGATTTTCACTGTTTCATTTCCTTCAACTTTTTTTGCTTAGCTTGGTTGTTAAACTTTTCTCTTGCTCCACCCTGCTGTCTTGGTATGCTTCCATCTTATTTTCAGGATTAACCCCTTCTTCTAAAGAATGTTAGTTCATTCCTGTGTTACTGGAAAAAATTCAGGCTGAGTACATGTCACTTAACTATTCTGATCCTCATTTTCCTTGTGTGTATAAAGCCATGGTCTCTAAAGACCCTTCTAACTCTAACCTTGTATGTTGTAAGGTCCTGTTCAGTTCTGTTATTCTGTGACTTTGAGTGTACTTTAAGAATTTGGTGGGTTGGGAAACATCCTCAGAAGCTCTGTTGACTAATTTTCTACAGGCTTTATTTATTATTTATATCACTTTCAAGTGTATCATTGCTAGGTATTATGACAACAGATTGTCTAATGATACAAAAAGCATCCAGGTAGCCTATTTACTTAACAATTTTGACTGGGTTTGTTTTGTTTTGGGTTAGAGGTACCATAATATAGGAAAAAGAATGCTAGGCTGCAAGCTAGGAGCTAGGGTTCTCATCCTAACTCTATCATTAACTAACAGTATGATGTTAAACAAATTGCTTCACTTCTGTGATATTCCCCTCCTCCTCAAATTGAGGTTGGGCTAGATGCTAATCTCATTCCACTCTGAAATTGGGTGATTCTAAAGTTTACAATTTTCTAAAGTTAATACTAAGGCAAAGAGCAGTGAATTTAGAAGCATTTCTACTAACTACATTTGTGACCTTAATTGAATGACTTCACCTCTCTGATCCTCAGTTTTCTCATTGGTACATAAGGAAGTTAAGCTAGATGATCTCTAAGGCCCTTCCAGCTCCAAATTCTGTGAACCTGTGAAGTCTTGTGTGAAGACCTGATCTCTGGTCTTGAACCTGTTGTCAACTTACTTTGTGAACTTGGACAAATTGCTTGCCTGGTTTGGGTCCCAGTTCTATAAAATAATGGATTGGGCCACGTTTTTAAGTATGAATTCACCTCTTAAATGTAAGAAATGCCTTCCTCACAGAGTAGAAACACTTCTCCCCCGTAATAGTAGTTCTATCAGTGTTCCTTGGTTGAAAAAACACAATTATGAAAAGCGACTGTGAATTCAGTAACACTTTTAAATGAATCTGTATGTTATTGATCACAGGGGAAGAAAACATTCGTATTTCATTCTGAAAGTCTAGAAAATAAATTCCCATTAGAAAGAAATGGGTCATTAATAATGTAGAGTGGATACAAAATTCATCCTGCTGCATATTTTGTTGGAACTATAAAGATCAAGATGGTAATGATTGGTACATATATGGATTTTCACATTTTTTGTTGTAATTCCATTTGACCCATAGGTCAGGAACCATTGGACTAAATAATTTCCAGTGTCCCTTCCAGCTCTAGGATTTTGTGGTTATGTTCCTTAAGCATCTGGGAGAGAAGCCCAGATATCAGTCTAAATTGGTTTAATACCCTTTTGGTAAGTGGGATGAAGAAAATGCTGTGCTTAATGCTTCCTGAGAATTGGGGCATTGTGGTGTAGTAGACAGGGCCCAGTATTTACTGCTGTGTGACAATTGGAAAGTCACTTCTCAAAGTTTCCATTTTCCCATCTATAAAATGGAGCTACTAATACTTGCACTACCACATAGGGTGGTGAGGATGGTGGGTTTTTTTTGAACCATCAAGTGCCATATAAATGTGAGTTGTTATTTCTGGATTAGTACCAGTAATGTTGACCTACCCTCATTGTGAGCCACTCTGGGAATATTGTGGCAAAAATGTATGAGAACTGTGGACTGCAGCCATGGAATGATTCATGGGTGGACCTGAAGCATAATTCTGGAACTTGACCTTTGACTGTTTCTATGAAAATAAATCTTTATTGCTAGATGCCAGCGGGAAGCTGTAGCCATTGGAAAGTTATTAAGGGTGTGGCTCTTGCATTTTTATTTCACCAGGGAATCATTTATTTCTTAGAAATAAATTAGCATTTAGCAATTTAATTAAAAATATTCTCCATCGTCTGGTAAGAGGATCAATAAAGCACAGAGCTAGGAGTTCACCTGGATGTTAGGAAAGATAGTGGGCGTCTGGTGGTCAAGAGTCATTGAGACACTAGGGTAGATGGGCAATATGCATTAAAAAAAAGGACTTATAAGCACATCCTGAGATTAGTCATGTAATGCTAGATTGAGAGACTGCCACGGATTAGTAAAGGGAGAGAAGACTAGAGAAGAAAGGTATTGTGGTATAGTAGATGGAGCACTGGACTCGGCATTCTTGTTCTGGCTCTACAGCTAATTTATTGTGTGACATTGAACAAGTCATTTTACTACTCAGGACGACTGAGTGATTCCTCTGCACAGTTAGGTGGTTAAACTGTTTTCACGTACCTTCCAGCCCTGACTGAGCTGGGCTCTGGGGTCCTTTCCCAGTTTTTTATAATTTTATGTAGAGGTAATGCAAGGAGAGAATGGCTACAGGGCTGAATTTACTACTTTTTGTTTAGAAGGTGTGGGTTTTTATCTATGGGATAATATCCAGAAGGGGATAAGAATGCTGGAGCTAGAAGGAACCTTACTGATAGTCTAGTCTAACAATTCTTTTTTTTTTTTTTTGAGGGCAATTGGGGTTAAGTAACTTGCCTAAGGTCACACGGCTAGGTTTTTGTTTTTTTTTTGTTGTTGTTGTTGTTTTGTGTGTGTTAAGTGTCTGAGGCTGGATCCGAACTCAGGTCCTTCTGACTCCAGGGCTGACGCTCTACTCACTGCGCCACCTAGCCGCCCCCCAACAATTCTTAAAGTGTGATCCAGGGGTCCTTGAGACCTTTTGTAGAGTCCACAAAGTCAAACTGTTTTCATAATGATATTTTAGATCTGATTTTTTTTGGAGGGCAATTGGGGTTAAGTAACTTGCCCAAGGTCACACGGCTAGGTTTTTGTTTGTGTGTGCGTTAAGTGTCTGAGGCCAGATCCGAATTCAGGTCCTTCTGACTCCAGGGCTGACGATCTACTCACTGCACCACCTAGCCACCCCCATAATGATATTTTAGCAAGATTTTAACTTCTAGTACGGTAAATATCTATATAATCCACATAAACAAAAGCTTTTGGGGAGGTGCTTAGTAATTTTTAAGAGGTTAAAGGGGTCCTGAGAACAAAAAGTTTGGGAATCTCTGATCTCATCCAGTCTGCTTAAATGAGAACTGAGTCCTTCAGAGATTATTACTTGCCAATTACGTGACAGAGCTAGGATTCCTTAGGGTCAGAGTAGGTCCTATAGTGATATTCCAGGGAAAGATGCTGTAGAGAAGAGCTCTTTATTCATGACCTTAGTCCTGAATAGTGGATGAGTTATTCCAAGGGGGAACATGGGTCTGCTTGATGGGAGAAGGTTCTTGTCATAGAGATGTAATCTAAGACACATGCTTAGGTTCAGCTATCCCTGGGAAGACAGCTCAGTGGTTCATATTGCTTTTCCTTACTTTCTCTTATCTTTCTTTTCCTCCAATTGCCTACCTTTATTTAGAACCACTCCTTTGTGTCTTCTCCTTTTAATAGCTTACCCTTGACTGAAAGGATGCCTTTCAACTGAGAGGTGCTTTCTTTGTCTCTACCAATTCTTGGTTCTTTAAAGTCTGTAGGAGTCAGGTAGACAGATAAGCAGGAATGCAAAAGAAAGTAGCTTAGCTAATGGTATTTTGGGGAAATGGGTTTTCCTCTGTAAGGGTAAGGCATAATAGGATAAGTGTAAAGTAAATACTTTAGAAAGGGGTTAGTTAGGTCATACTGTATGTGCCTCTGGGGGGGGGGGGAGGGCGGGAAGTGGTGTTGGGGGGAGGTATCTGAGAGAATTCCAAAAGGGTTTAACATTTGGAATTGGAGATCTTATGAATAGAGGCTTGGTGAAGGCACATAGGCTGAACTCAGTAGCACTCCCTGTAGGGTAGATATCGCTCTTCAGGTTGATTCCAAAATAAGTTAGCTTTCTAGAGATTTGAGAAACAATGTGATATAGCGTAAGGAGTGCCCATTGAAGTCAACAGCCCTCGATTTAAATCCTGTCTCTGCTACTTGTAACTTGTGGGAGTAGGCAAGTCATTTCCCTTTGACAGGTCTCCATTTCCTCATCTGTAAAGTGAGACAATTGGACATGATGACCAGGAAGGTCTCTTTTTATTCTAAATCTATAATACCGTGACCTCTGAGCTAGGGATGATTCGGAGCTTTGCTGAATGTCCTAGGACCAAACTTGGTTTACAAAGACAGATCTGGTCCTTGAGACCTGTCTCTTTGAATCTGATTTGGAAATAAAATGTCCCTTAAAGTCTTAGTGAAGTTTGTTCAAGGATATGTCCTAGGAGGAACGAAACGCCCTTAGATTTTGCAGCCTAGTGCCAGTAGCTGGTGATCACAGGACCATAGATTTTAAGCTGGGAGAAAACTCAGAATCATCGATGTAGTCTAACTCCTTTGTTTAACAGATGAAATCTGAGAGAGTCATCCTTCAAAACTCTCTTAGCCTTTCCCTGCCATTGGCACTTTCTGGGTGGCTCATGTGGCTAATAGCTATAGCTGACAACTAGTTGCCTGTGTAGCTTTTGCCTGGTGCTTACCAGGCAGGAGGGAGTTCTAGGTACTAGAAGTAATTCCTTTTGCAGAGGTGAGGCATGTAATGTGGATTCCAGGCTGGAGATGTGCCAAAATCAGCAGGGATGTTATTTTTCCTACAGCCTTATGTGAAGGGATTTTGTAGTGAGTCCTCACTACCAGCCTTCATATCTCAGGGCCAAAGTGATTCAGAAATAGCTACTACCTGGCTGG
The DNA here is from genome assembly GCA_011680675.1 of Gymnobelideus leadbeateri. Taxonomy (NCBI): domain Eukaryota; kingdom Metazoa; phylum Chordata; class Mammalia; order Diprotodontia; family Petauridae; genus Gymnobelideus; species Gymnobelideus leadbeateri. The sequence continues at coordinate 246,306 of WOXC01005875.1, read as the reverse complement.
CCTCACTTAATGAGGGGATGTGCTGTGTTTAGCAGAGCCTTTCTGCATACTTAGGTTGGAGGGACACAAGAGGCTATCCAAAGGACATCTTTTCAGTGGTGTTTATAATGTGGAGACCTCCCTAGTGAAAAGATACTTATTTGTCTTTGCTGAGTCAAAGCATGATGTGTGTGGGATTTTCTTCTGGGGTTGCCTACAAGAAATCCATGTTACCTGGTTGAGGGAGGCAGATTTGGTGTCCTAGAAAAAACATGTCAGAGGGACTGGATCAGAATGTGATGCTCTCAACTATTTGTGTCATCCTAGGCAAGTCATTTCCCTTCTCTGGGCTTCAGTTTCCCCATAAGTAAAATGAAACTCAGTAAGCTCTTAGGTTCTAATAATTCCAATTATCTGATTTTGGGAGTGGAGAGGCAGAAGGTAGTGTTGTATTGAGTTGCAGGGGGCAAAGAGAATTTTTTTCTTCTGCTTGATTCCTATTAAAAGGTTAAAAAGCACCAGCTAATGTTGACACATTGTTAGTATGTTTAAAACTAACCCCACCTTTAAAAATTATGGCAACTTGCCTTTATGTTTATATAGTCCACTTTAACACGAAACACATTTTATCTTGGTTCTTATTGATCCTACTAGCAGCTGCTATACTTAAGAATACTTGGAGTGAATCATCTTTCTCTTTTTTTTTTAATCCCACTAACTTCCTAGCCTGTGCCAGGAAAGATGGGATGTCAGGAAAGAACATGACTTAAGAGAGAAGGCACCTCACCTTACTCTGGTGCTTTGCTTTAGTCTGAAAGGGAATATTGACTATTCTTTTCCAGACAGCTTCCCAGCTCCTGAGTCAGATCTTTGCATGGTGGTTTTATTGTTGAGTTTGAAGTGTTGTGAAGTCCTCAACTTTTATGGCATGGCTAGAGGTGATAGGGGCAAAGAAATTCACTAGTGGGGAGGGAGGGGACCGTATGTCCAATGGTGGGTCAGTGGCATACTTTGCAGAGGAAGATACTTTATATAGCACTGTTTTAACATGTCAGTCACCAGGCATTTATTAAGCACCAGCTATGTCTTCGAGGAATTGGAATCAGAGGAGAATTCAGGTATGTATGTTTAATAGGTCAGTTTAGTGGGGGAGGACGGTAGGCACTAGTAACTAGTTGGAATCTGGAAAAGCTTCATGGCTTGGGTGGCCTTTGAACTGAGCTTTGAGGAAAAACTAGGGATTCTAAGAGGAGGTAAGAAGGAAATGCATTTTATAGTTGTTTTTAGCCCTCTGAAAAGTTGGGAATCACTTTGTATTTATATTTGCCTTATTTTCCACCTAGTATAGAGTCCTTGGAAATTTTGTCATCCATGTCAGAATCTTCTTGTACCAGGAAAATAAAAGAATATAAATGATCATCAAGTTAACAGTTTTCTAGAATCCTTAGTCATCTGCCAAGCAATAATATTGACTTTGAATTCTGGCATTTTTGACACCATGAGAAGCAGTTGTTTTTCATGTAACAGTATTGCCTACCTACAGACATTAGTATACCTTTGGTTTCTCAACAGAGGTTTGTGACAGAAAATTCTAGGTGAGAAAAAGTGGGTAAGTGAATCAGGGTGTTTTATTTTGTGTTTTAGAGCTAGTCGTGACTTTAGAAATAATTTAGGCCAATCTTGCAGTTTAATATATGGGCAAACTGAGCCCAGGGAGGGGAAGTGAGGTACTTAAGGTCACATATAAAGTTGAGGATAGTTCTAGATCTAAGAGAAGAACTCAGGTCTATCTATTCCTAGTTCTTTCACCTTCACCCCAATAGGGAGAAGCTTCCACTCACTACACGACATAATTGGTGGTCACCCGTTCCAAGCAGAAAAACAAATACAGCACCTGTACCTGTCATATCCCTACAGTAGTCCCCTAATTTCTGTACTGCTTGGGTTTCCCAGTGAATTAACAGTTCTTCCTAGCTACCTTTATAAACAGTCTTTGTGGGCTAGAATATTGTGTTTTATGTATATAGGTGGCTGATAATTTCACAATTAACAAATACTGGAGGAATAAATTTAAAGCAATGAAAACATGCTTTTCTCTTAATGTATATTGTAACAAAAGCGATTGGGAAAAGACCAAGTTCTCTTTGGCTCTCGGATCAGAACTTTTGCCTCATATCTCCTAAAATCTTGGGGCTCAGGAATTATTCACCAGTTTGCCCTTTTCCAGGAAACAGAGTTATTTTTCCCACTAAGTGTGTTTGGTAGCTGTTTACTCTAAAAGGTCAGTAATTCTACCCAGAAAACAGCATGACTCTTGGTCAACTTATTAATCAGGTTGTCAAAAAGTATGTAAATTACATTTTTAAAAAGGATCGATCCTGGCTCTAGGCCTCATTTCCCTCCACTATAAAATGAGGATCATGGATTAGATGATCTCTAGTCTTTTTCAACTCTTACTTATCTATGCTTCAAATTGAAGACTTACAACCTTTGTTTTTGTGATATACTCATTTCACTTGCACCTGTTGTTTGAGTCTGATCTTAGACCCCTGTGGCTTCACAAGTTTCCAGGCTGTTTTCCAATTTGTAATTAGACTTTCCTTTTAAAAACTCAGAATACTGATTCTGCAGTATTCTGCAGGGACCCAGTGGACAGAGAATCAGCCTCTGGGTCAGGAGACTTTGAATTCAAGTCTTCCCCCCCCCCCCCCAACCCTGGACCAATCACATAGGCTCTTGGTGTACTAGGCAAACTCTCTGAAGACTATAAATTACAGAAGAGTTACCTAACTGCATTCTGCAAGAGAGTTTCTACCTTTTGAGTTCCTAGACTGAGATAAGCATAGATTCAGAACTCTCCAAATCTGGTACAACTTAATAGAGAAAATATAGTTAGCTTTTGTTTTGTACATTAGGGTAAAGAAGGAATGGAAGGAGTAGGATGGGAAATATAAGAAATGCGATGAAATAATTTCTTTCCTTCTTTGTATATATTATGTGCTCTTTTCAGGAAAGTTTTGAAAATAAATTATAATAGACTCTATCCCAGTCCTTCCATCTTTGGAATGGTTTCCTGAGACTCTCCTATAAATTTAGAAAGATGAAAGAAAACCATTCTATCTGTAAGAAGCCAGTGTCTAGAGATTGCATTAATATTGAAGCAATGCTCTAACGCTTAGTTTCAGTTTTCAAACTGAATTTGTCTCCAGAGATAAGGAGCATGTTTACAGAAGTCTATCTGCTTTCTCTACTTACTCTTGTCAGGCTGCTAGTCTCCAAAACATGTAGTTTAGTTTTAAAGGTGCACTTTCCTCGTGGTGGATAGAAATAATGGTTCTTTCTGTGATCACTTTTGATGACCACATAAAGAATTTTTGCTTAATGTAGTGACTTCTTTAGAAGTCAATTCAGTCACTTAAAAAAAAGTTTTTTAATGTGAGGTACTGTGGAAGCCTTTTAAAAACAATTTGTACATGTTTGTGTAAGATGGTGTTTGTAGTAAAATCTGTTTTTAATAGCAAAGCTTGAAGATTGTAAGTTTAGAAACTATTTTTCATTTTAAATTGGAAGGGGTCTACAGAATTGGAAAAATGTATCTTTCCCAGTGTATGAATAAGCAAGAGGAAAGTAAGATTAGTTACACAAACCAGCATTAAATGTAATCTTGTATAGAATATTAGCTTCTTGAGGGTTACTTTGTGTCCACAGTACCTAGCACTCTATATTGCTCATAGTCTGCCCTTAATAAATGTTTGTTAAATTAAGCTAAATTAAATGGGAGTGGGAGCATGGATTGTTTTTATTTTTGTTTATCCAACACTTGGCAGAGTCCTTTGAGTTTAACTGGCATATTAAATTGTATTGAAGTCTCTTGTGTTAGTCTGGCTGATATTCTTTTTTTTAAAAAATTGTGTTTAGGCATTTATCTCATAAGGTTTCCCTGGCCAGGGTTGTTTTACACTAACATTTTCCCTGTTCTAAGTTCAAAGAGCCCATTTATAACCTCATTCTTATGGGACTCATTGTTTATATAACATACTTCATCTAATGTGTTTTCCTAGATCCAATTTGTAGGCATTAGATAATTGTCTGTATGTATCTTGCTATTAAATTAGAAATATTCTATTAATAGTAGGAAGTCTATTCTGTTAAAAATTATTGGCTATCTGTGCTATCAGTTTTTATTCAATACTTAAGCTTTTTTTTTTCTTTTAAGTTGAGTAAAAGTATAATTGAGAGGCTACATGTTATAGTGGAGAACTAGCCTCCAAATCAGTAAGACCTAGGTACAAGACACATATTGATTTGTGATTCCAGGAAGGTTATGTGACATCCTAGTAAATTCTGTAAAATTCTTAAGTTAAGAGGAGGTATAGATCTGCTTTGGTAGGAAGAAAATGCCCATCAGGAAATACACACACACACACACACACACACACACACACACACACACACACACATATACATATAAATGAAATCTCAGATCTCATTCTCCTCCATTTACATATACCCCTAAATTCAGAAAAATAAAAAAGTATAGATGTATTTTTTTTTTTAGTGATAATTGAGAGAAGAAAAACTCAAAATTTCACTGGAAAAAACCTCCCAAATATTACTTCTAGAGTTTGAGATGTTTTTCTATCAAATAAATTAATCTCCTTCAGTTGCCTATGATACGTAATTATATTACCTGTTCTGTCATACAGTAATATATATGTACCCTAGAATAGTGGGAAAATTACAGATCTGGAGCCAGGGGACCCGGATTCAAATCTATTCAAATTCTATTACTTGCAATATGTGACCTTAAACCACTTTGGGGTTTACCTACCTCCAAATGAGTAGAGTGGATTGAATGATATAGCAAACTCCTATGAGTCTGTGATGTTATGTCATCATCCACATGTATTTCCCTTCAATTGTAATAGAAGTATTAGCTCTAAGTCTGTTAAGAACAGTTAATGGCAAACTAACCTCATTTCCTTTTTAGATTGAGTAACTATGTAGAGGGATAAGGAAAACATTGGGGAAGTGCTAGTTTTCAGTAAAACATTTGATGAAGTACTAAATGCTGCACTCATGTACAAGATAGAGAAGGATGGACTAGATAATAGCAAGTGGATTTGGAAATGGCCAATCCAGGGCAGCAGGTGATTGATAGCAAATGAATTGTACAGAGATTGGGAAGTCAACTCTCCCTCTTCCATCTCTCATAACTTTATGATTTTTCTGCACATAGATTATTACAGCTTGTAGTTTAGTAAATCATGACTCTAGTAAAGAACAGTAGATATGCATCATCACCCTATTAGATTTTGTAGCTTCCTTCAGTTAAAGATTGCCCCCCTCACTTTTTATCTATTTTTTATCTATTTTAACAGTATTGGAATAAGATTTGTTTTGTAGGACCTATAGCATTTCATTCCCATGTAAAACTTATTGTTCCCTTCCACCCTCCTTACCAAGACTTTTGCAAACATGTCATTGTCCTTAAGAATAAGCTGGCATGTACAGGCATTGAGATAGAGAGTCCTAACAATAAGACAGTGTCTTTATTGAGTAGGTTAATTGTCAAGAGGATAGGAACATGGTCTGAATTGCATTTATTATATAGGTTTTCTCATTAAAAGTGTGACATGGGGTAGTGGAAAGAGCTTTGGAGGCTTTGATCTGCCACTTTTCCTCTGAATTTCAGCTTACCAGCTTGTAGAATTTGTAATCTAATTCAACCATTTATTACATATCTACAATGTGTCAAGGTACTGATCCTTACCACTGAGACTAAGATAATAATGTCCTTGTCTTCAAGAAATTTACAATCTAATAGGGGAAAAAGAGATACAGATAATCATAAGTTAGAATAGAACATATCCAGAGGAGAAAAGGTATAATGCTAAGAAAAATTGGAGAAGATATCTTGCACCTCCAGCTAGATTGTAAGCTTTGTAAAGGCAGGTAACTTCCTCATGTACAGTAGATAGTTCTCATTGTCATCAGCCTATAGGACTACTATCTTCCAATTCTGAGTTCTTCCCCTGTTCTTTTTCCTAACCTCCTGGAAATGTTTAATCATATTCCAGTCATTAGCAACATTTTGTTTTATTTTTTATCGGATTTCCTTCCCTTTTTTCTTCCTTCCTTCTTCCCTCCCTCTCTCCCTTTCTTCCTAATTTTGTTTTTAAAAAATGAACACTGTTAGGGGAACCTTGCTCTATCAACATAGATTGCAATTGATCTGTGACTTAAGAGAAATCCTAGGGAGTTTCTTGAGGAACAGAGAGGTGAAGTGACTTGCTTAGAATCACATAGCTAGTAAGTGTCAGACCTTGTACACAAATCTTTGTGACTCCAAGGTCAGCTTTCTTCCAATAGAACTTTCTACTTCTTTTAATAAAATCTCCAAAAGTAGTTAAGCAAAACAGTACCAAAAAGTGGCATGCAATTGAATACTTCTTTATTTACTAATTGCTATAAAAATCATGTAAAATTTTACTTAGCTTAAATTATTAAGAATGGTTAACTGTGTTAACAAAAGAAAAGCAAAAGAAAAGTTTAGTGTGTAATGAAGAAACAATTGAGTTCAAATATAATTACTACTAAACTAAGAGGAAGCTATGGACAGTTACACTAAGTTTTGTTTTCTGTTACACTAAGTTTTGTTTTGGGGAGGAATGGTGTTGTTTCACCAATTTTACTGTTTTGATATCAACAAAGCATTGTTATTGTAGTGTCTACTAGGATATGAAAATAGCTTCGTCCTAAAGACCTGGATGCTTAGATAATTTTTTAAGCTAAAAAAGCAGTTCTTCAAGGCAGTTGGGGTTAAGTAACTTGTCCAAGGTTTCACAACTAGTGTCAAATGTCTGATTCCAGATTTGTGCTCAGGTCCATCTTGACTCCAGAGCTTGTGCTTTAGCCACTGTACCACCTAGCTGCCCCCATAAAGTATTCTTTCTTTTCATAGATGTCATCTAAAAAGGGTTGCTTTATTCATAAGTTAGTACATTTTCAAGTATTCCCATGATGATGATGATGATGATGATGATGATGATGATAAGAGCTGACATGAAGAATAAAGCACTTTGCATACATTTTCACATTTCTTCCTCACTACGATCCTAAGGAGGAGGTAGTGCTGAGAAAACGGGTTTTGGAGGTCTCAAGTGACTTGCCCAGGATCACATGACCCTGACTTTTCACCTCCAAACTAGTGACATTTCTCTCCACTCTATCATGGCTGTCTTACTTCTGAATATGTTGCTTGCAAAACTTCTCAAGAATTGACTTGAAAGAAGACTGAATCTTTTTTGTCCATAGCATATAACACCTTCAGAATATGCTATAATGTGTTTATTTCATTGAGGCTGCCTTTGTTCTAAACATATACTTTTTAATTTATTTTCTACTTCAGGCCAGTAAGATATGTAAAATGACTAACAGGGACTTCCCTTGAGAAGTCCCCAGGCCCATGGTGGGATGGGGTGTTGTAGGATAAGGTAGAGGTAGGATTTAGAGAGAAAGATGAGGAAAGTTGGTTTTTTGAGTTATAGGTTTTTGAAGAAGTAAGGAGCCTTTGGTAGTAAAAGTTTTGTGAACCGGTTCAACCTTGCTGGGGACCATAGATATGCAGCTGAGAAATATGTTAAGTATATTTGGAGCTCCTTTTTAGAGAATTGCCTTTCGAGTTTGTTTCACATTCTTTTAAATAGTGGCATTTCTGGAAACTAATTTTTTTCTCATGTGACCTAAAAAGAATGTGTTAACATGGACAGGGACTGCAACTGAATTTTACCTTTGTGGTTCCTGTGGGGAGGGGGGTGGGGCGCGGGGTTTGGTAAGAAAATGCATAGAGTAGAATAAAGAATGGTAGGGGATTGCTTGAAATATTTATATGGTTTTACTAGTATTTGGAAATCACCTATTTATAACGAAAAGGTATGTGCTGATCACAGGGCATCAAAGTAGATCCCTGAAAGACTGATACTTGGCAACCCATAATTTGTTTCTTAGCTACAAGGGATCTGTGCTTGGCCCTGTGCTGCTTAACATCTTTTAACTTCAGTGATTTGGATAACCTGTATCAGATTGCTTGCTGTCTTAGGCGGAGGGGAGGGGAGTGAGAAGAATTTGCAACTCAAAATCTTAGAAAAATTAATGTTGAAAACTATCTTTACATGTATTTGGAAAAAAATAAAATACTATTAAGTGGGGGAAAATAAAAAAATAAAGTAGGAAATCAAAATAAAAGAAATCAGTGATTTGGATAAAGATAGGGATAGCATGCCTATCAAATTGGCAGATGACAAGAAACTAGAAGGGATAAGGGAGCATGTTAGATAACAGAAGCAGGATCCAAAAGGTTATTTACAGGCTGGAACGTTGGGCTAAATCTAATAAGATGAAATTGAATAAGGATAAATAGAAAGGTTTTGAGGAAGTTGATCATAGTGGATGGAATGCTGGCTTTAGAGTCAAGTCCTGGGTTCAAGATTCATCTCTGACTTACAGTAGTTGTGTGACCTTGCAAAAGTCTCTGAACCTCTGTTTTAGATAGCATGGGTAGTCCCCCACATTCACATAGGAGAGGGAAGTTCATTTTCTCTACTCTTGAAGTCAATTTTTTTAGTTAAGTTAAGCTCCATTACTAGAAGTGTGCAGCAAAAGAGAGGTCAAATGTTCCACTTCCTTCTGATCTAGTAAGAGCATGTGATATAGTAGTTCCAGTTCTTAGCTTCTGGTGGGTTTCTGAGGTCTCTGCCAACTCCTGAGATCCTATAAAATTCAAAGGACTTTCCAGAGACTTTTTTTGAACTACTTTTTGGTAGCTAGTATTTTTTTTTTTAAGCAATTGGGGGTTAAGTAACTTGCTCAAGGTTACACGGCTAGTCATTATTTGTGTGTGGGTACTAATTTTCTGAGGTCGGATTCAATCTCGGGTCACCCCAACTCCGAGGCCGGCGCTCTTACTCACTGCGCCACCTAGCTGCCCCCATAGCTAGTATTTTTTAAATGGACATTAATCAGCTTTCAAAAAAATACGCACATAAATATATCATTTGGGGATTTAAGCATCAGAAAGTTTTAGGACTCCTGAGTTAGGAAGGACTCAAAATTCTAGAGATCTAATTCGAAGAAGCATTATGCATTAAGGCTGCCCTTTATTTTGCCCAAGTGAGATAACATATGTATACTGCTTTGCAAACTTTAAAACACTATGTAAATGTCAATTATTGTTATTACTAGCCAGAAAAATAGAGGACATTATTAACCTTACTCCAGGTATCTGAGGGTCTGTCATGTTTGGTGCTAGATGGGAACTGGAGAATCACCTCTTCTTGTGAGACAGGAGGAAAGGAAAAGAATGGGAAGAGGTAGAATAGTTGAAAAAGGCTGATTTTCAGCTTAACTTTGAAGTCTTTCATATTGTAAGCTATAGTGACTGGACTAGATGACCTATTAAATGTTGTAAGGTCTCTTCTAGCTTAAGTACTCTGTTAAATGTATTCCTTTTCCTTATGCAAATCATAATATATTTACTCTTTCTTTCCTTTTTTTACTTTTGTCCATGTCTTCATATAATTCTCCATAAAGGGACTCTTAACATGCCAGAGACCTCCTCTGATTCTTTTAATATTTCTTGGAAAATAGTACTGCACCAAGGAGTCTATATGCTGTGTGATTTGTCCACCTTCTTTGCTCACTCATGCCTTTAAAATGATACCCTTTTCATCACTTGTTTACACCTCATGTTAATATGCTATAGCAAACTTAGCCTTGCAGTGTCTCTTTCCATTGCCATTTTGAGTACTTTTGAATTTGTGGTTTTCCTTGATCTTAGCTACATAACATGATTTGGTGAATATTGGTGTTAAGAAGATAGGTTTTGGGATCATTGAAATTAGTTGTTTCCCAAATGGGATCCAGTCTGTTTTCCTCCTCATATTTAATTTTCATCAAAGGTGCTTGCCCATGGGCACTTTTTCCCCAGGATAGTTGCACTGGTGGGTTAACTCAGTGGGATATTTATCCAATTGCATCCAATTTGGACATTGTGTCTTGTAACATCATAAATGAAGAGGTTTCAGACTTCAAAATGGGATTTAGCCACTAATGATAGGGAATTTAGTTGTGGTAACTTTATTTTTATTTAACACAATAATACCCTGTCCTATGTGTCTATGTATTGGCACGACTTTATATGTGGGTGTCTGTTCTTCTGGTCTGTGCAAAAACAGAAATTATGCATTGAGTTTGCTCCTGTAGTTTACTCAAATGAGAAAACAAATACTAAGTATGTGAGTACGTGACAGGTTGTAAAAATATCTGAATTCATTGTTCACTTATATATGTTCATGCTTATATAAAGTAAGCATTTGTTACTAAAGGGCTTTAGGTGGTATGTATTCAGGGCCTCTTGTTGGCTTTAGGAAAATTTTGAAATAGAGAACCTCTGAACATATGCACAGAGCAGTTGAGTGAGTACTAAAGCCTGTACCTTTTACTCTCCACAAAAAGTAAATTTATACGTTAGTGTGTCCCACCCCCAAATACCCCCTGATAGGGGAGAATACATAGGCAGGGGGAGTTATTGAGGGCTACTCCACAGGGTCATAGGTACATAGATGGAAAGAATGTAGAGGTCATCTTTTCTGGTCCCTTCATTTTATAGGTGATGAAACTCAGGTCCTGGGGGGTTAGGCGCTTTGCCCCACATTCCTTCCAGTGTAGTACTTGGCAGATCCAGGGTGCAAACTCAGGTCCTCTGATTCCAAAATTCAGTGCCGTTGCCAATAAATCACTGAAACTCAGAGTCGGAGTGACAGCTGGACCATCTAGTTCAAAGCATTTCTGAGTAACCATCCCTCCTTCAACCTTCTCTATACATGGTTGTCTCTCTCCCTTGTTGGTGGGGAAACATGCACCTTCCCAAGGAAGTCCATTCTACTTTTGGATGCACACTTTTTAGACTTTACATACCTTCCAGCTAGCTATAGCAGAGGAACTGGCCTCGGACAAATCACTTCACCTTTCTGGGCCTCTGGGCCGCCTTCAGTAAGATGAGGAGGCTGGACTTCAAGTCTCTCAAGTACCTCTGATGGCAGAGTACAGTGCTCTGAGCTAGGGATGACAAGCCCTTGGGTTCAAGCTTCACTCTGATGTCTCGGCTGTGTGACTCTAGTGAGAAGATTCCCTCTCACCCAGAGTCACTAAATATCTCAGAGATTCAGGGCCTGTGTGGACTCCCTGTCCTTTCCAGTTCTAACTTCCTGTGATTCTGGGGCTTAGGAATGCCTTCACATCTTGTTTATATCATTTAAGGGCCTTTCTTAAGGGGCTCTCTGCAAGCATGAGTGGGAATACAGGAAGAACATTAGCAGACAGTTGTGGTTTGGGGGCTTACCTAAGATAAACATGGTGCACCATTTGTTTTTGTTAGCCACCTGGTCTGAGAAGACAGAGGTCCATCCACTTTGACTGGCAGTGGAACATTGCTGTCCTTGGGAAAAGGATGCCCATGGATGGCAGGGTATGTGTAGGTTGACCTGAATGTTTCTTTCTCTCTGCTTACATTGCTGCTGCTTTCCCAACCTGCTGCCCTGGCAGCTGCATATGGGTGAAGATGACCCCAAATTGGGGGCCTGCCAGTTTTCACACAATTGCTCTTCGTCCTGACTTGACCATTTCTGCTCCTCTGTTCAAAAATCTTGATTATTAGAGAAGAGTGTTAAATACTCTCCACCTCTTATATCCTTTTATGTTATAAATCTTACCTACTTTCATGTTGCCTCCCATGTATCCTCCGCTGTCACTACTGCCCACCTCATGGTACAGTTGGTCTCTGCCTACATAACTTTGTCCACTGAGCCTGCTGGCCTCATCATCCTTGTCTGGTCATATCACTTCTCTGCAAAGAAGTCTTTAGGGACTCCTTATTAATAATCCGTGAGACACTAAAGTATTCTAGGACTTACAGCTTCACCTTTAAGACCATTTAGTTCAATCTCCTGGCTATACAGATGGGGAAACTGAGGCACATAGTGGTATAATGACTTGCCCAGAAGTGGCCGCTAGCTGGTACAGTAGCATAGAGTGCCAGGCTTGGAGTCAGGAAAACCTGAGTTCAAATGTGGACACGGACACTAGCTGGGTGACCCTGGGCAGGTTATTTCACTTTTGTTTGCCTCCATTTCCTGACCTATAAAAAAGGGATATAGTCCCTTCCTCTCTGGATTGTTTTAAGGATCAAGTGAGATAATATCAGCTCTTAGCAAGGAGCCTGGCCCATAGTAGATGTTCTGTAAATGTTAGTTTATGATGATGACAGTGAGGATGATGATGATGTGGGGTGAGAATTCATCTTCTTTACATTTCGCCACACTGCTTCCACGCTCTCTTTGCCTAGACTTTTGAAAGCCCTTCACATTCTGATAACACCATACTTTCATAGACTTCTGTCCCGCTACTCCCCTCCATGTACATTGTGTCCTAACCAGACTGAATTCCTTACTGCTCTCCCCACTTCCATCTTCTTGTATAGTGTCTTTCCAGCCTTCGGGCTCTTCATACTGTTGTCAATTTAACTGAATAAATATTAAGGATTTACCCTTTGAGTGAGGTGTGCTAAGTGCTGGGAATACCAAGTTACGATCCAAGTAATTCTTGCCCTCAATAACTTGTCCAGGGAGCTGGAGGGGTGGGAGACAAGAAGCACAAAGCTAAGCCAATAGAAGCTAATTTGAATGGCCAAAGAGCACTAACAGCTAGAGAGATCAGGGAAGACTTTGGTAGCAATTGGCCTCTGAACAGATGAAGGTTTCAGATAAAGGTGAAAGTGGGTCCCAAGGCAATGTAGGCATAGAGGACACAGCTTTTACAAAGGCATGGACATAGGAAAGGGGAAGCTCCACTGGGGGACCATTGGTGAGTGTGAGTTCACAGGGAATTCTTTTTTTAAGTATGGTTTGGGCTGGATGACTATTGAGGTTTCTTAAATTCTGAATTGATGACTATTGAGGTTTCTTAAACTCTGAATTCTGTGACTTCCCTCTTCTTTGCCCTTTTTGGAAAGTCTAATGAAAATAATTTACGGGGGTGGCAGATAGGTAGTAGAGTGAAGAGAGCACTGGCCCTGAAGTCAGGAGCACCTAAGTTCAAATCCAGCCTCAGACACTCACTACCTGTGTATCCTTGGACTAGTCACTTACCCACGATCGCCTTCAAAAAGAGAAAGAAAATAATTTTTAAAAATAAATAAATAATTTAAATAATAAATAATTTGATTAGCATATTTAAAAAATATAAGCTTGAACCTTTGGCATGAAGTGGGCATTGGTTTAAGTTTTTAATAAAACTTAAAGGGGTTAAAATCCTCATGAATTTGTTTGTATTGACTTGTTAAATTCAGTTTATTAAAGTCATAAGTCAAATGCAGCTTTAACTGCCATGATAAGGTTTCACTTCCTAAGAGAGGTATTGTGTGGTAGAGGGTAAAGAGCACAAGACTCAGTCAGAAGATCTGTATTTGAGCCATGTGACTAGTCACTACACCTCCTATTAGTTTCTTCACCTAGAACTAGGAGGTAATTACATTTTCACTGCCTACCTCAGAGGGCTGCTGTGGAGGAAAAACACTTTGAAAGCTGCAAAGTGCCGTAAAAATGTGAACTGTTATTGCTTCTTGAATGCTTTAAGATCCATTGCCTTTCCTCAAACAAGACGCCCCATCTCTTGGACCAGACACCCCATCTTGGCTGTCCTCCATTCCTGGAATGCACTCCTCCCTCATCTCTGCCAGCTAAAATCCCCAGGAAGCCCTTCCCAGTTCCTCTTAATTTTAGTGCTTTCCCTCTGTTGATTATTTCCTGTTTATCCTCTATATAGCTGGAGTTGTTTGTATCGTCACCTATTAGATTGGGAGCTCCTTTAGAGCAGAGACAATCTTTTCTCCTTCTCTGAATCTCTGGCACTTGGGGGACAGTGTCTGGCACATAGTAGGTACTTATTAAATGTTTGTTAACCAGTTGACTGACTGATATTGAGATGCAGAGGAAAAAAAAATCACTGGATTTGGAGTTGGAGGACCTGAGTTCGAATTTTGATATGGGTAACTCAGTTTTTCTGGGTTGCAGGTTTGTTTTTGTTGTTTTAATCTGTAAAATCAGGGTGTTGGGCTAAATGAAGTTCTTTCAGATTGTAATACATGATTTTAGGAGACTCTGGTTTTATTGGTATGGGTTGTCTTTTCACTGACAAAAGTCAAAATCACTCCCTATGTCTGAAAGAACGGGTAACTTGGAGGTCAACTTTCTGATGATGAATAATGGTTCATTAAATTTAAAGGATATTTAAAAAACTGAATAAATAATATTGCAGTTGTAGTTATTTAGATGTCCTTATTGGCACTGAGCTTCCAACCTGCCTAGAGTCTTGAATATTTCTTAAATAGCTAACTGCTGTCTCCTTTTCCCCAGCAGATCAATTTAATGGCCTTCCTAATTTCCTCTGCTTTCTGATAGTAGTTTCCACTTAAAAAAGAAAAAAACCAAACCAGACAGCTAAATGTAGCTACATTGGGGAAGGGAGTTAGTATATCAGTTTTTAAGCTAGTCTTGCTTCAGAATACTGAACTGCAGATTGCTTGGTGTGTCTTGTCCAAATAGTAACACATTTATGGGACCTGAGCACAGTTTTAAGAGGAATCCCTGAGTCAAACCTTTAGGGGAAGGAGCAGTGTGGTAGGTTAAATCCAGGTGCATGGACTCAGAAGATCAGGTTTAAGACCTGACTGCCACTTTAGCTGTGTGAGGTTAGGAAAGTCATGTTTGTGGCCTTTCCTTCTCCCTCTATCCTTTCACCACCTCCCATAGTTTCATCTTCATGCAGACATTCTCAGATCTGTTTGTCTAGCCCTAACTTCTCTCCTGACTACATTTGACCTTCTCCAGCTGCCTATTAGATATCTCAGACTGACAGGATTTGTCCTGTAGACATCTTAAGTTTGACATGTCCAAAAGAGAATTCATTATCTTACCCCCTAAACCTTGCTCTATTACTGGCCAGGCTACCACCATCCTCCCAGTCACGCAGGCTCACAATCGAGGGCTTATTCTTGATTCCTTACTCCCTTTTGTCCTCTATATTCAGTCAGTGGCCAAGTCCTGTCAGTTATACATTTGTGATATTTTTCTTTCTTCTTCCACTGCCACCACTAGTGATGGCCCCTCATCACCTTATGCCAGACTATTGCATAACTTGGTCTCACTGCCTAAAGCCTTTCACACTGCAGTCTGTTCACTCAGCTATCAAATTGATCTTCCAGAAGCACATATCTGACCATGTCATCTTCTAGTTCAAAAAATTCCAGTGGTTCCCTTTTGCCTCCAGGATAAAATAAAAGCATTTTTGTTTGGCATTCATTGCGTTTCATAGCCTAGCCCTCCCTCCCACATTTCCAGTTTTCTTACACCTTAACTCCCTCCCCCTTCTCCCCCCCCCCCCCCGCCCCACACTTGTTCCCTTTGGTCCAGTAAGAGTGGCCTTGAACAGGGTCCTGCGTTTCCCAACTCTAGCATTCTTATTGGCTGCCCCCCCCCACACACCTGCAGCTCTCTCTCTCTTCATTTCCCTGAGATCCCCGAGATTTGAAATCTCAGCTAAAGCCCTATATTCTGCAAAGAAGCCTGTCCTCCCTCTGAGGTTTCCCCAGTTTATCCAGTATGTATCTTCTTAGTGTAGTCTTGTGCATATTGTCGCCACCATTAAACTGGTGGGCTTCTTGAGGGTAGGAACTTTTGGGGTGCGTCTTTCTTTGTATCTCAAGTACGATGCCTGCACACAGTAGGCATCTAATAAGTGTCAGTCTGTTGATTTTTGCTTTAGTTTGTTCCATCTGTAAAATGAGACGGTTGAACTCTTGGGAGATTTTTAGCTTTTTTTGCTCACTAACGGATAACACTGAGGTTTTTTTCTAGCCTGATATGGTAGTCTGTGTCCGAAAGTCACCTGCCCAGTCAGGAAGTCTGAAAACATCGGGCACTGAATTATGTCCTGGGCACTGTTTGAGCACTACAGGATACCAGGCCCTTTCCAGCCTTTGTCGTTCTTGGTTCCAAGGTCTTTGGTTCTCTGAATCTGCTCTCCAAAAGCAGAAGGGAGATAGTTAGGATTGTCTTCGAGAGCCTCAAATTCACCAGCTTATTCTTATTAGCATGTGTATAAATGGGAGAGGCAGCAAGTCTGCAGCCCAGAGTGAACACATTCCCATCCAGGTATATGCGCAAGTGCCCAAGGACGGAGAGCTCTAGTGATTGGGGCAGTCTGGAAAGGCTAGAGCTGCATGTTGTTGTGATCTGGTATCTTCTTTATTCTTTCTGGTTCCTTCTTCTTCTTCTTTTTTTTTAAAGCAGTCGGGGTTAAGTAACTTGCTCAAGGTTACACGGCCAGTCATTATGTGTGGGTGCTCATTTTCTGAGGCCGGTTTCGATCCCAGGTCATCCCAACTCCGAGGCCGGCACTCTTACTGCACCACCTAGCCACCCCATTCCTTATTCTTCTTGATTCAGCCCCTAGTGCTGCTCCTCCTGAAGGAGCATCTTTCTGTTAATCTTGCCTTTTCCTTCTGTTTATGTGTGTGCCTGAAGAATCAGTGGTGATTTTGTAGCAGCCCAGTCACTGGGCAACCATGAAGTAAGAGTTCAGTCTCTGCATCAGACCCTCCTTCTTCTGTTTTCATTTCTCCTTGGGAGAGGGTTGCAGGAGGTCTTTGATAAAAGGCATGCTAGCATGGAGAGGTCTTCACCACCAAAAAAGCTTGAACTGTGTCTCAAAGGAAAAGAGGGAGTCTGAGGTGGAGGCAAGGACAGAGTGAATTCCAGACGCATGAGAGCTGGGGCTAAGGGCTGGACAAGGGAGATGGAGTGTGTGAGGAGCAAGCTTAGGTCCAGTGGGGCTAGATTATAGTCTGTGGGAGGGACAGAGTATCCACTGTGGTTGAAGAGAGAAGTTGAGACCAGGTTGTGTAGAGCTTTAAAAGCTCAACAGAATGTGAAGCTAATTGGCCCCCAGAGGAATCTGCAACTGTGGCTTGATTAGCATCATGTGCTCATCTCTCTGGAGTTAACCAGATCAGACTGGTCCGTTAGGAGAGATCAGTTTCCTAAAAAATATCAGCCAGAATTGGTATTGTTCCCTTGCCCTTTCTCTTCCTCCGCCTCCCCCAACTCTTCTGCCTCTTTCAGATGATTATGGGATGAGAGCTCTGAATCCTTCCTACTGAGAAAGTGAGCAAAGGGAAATCTATCAGTATCACAAAGGGTCACAAAATTAAAAATTGGCTTGAAGCTGCACAGGGCAGTACATGTGGAAGCAGAGAGCTTGCTTCAGGTGATTGCTCTGCTGTGTGTTTAGTCATGTGATCCCAGGCAGGTCATTTCCAGTTTTTGGAAGTAGGCTGCACCTGGCATAAAATAGGTAAGTCTGAGGATCTTACATTTAGGTCTCGGCAATCTGGAAGATCCCGGTTCAGCACCTGCTTCTGATATCTCCTGGCTCTGTAACCTTGGATGAGTCACTTACATTCTGTGGGCCTCAGGCAACTCAGACTGTAAGTTATTGGGCTACTGATCTACATCTGTGAGGGAAGTTTATTATACCAATGATATTACATCTTTAGACCAAAAAAATCTGGGGTGGCAAGGGGATGAGCACAGATTTAGACCATCTAGACATGGTCATTGGGCTCCTTTATTAAGGCATAGAACTTGATATGCTTGCCCCTCCCCATCAATCATTCTTTTGAAAATAGAGCTCATTCAGTTCTGAAGGACTCAAGATGAAAAATGCTATCTATTTCCAGAGAAAGAGCTGATGGAGTCTGAATGCAGATGGAAGCATGCTATTATTTGACTTTCTTTATCTTTTTTGAGGGTCTGGTTTTGTTTCTCTTTTGGTCTGTGTTTTCCTTTGTTACCATAGCTAATACAGAAAACTGTTTTACACGATTTCGCATGCATTATCTATATCAAGTTGTTTGCCTTCTTGGAGAGGGAAGGGGAGAGAATTTGGAACCCAAATCTTTAAAAGACGAATATTAAAAAAATTTACATCTGATTGATAAAAAAATGAAATAAAAATATGTTGGGGGAAATTTTTTTAACAAGAAAGAAAATAGAGCTTATTTAACCATTGAAAATTGCATTATATAGTCTGAATGATCAAGAGATGGCATAGTTACAGGTTTTGGAATTAGAGGAGCTGAGTTTGAACCTAGTATTTGCTACTTACTATCTGTGTATATATGACTTTACTTTTCTGGACCTCTTTAAAGATCAGGTGTCAAACTCCCTGGCTTGACATAAGCAGCCCACAAAACTCTCCAATATGTCCTGAACCAGATTAAAATGTAATTGGGAAGTGTTTAACAAAATAAATAAAAATACAATGCAACGTAAATATAAAATTAATTTGTGGTTTTGTAAGTCATTGTCTCCTGGTCCCTGTCCCACTTTCCCCCCCTCCAAATTTTGACACTGCTGGATCAAATGACTTCTAAGGGTCTTTCTAGGTTTAATTTATCTAGGGTCCTATGATCCTAAGTATTGCATGAAATAGGTCAGAAATGATTCTTCTTATCTACCTTGCAGATGTGAACTACAGTTTATATATACTATTAGAGTCCGCCTTACTGAAAGTAGTTGCTTAACTTAGCCGGCCAGGTAGATCAGGGAATAAAGGCAGTAGCTATCCATCCTAATAGTAATTACATTCAAGGCTTGTTAGGCAGAGTCCTCTGTTCTCTATTTTTCTTTTATTTTTTTGCTTCACTTTTACGTGTCAATACTGGGGCCTGGTTGGGAAGTGTGAAAAGCCAAGTGAATCCCTACTAAATATTTGGGTCACTGAATTTACACAAGACTGTAGTGGTCTCTGGACCACTAAGGGAGTAGAGTTGCCTTTCTGGCCTTGTCTCTAGTACCAGATCTATGGTGCATTTGAAGCTCCTCTGTGTGAGAGGGCTTAAGCTTCCATTGGGCAAAAATGCCTGCAAAGCTTTGTTACTGCTCAGGGAAGAGTGAATTGGACTTGTTATATGGTGGTAGCACAGGTGCTTCAGAGGTGGTGGGAGCAGAGCTATCTTTAGTAACTGGACCTGAACACAAGCCTCCTCATGTCCTGAGCACCATGGGGCTTATGCAGTTCCAACCACCAAACCTTGACCACCACTGAGCACATGAGCAGCCGTGTGAGGACCCCAAACGAGGTTTCCTGGTGGTCTTCTATATGTATTTACAATAGAATGGACTTGTAAACATGATATAAAACAAGTTCTCAACCTTTTTTTGTGTCATGGACCCCTTTGGCTGTCTGGTGAAGCCCATGAATATCTCAATAATGTTTTTTTTTTTTTAAGCAATTGGGGTTAAGTAACTTGCTCAAGGTTACACGGCTAGTCATTTGATTTATGCGTGGGTGCTCATTTTCTGAGGCCGGATCTGATCTCGGGTCATCCAAACTCCGAGGCCGGCGCTCTTACTCACTGCGCCACCTAGCCGCCCCTTTAGGGCAATAGGGGTTAAGTAACTTGCCCAAGGTTACACGGCTAGGTTTTTGTTTGTGCGGATTAAGTGTCGGAGGCCGGCTCCGAACTCAGGTCCTTCTGATTCCAGGGCCGACGCTCTATTCACTGCGCCACCTAGCCGCCCCTTCAATAATGTTTTTAAATGTGTAAAATAAAATAACACTGGATTTCAAGAGAAACCAATTGTAATGAAATCCAGTTACCAAAATATTTAAAAGCAAAACACAAGTTCACTGACTCCAAGTTAAGAATCTCTACTCTAAAACTTCATTAAGAAATTTTCATCCAACAGGTGTTCGTATACTCCCACTGATGATGAATTTGTTACCTTATTTAGCCTGCTGTTGGGTACATAGTAGGTATTTAATAACCAGCTGTTAAAAAATTAATTTTGGACAAATATAATTATTTTAAAATTCTCTTTTTATTAAACCGAAATAAACCTCACTGTAATTTGCCTCCATTAACCCTTGTTTTGCTCTCTGAGGTCAAAGCAAATAAGCATAATCTTTTTTCCTTATGACAGTCCTTAAGCTGTTTGAGCAGAGTGATCATTTCTCTCCCTTCTTACCCTTTGGCGGCTATAACACCCTTATTTTCTTCAGTTGATTCTTTAAAAGAAGAATGGGGGGGGTGATGCCCTTTGGTTTTTACATGTCGTTTCCCTATATTCTACTGGACTCAATTGGACCCTTCCTTGTAAGGCAAACAAGTTAAATAAAGCAGTGCTACCAACAAAAAGTGATTATTTGACATTGTAGGCAGTGTTCTACAACAGTAGTTTCCCACCTGTCTACTGATTGAAGCCTTCAGTTGATTCTTTTTTTTTTTTTGGAGGGCAATTGGGGTTAAGTAACTTGCCCAAGGTCACATGGCTAGGTTTTTGTTTGTGTGTGCTAAGTGTCTGAGGCCGGATCCGAACTCAGGTCCTTCTGACTCCAGGGCCGATGCTCTACTCACTGCGCCACCTAGACGCCCCTCAGTTGATTCTTATATGACATGGTTTGCTGTCCCAACTTTGGATTTTAGGTAATAACAAAAACTTGCATAGGTTTGGGATATTTCTGAGTCCCAAGAACAAACAACCGACCATACGACATTTGTGTTCTGAGAATCAAATGATGTCTGATTTTAGCATTTCCACTTACATACATTTAAAGGAAACAAGCAGGTGCATCAAAGAGCCTGGGTTTCATTGGTTTGGTTCTGCTTCCACCAATTTTAAGTCCCATCTCCTCTATGCCTTTGGAAGAAGGTTCTTCATGAGTTGCAGTGGCTAGTGGCTCAGTTTCTGGTGATGAACCCTTCTGTGCTTCACTTGGCTGGTCATTAGTTAGCACAGCCCAACCATGAACCTCTGTGTAAACCTTCCAAACTTAATGTAGAATTACTGAGAACTTGGGCTCCCCTAGCATAACCCATGGAACCAAGGGTTCTCTGTATAGCATGGGCATTATAAGAAGTTAGTAGAAGGAACTAAAAACAAGCCACAGTGTAATATAGTATATACAAGCCATTCTTTTTGTTGTTGTTGTTTTTTGCTTTTTTTGAAGGGGGGAAGGTAGGGCAATTCGGGTTAAGTGACTTGCCCAAGGTCACATGGCTAGTAAGTGTTAAGTGTCTGAGGCTGGATTTGAACTCAGGTCCTCCTAACTCCAGGGCTGGTGCTCTATTCACTGTGCAACTTGTATATAAGCCATTCCTAAAAAATTACAGGCACATTCAAGCAGGATAGACAAAGGATACATGTGTGATTAGGTGGATAAGTGATGTAAAGACTAAATATATTTGTTATCAAAAGAGACACCATGGCAGAGGGAAATGAGACCTGGAGTCTGGAAGACCTGGGTTCAAATATAGCTTCAGACTTTTACTAGCTGTGTGACTCTGGGTTCACTTAACCTTCCTCTGCCTCACTTTGCTCATCTTTGAAGTGGGGATAATGAGAGCACCTATCTCATAAGGTTGTCATGAAGATACAATAAGATACTTGTAAAGTGTGTAGCAGAGTGCCTAGTATAGAGGAGGCACTTAGTAAATGTCCATTCCCTTATTCCCTTTCCCCAGAGAAGATTCTGACCTGCAGTGATAGAGGGCATTTCTTCACCCAGCAGGTTCTTTTTACTAGTCAAATCCCAGATCCTGTCCTTGTCCCTTATTCCTATGAGTGTGGATATGTTTCTGGGAGCTTCTGTGATCAGGTTGGGGTCTGAGTGTGAAGTTGAAATCCTTTTCTAAGGGAGAAAAAAATCTGGCTTCTGGGATTTTGAAGACTAGCCACCTTTTCCTTCATATCTCTATCTGCTTGAAATGCTTAATGTTTAATAATTAAAAGAGATTCTGAACTTGAGTTCTTTGGACCTTTTCCTGGATTTCCTTTTGTCCTAGCCTTAGATACTAAATAAGTTTATAATTATCTTTTATATTTTTTGTGGCAGAATGACATAATATATAAAGAGCCAGCCATTGTCGTGTGTTGTCTGTATGACCCTGGGAAAGTCACTTAACTTTCCAGTGACCCAGTCAGCTCTTTGAAACTATAAATATGATAGAATGACTGCCAATCCACATGGATAGAGGGAGTCCTTTCACCAGAAATTCTTGATGCTGATGAAATCACCAGCAACAGAAATAATGCTTATAATTGATAAATGGGTAGAAGGGACCTTAGAACATAACCTGCCAGAGCTGAAAGGAACTTTAGAGTACATTCAATCCAATCTTTTCATTTTATAAATGAGGCCCAGAGAAGGAAAGAGACTTACTGAAGTTATTGTATTTAAAGTTAGGGCCGAATCATTAATGAAAGAATATTAACTTAAACTGTTCAGCAGGGATGTATTATTGTCTGCTCAGTAATTTGACCTTTTTTTTAAAGTGCCAATCAGTAATTTTTTATAAATTAATTGGCAGCTTCAAGGTTTTGATTTGAAGCTTATTTTTGGTTTAAATGGAATCACTATGTAAAACAGAGACTAGCAGTGTTTAAACTAAGAAAGTGATTTACTAGTTTGAGGCAAGTTATTAGACTACCCCACCCATGAACTTCAGGTTAAGCTAGAAGTTTGTGGGTGGAATGTTGTAGGTATGGCACCTACCCTTCATTAGAGCATGAGCCAGTCAGGGATGGCAAGGGTTGGAGAAGAAGGAGGAAGACCTTTAATGGTTTATAGTCTTTGGACAGGGATGCGTCACTGAAAGTGCCTCTGAAATAGAGCAGAAGCTATCTGTCATATCCAAGGCCTGGTGAAGATAGTCCTTCAGAACAAGAGTCTGTCCTGGCCACTGCCTCACTTGAGAACTTCAGGATCAGAAGTCCCACCGGGCATGTGATTGGTTATTTAACCTGGATGCCTGCTATGTAGTCAGTCACTGCCTGAGATTTGGGCAATGGACTTGTCAGCTGCCTGCCTCTGTTAGAATAATAAGAATGCATTGACATTCTGAGGGTATTTTTCCTTTCAGAAGATTCCAAATTTCCTGTTAATATTCTCCTAAGTCACAAAAGACACAATGCAGTCAACAATTCCTCTTCCCCGGAAAGCAGCCGTAGTTCACCCTAATACAGCCTGTTTGTTTTCCTGTGAAGATGCTAATTGCATTGCAGCAAATGACAGAAATAGTACAGTATGTAGTAGTGTCGTTCAGCCCATCTAGGAAGCCCAGAACTTGGCAGGCTGCTTTTATTGACCTTTGGAAAAGGACAGGTGATGATGGATGACCATTGCCCAAAGTAGCCTCGTGCAGACTTCCTTTTTGGAGTGTTTTGGGTTATAGTAACAATGGTTCTCATTTATGTACAGTTTTCCCCTTTCCTCACAACAGCCTTGTGAAGTAAACTGTGTATGGTTATTCCCATTCTGAAATGAGCCTTAGAGAGGCTAGGAGACTTGCTGAGGGACGCATGAAGTGGTGGAGCCAGGGCTCAGACCGAGTGAGGCCTTCCGAATCCAGTGGTTTCTGCTCCCGTGCCAGGTACCTCCTTCTTGTTTGTCCTGATCGTGAAGCCATCTGAGCATCTGACGGTTGTCAGAACCAGACAGGGGCCCTGCATACCAAGGCTGTACAGTGGATTATTTCTAGTAATAAAACGTATGACAAAGTAATTTGTGAATAGCATATAGTTCTAAGGGGTCTGTGAGGGTCTGTAGTCCAACCTTCCCCCTATACCAGCCCTGCAAAGCCAGTGGAACAAGAAGGTTGTGGATGGTCAGTGAATTCAACAGAAATCTATTAGATACCTCATCTATAAAGAACCATGCTTGGCACCAGAAATGCAGAGACCAAAAAAGTGAGAAGCATGATCTGTCCACAAGGGTCTTACATTCTACTGGGGGGCACAAGCTAGAAGACATAAGTAAATAAAAAATTGTTTGAGGGACAGAAAGCTAACAATTTAAGAGGATCAGGAAAGTCTCCCAGTAGGAGGGGATTCCTAAGCTAAGCAAAGCTTGGACTTCTAGTACTAATACTGATAGCTGGTATTTCTTTTTTTTTCCTTTTGTTTTTGGAAGGGTAGTTGGGAGTAAGTGACTTGCCCAAGGTCATACAGCTAGTAAGTGTTAAGTGTCTGAGGCTGGATTTGAACTCAGGTCCTCCTGACTCCAGGGCTGGTGTTCTGGTCCCTGCACCACCTAGCCATCCCGTTAGCTGGTATTTCTATAGAGCCTTAGAGTTTGCACAGTGCTTTATAGAAATCTCATTTTATCCTCATAAAGACCTTGGGATGTAGATGCTAATATTATTCCCAGTTTACAGATGAGGAAACTGTAGCAAAGGGTAAGTGACTTGCCCAGGGTCACGCAACTAATAAATATCTGAGGCCACGTTTGTACTCAAGCCCTCCTGATACTTAAGTCTAGAGTTCTATCTGCTATAGCACCAGGCTGCCAATAAAGTGCAAAGGTGAAGTTAAGAGTGCATTCTAGTGGTAGGTATTCTTTAGTCACTGATGTTTGGCTCTAAAATATCTTACGTTTGACTCATGCATACTCACAGACATTCACCTGCTTTGTGCCTACAGCTTTCCCAGCTGGGGACCCAGATGGATAGCAGAGGACACAGGAATTTTAGTGGGTGGTATGAGTAGTGGGGATGAGGGAGATATAAGTATCCCAATTACCTGCTCTGCTCAGACCACACGTAGACTGTTGTGTCCATTTCTCAGCTCCACACTTTAGAAGGGACTTTGATAAGCTGGTGCCTCCAGGAGAATGTGAATGGAATAGGGAGCTATTCAGAACCATGTAGGGGCTGAAGGAACCAGGGATTTGGAAAGAACATTATTTTGGAGTCATAAGGCCTGGGTTTACAACCTGCCTTTGATGCCTGCTTGTGTGACCCTCATTTAGTCACGTAGCTTCTCTGGGCCTCAGTTTGCTCATCTTTAAAATCAGAGCATTGGCCCAGCTGGCCTTGAAGATATCTTCCAGCTCTGCAGCTATTTGAAGGAGACAGGTTGGCAAGTAGAAGGAGAGAGTAGATTTGTTCTCTTTGGTTCCAGAGGACAAAAACTCCAGTGGGTGAAAATTACAGGAGCACAGATTTTTACTTAATATAAGGAAAAGATATTTTAGTTATATCCATCCCAAACTATAATAATGTCAAGGATCAGAGACTTGTACCTGGAAGGAAACTTGGAGGCCATCTGGTCATAGACTTGAGGCTGGGAGGGTACTAAGAAATCATGTCACTGGCGAGGACCTGAAGGCCAGAGAGAAGTGAGTGCCCACGGTCACAGGCATTGGCCTCTGATGCTAAATGCAGTTCTCCATTTCCTTAGTCTGCCTTCCCTCATCTGACTCTCATTTATCACATGAGCAGACAGGCCTAGAGAACCAAAACGACCTGGTCATGGCCACACACAGGCTATCAGTGACAAAGTCAGGTCAGCAGGCCAGCGCCTCTGACTCTGAGAGGCATTACTACTTTCACTCTTTCCGGTACCCTACTCCCCAGTAGTGAATGAGTTTCAGACCACCGTGGGTATTCACTTAGAGGTTGTAGGACTGTTTTTCATCCTGTACTTGTCATCTCTGTATAATAGAAGAGGTTTATGCTTCTGACCATCGAGGTCCTTTTAACTTATGTGTGGTGTTCTCAATGCAAATTGCAGTCTTTCTGTACTTTAGAAGTAGATTGTTTAGTGAATTGCAATAAACTAAAATAAATTCATCTCTTGGTTGTTGACATGCTGTCAATAACCGTTATTGCCCTTGGATAGTGTGGTATGTAAAAGGTCAGTTTGTCAGAGGCTCTTATCCATATCTTTTTCACATTGGTATAAAATCTGTCTGAACATGCGTTCCTAGACGTTGAAGAATCCAGGATCCCTTCCACACTATGATGGGAGGAGAGCTTTATCAGAGGATTTAGATTGATGGTAGATAACTGAGACTACATTGTAGGTAATTATTTTCAGGTGACTTGCTTGAAATCTTAAGTACTTTGTATTTTATTGTGCTTTGTAGACAGTAATCTTTTTACAATTCCATTTGTGAATCCTGAGTCAGGGAAACTCCAGCATAAATATCTGTTTCACACTAAAGCTGAAATGACTTCTTTTCTTCTCAAGATAATTTTATCACCTATAAAAGTATTCTACCAATACTCATAATGAGACAATTCAGTTAACAAGAATGTCAGCTTTTGGTTTTAGAGCGCCTGGTGTACTAGAGCACAAGGCTTGGAATCAGAAGAACTGGATTCATGTCCAGGCTTTGTCTGTAGCTTTGTGGTCCTGGGCAGTCACTTAAGCTTTACTAGCTCCCCAGGGAGTTGATGGTCGTCCACAATTTGCTTAAAGTGCCTTTTGTGGAAGGGAGTCTACTACCTCATGAGGCAAGCCAGCCTTCTGGAACTCCTCAGTAATTTCCTTGTCTGTGAAATAGGTATTAATCCCAACTTTGCTTTCTTTTCAAGGCTCTTGGAGAGAAACTGCTTCCTAAAACCTCCAAGTGCCATATAAAGGCCTGTTATTCTTATTCCTAAATAGAGATATTCACCTAAGTGAGACTGTATGTATTTAGAATGAAAGAAAGATAAGCATCTCAGTGACTGGAGACTGTGAAATTGATTAAGGAAAGGCTTCTTTTATTTATTTTTATTTTTATTGATAGCTTTTATTTTTCTATCACCTGAATTTCTGAATATCTCCCTATCTTTCCATTACACTGAGAGTCTTCCCTTTTAATAAAAAAATTTAAAAGGAAAGGGACAAAAAGCAATTTGGCAAAACTAACCAACGTGTCAGTGAGTATGAAAGTATATGCCATATTACATACCCCTGTTCCACATATCCATAACCCTCAAACAAGAGAGGGAAGTACATTTTTTCAATGCTTTTTGAGGGCTGAATTTTAATCATTACAATTTCAGAGCATTTAGCTTAATTTAGTTTTGTTGTTGTTCTAGGAAAAGTTTCTTTTAAAAGGCAAATTTTGAGCAAAGGTTTGAAAAGGAGAGATGCAATTTGACTAAGAAAGAAAACCGAATGTTCTTAATAGAAGACTAGTGAACTTGAAACCTTGAAAGCCAAAATAGACAAATCAGAACAGTCTCCACACCCCAGAGTAGGAGTTTGAATTTGATATGCACAGTTTGGAGCTGTTGTAGAATTCTTACATAACCAGTAACATTTGCTGGTATGTCATCACACCTGGCTTCACCCTTTCCTGTACCCTAAAGCAGTGGTGTCAAATTCAAATGGAAATGGGTGCCACATAATAAGACCTGTGGACTCTGTGTTTGACACCTGTGTCCTAAATGATATCCTATTTTATTTTTATTACTGTAAGTTTTGTTCCTATAACATGAATAGCCTTATTTTCTGTTACCAAATTTCATTTGTTTTTAATCTTAGAGTTCATTAACAAAACTTCCTTAATCCTCAAACCCTTGTATTGATGTGTAAAATTCAGGCAGGAAATAGTTGGAACTACAAATTTTACAGATGGAAAAAGTATGTTATATATCAGTATGTTGATGAAGCCTGTGGGAAACTAAATTTATTTTAGCAAAATTGGTCTGGGCCCAGATTGGACTAAGGAGAATGTATCTTCTTCAAAATTGTATCGGGCCTGATAGCAGAATAGAAGGAGATAGAGATGGAGATGATGTAATGTGATGTGGTGTGGGTTTTCAGATGACTAGGGTCAAGGTCAGGCTGCAAGACAGTGAGGCCATATGTACTCCTGGAAGGCTAGCACAGTGCCCAGTGAGTCATATACCTGGATATGCCCTTTCTGTTGCTAGCCAAAGGCCCACCATCCTGAGAGAACTTGGAATGCCTCCCTTAAGAACCCAGAAAGCTGACAAAACTCAAATCGGATGAGGAAGGATTATGTTATTTTTTCCTTGTATGGAATCATAGATTATCATATTTGAAAAAACCTCAGAAAGAGTTCAAATCCTAACTGAAGAATAACTACCCCCTACACCATTTCTGACAAGTGACCCTTTCCAATAGGGGGCTTGCTATATCACAGAGGAGAGCAGCTTTTGGGAACTATCCCCGTTATGTAATTTCTACCATGGTAGGGACAAATATGCCTTTGGAAGCACATCTTCTTTCTCGATATAAGCCAAAACAACAACAACAAACTTTTAAGTCGTGATTGGGGAGATGGAATGGACAAGTAGAGGTATAACTTCCAGAATATAAAGACAGTGTCATTTCTCAGAGTAGGAAATGTCTGGGAGAGCAGGAAAAGAAGGCCTAAAGTACAAGACAACAATATTGAAAGCTTTAAATCACCTCAAAGGAGTTGGAATGAAAACTTAAAATCAAAAACTTTTTAATTGTTCATGGGATAAGATCAGAAGTTAATACAAGTCTTAGGGCAAGGGAAGAAATAAAAAACAAAACAAAACATAGAGTCTGCCTTTGTGTGGGGAAGTAAGTACTCTTTTCATTTTTGGTTGCCTTGAAAGATTATCTTGAAATTTCTAGTGGTTGATTCAATCAGCCTTTTGGTTGTTTTTAACCTCGGTTAATCACATCTGTTGAAATTACTAAGCTTCTGGAGGCTTTGCTCTTATTGAAATAGTGTAACGTCATGTCCACCACCGTCTTCTCCACTCTCTTTCCAAGCCACAAAAAAAACACAGAACAGTATAGAACTAGTCCTCTACACGTTAATTTGTGCGACATTCTTCTGTCCATACAACATAAAATGATTTCACCTACAGGAAGTTTAAAATACATTTAATCCAAACCTATATAAAGAAAACTGAGGCCCATGTTTCTGAATTCATACAGTGGCATAGTCAGACATGGACACTGGTTCTGTTTACCCCTGCTGCATGTTGTGGGCTTCCTTGATCAGTATTTCCAGTTTTTAGAAGATGTATACTATTCTCTCCACATACCACTTCTCTGTCCCCCACATTCTGGTACAGGATACACCCCTATACCCACACACACTTTATTTTTCTCCTTGGCTATCATGGGCCTTAGAGGCCAAGGAGATCTCAGATGCCATCTAGTTCGACACTGAGCAGGAATCCCCTCTGTTACCTTTGATAAGAAGTTATTCAGCTTGTCCCGAAGGTCTTATATGCACTTTTGGGCAATCTAGAGCCTATGGAGGCAGCCTGTTTCATCCTGAACAGCTTGATCTTTAAATCATTTTTCTCTATTTTGAGCCAAAATCTGAATCCCAAAACTTCCATGAATTAGTCCTAGTTTGGGCCTTGTGGGCCCAAACCAAACGAGTCAAATCCCTTGTCCAGTTGAGTTAATTCAGCAGTAGATGTTTAAGTAAATGCCTACTGTGTGCAACACAATGTTCAGGAAGCTGCTGGGAAGTCAGAGGTAGAGAGAACAGTGCCTTTTGGATTTTACAGTGCTGCTGCAGGATAATATGGGAGTTGTGTCAAAGCTTGGGTTCACTGTGTGATATGAAATGCCAGAAGATCAGAGTTGGCATTCAAGTTTTGTGATTCTTTAGAAAAAATAGTGTGCTGGGAAGGCCATAGGGTAGTGATATATGAGGTGGCCCTTTGTACTTAGTTATTTAGAAACTTGTGTTTTTCAAGAACCTTTACATTTTTTCAGAGGATAAAGAATGGTAAAGTCCTTTAAAGTGCTGGGGAGGAACTACCATTCTAGTTAATGAATCATCCTTAATAATCTATGCAGAAAAACTTTTATAGCAGCTCTGAGCTCAAAGATCAAGAAAGGAGGAAATAAGTGAGTGACTTGTGGGTGTAGCCATGAGAAAAAATAGGCAAGAAGGACTGAAGGGATATTTGAACACTGTGCCATAAGTTGTAGAAAATAGTTTTCACCCTGGAAGGATCACAGAGTAGTTAGTTCTTCTTAGATCCAGGGGTCTAATAATCAAGTAATTTAATTCCTTTTCTTCTGCTTAACTATCTACATCCATACTGTTAGGGGTTTTTTATTCTACTTCGAAGAACTCTAGCTGATTAGAGTTGTCTAGAACGAGCTTAACTAGGCAAAAAAGAAAAAAAATGAGAGCATCTTGACGCCCTAAAATACAAGGGCAAGAAAGTTAGAAGCTTCTACTCAAAGTGAAAATGAACAACCAAAATGAGACTGAGCAGTGATATGACAATTTGTGAAGTTTGATGGGGAAAATTACTTAGTTTAGAATTCTTTAAATTAACATGGTGCAGGGTGGCTAGGTGGCGCAGTGAGTAAGAGCGCCGGCCTTGGAGTTGGGATGACCCGAGATCGAATCCAGCCTCAGAAAATGAGCACCCATGCATAAATAATGACTAGCCGTGTAACCTTGAGCAAGTTACTTAACCCCAATTGCTTTAAAAAAAAAATTAACATGGTGGAGCTGGATTTGGCTTTAACTAGTTTGCAAAACATTTTGGAATTATTCAAGAAAAAATTATAAAATTGTTTATACTTTGACCCAGTGATCCCACTGTTGAATAGCTCAAGGAGATAATTGACAAAGAGGTATATGTGCAAAAATATTCATGAATAGTCCTGTTTGTAATAGCAAAAATTGGAACCTAGGGACCCAACAGTTGGGAATGGTTAAAATGATTTTGTTTTATGAATGTAATGAAAAGAATGAATGTACTATATAGAACAATGGATATTTTTTATGGAAGACTTTTAGGAGATAATACAGAATGAAGAAAGCAAAACCAAAAGAGCTGTATTCACAGTAATTAAAAGGTTGTGTAATAGATAGACCACTAGAACCAAGTCCGGAAGGCCTGATTTCAAATTGTGCCTTAAACATTGGCTAGCTGTGGGACACTCACTTAACCTCTCCCTGCCTCAGTTTCCTCATCTATAAAATGAGGATAATAGCATTTACCTTACAGAGTGGCTAGGAGAGTAAAATCACACACACAATCTATGTATCAGCCACTTTGAAAACCCTAAAATTCCATATAAATATCAGCTATCATTATTATAAGTGAAAACTAATTTAAAATACATCTAATCTCATTTCTAGGTCATTTGATACCAAACCTTTCCTTTATCCTCGTACTATCTCCCCTAATATCAATGCTACAGGCAGAATAGATTAAATATAAAAGAGAAGTGCTGACAAACAACTATGAGAATTTTAAGGAATTGTATTCTGTTATCATTTGTGAATATTATTATATTTATTTTTTAAATACTGATGGATTTTTCTTGTATTATCTTTACCCACTAAAAAAGCCCTTCCCCTCCCTCAGAGAGACATTACTCTAACAAATAATAAAGGGGGCAGGGGAAGCAGTTCATAAAAATTAACCAGTAGATAAAATATTTGACAAGTATATGCAGTGCTTCATACCTGTACCTTATTCAGGGATGGAGGAAGGTGAATTTCTTCTTCTGTTCTTTGTAGTCAGAGATGGACCTCCTCCTTGGGGACAGCATGAGGGGGAAGAAGAGAGGTGAGAAAGAGAAGAATCAGGGGCCTAGAACAGAACCTTGGGGGAACGATCACAGTTAGACATTGAGGAGCAGTTAGGCAGGTAGCAAGAGAAGGGGCATGAAAGCCAGAGGAGGAGAGTGTGGTCCTGAAGTGCCAAGTGCAGCAGGGAGATCAAGGATGAAGATCATCAGATCTGACAATTAAGAGTTCTTTATTGAATCAATTAAATTAGAAGCCAGATCGCAAAGGGTTGAGGAATGAGTGAGAGAAGATGTGGAGGCAATAAGTGTAAACAGCTTTTTTTTTTTTTTAAGCAATTGGGGTTAAGTAACTTGTTCAAGGTTACACGGCCAGTCATTATTTGTGTGTGGGTGCTCATTTTCTGAGGCCAGATCCGATCTCAGGTCATCCCAACTCCGAGGCCAGCGCTCTTACTCACTGCGCCACCTAGCCTCCCCATCTTTTTTTTCCTTTTTTTTTTTTTTTTGGAGGGAGGAGGTCAGGGCACTTGGGGTTAAGTGACTTGCCCAAGGTCACATGGCTAGTAAGTGTTAAGTGTCTGAGGTCATATTTGAACTCAAGTCCTCCTGACTTCAGGGCTGGTGCTCCATTCACTTCACCACCTAGCCACCCCAAGATAGTTTTTTCTGGGTGTTTGGCTGAGAAAGGGAGTGAGAGCTAAAGAATTCTCTCCCCAGCCATAACTGTGAAGCACAAAGATACCTGATGGGTTTCTTCTAACATTTTTGTTGGTGTGACCTTTAATATTCTGGTCACATTTCTATTTTGAGCTTGATTGGGGTATAAGGTGTAAGATGTTGAGTGTTTCCAATTTTTAATTTAAAAACAAAAGAGCTGAGTAGTTTATAGTTTTTGAAAGAATGTTTTTCAAAGCTAAATCAGATAGCTTTTTTTACTTCACTCTTGACTCATGCAGTAGGAGGTCAGGAATGTTGGGGGGAGGTGGAGAAGGGCTAGAGTGTACTATTTCATTGGCAGCACCAAATAGTGGAGTCAGGACATTTACCCCAAATGGACAGGGGGAAAGTGAATACATCTGGCCAGTACTGTGTGTTGTGGCTTTTCAGATTGCAGAAGTACAAGCAGGGAAAATCCTGTCTTTCCAAAAGCAAGGTGTTTTGTATACGGCATAGGGCTCTTTAGACAGGGGAATGAACTGGGCAGTAGATTTCAAAGGCCTAAATAGACACTGAAGTAATGGTCAGAGAGAACTTCCTTCCTGCTTAGCATTGTTTTTCCCATAAAACATTGGAAGTCCTCAAGTACTATATATTGTGAACAACAGTTACTCTAAGGACTTTGACTAGAATAAAAGAAATACACGCAAAGTAAATTCTGGAGTTATGGTGCACCAAACAAAAAAAAATGCCATTTACTGAGATTGGAAAAATTGTTTTGATTCTTGAGACCCCCTTAAAAACTTTAAAAAAATGTCGAGCTTAAAAACTCAAAACAGCACTTCTGTCCACACAGCAAAATATAAAAGGAGAATTATGTTTTAAAACCACAAATCTCTGTTTCACACTGCTTACTTAGAAGTACGCAGTAAATTCCTCTCATTACTTTCTGTCTTGCCTTTGTTCTCTTCTGTGTTTTTAAAAAATGTTTGAATAACCCTCTTTTTTGGCATCATTATTATTATTATTATTAACTTCTCTTTTCTCATCATCATTATTATTATTATTTATTATTATTATTATTATTATTAACTTCTCTTTTCTCCCCTTTCTCACTAAATATGGGGGGGGGTGTAGAACTTGAACAAAGAAGCAGTTAAGTGAAGCCTTAGAGTGCCCTTGTCCCAAAATATATGTCCCTTATGCCTTGGAACCCCTTTCCTCCAGTTTAATTATTTTTAAAAAATGTCTTGACATGTCTTTTCCTTTAAAAATGTTTTATGTTTTATTGCCTTTCCTTCCAAATAGAACATCCTGAAGTATGCTTGAGCAGAATAAGCCAGCAGATCGGGCATGCTTGCCTCTGTGCATCACCCTGCCTTTTTGAGAGGAGGGAAATGTGTTTCATAATAGTCCTCTGAGTTTGGGGAAGTTGGACAGTGATTTCTATTCAGATGCAGGATTGAACTAAATGGTCTCTGAAGCCCCTTCCAACTCAGATCTTTAATGCATCTATAAATTAAACCAAAGGCAATAAATACTATTTTTTGGAATTCTATTAGTAAGTAGGGGAAAGGATTATTCTATTCAGTGTTCCATACCCATAGCCTTCCTATCTAGGGAGGGAGGAAGGTTCATTTCTTCTTTGTGGAGCAATAGATAGAGTGCCCAACCTAGAGTTAGGGGTACTTGAGTTCAAATGTGGTGCAGGCATAGCTCTGTGACCCTGGGCAAGT
The DNA here is from genome assembly GCA_011680675.1 of Gymnobelideus leadbeateri. Lineage (NCBI taxonomy): Eukaryota > Metazoa > Chordata > Mammalia > Diprotodontia > Petauridae > Gymnobelideus > Gymnobelideus leadbeateri. The sequence goes on along the minus strand of WOXC01005875.1, from coordinate 212,516 downwards.
TACTTAACCCTATTTGCCTTCATTTCCTCATCTGTAAAATGGGGACAGTATCTTTGCCAAGGAAATCACAAAAATGGGTCATGAAGTGTTACACAACTGAAGTGATTGAACAATTACAGTTTGTAGTCCTAGAGAGACCTAGGCCTGGGAGGGGCCAATTTGATTCTTATAATCTTATTAGAATTGGCAGAAATCTCGGGGTCTCTTAATCAAACCTTTTATCTGAGTAGGTATTCCCTTTATAATGTCCTCTACCAGGGGCCATCCTGTCTCCGCTTAAAATCCTCTCATTCTTCTCAATATTAAATTTTACTTATATCTTTTGTTTATTTTTTTACCTCACCAGAATTATCCCAGTAGACCCCCATTCCAGAGAGCCATCCCATATAACAAATATTTTTAAAGGGGAAAAAAGAGGAAGATCAGCACGACTGATCAATACACCCAAGAAGTCTGTAAATATATGTAATGTTCATACCATTTGAACATCTCCTTCGATCACTTCCTTCCATTGCGGCCATTTTTTAATGACTACCTGTTAAATTCTTAATTTAAGAATTAACTTGAAACAAGCTTCCCTAAAACTTTTACCTCTTAGTTTAAAAGAATCTTATAGATCATTTAGTTGTAACTCTCTCAGTTGTAAAGTGAGTAAAATGAGTCCCTGAAAGATCAACTTACCTAAGGTCATATGTTTGTTCTCTAGTGGAATTTGAAAGTCATTCTTCATTATAACTTGAAAGATCAAATAAAGTTCCTGTAATTATTCTTTAATTCCTTAGAAGTTCACTGTATTTTTAAAAATGTATTATTGATTCTGTATTGATACTATTCTTTCTCCCCCTGAGAAAACACACATACGAATGCATCCATAGGCATGTTGGCACGTGTGCACACAATATATTTACAAACGTCTCTGTCCATATAGCCCTTATTCTGCACCTGTAGGCTACCACTTCTCTGGGAAAAGGAGGTATATTTCATCAGTAATCCTCTGGGAGAGGTTATTTGTTCATTGTAATAATAATAATAATTAATAGTTAACACAAACCAAAATAAAGCAAAAAAAAAAACCAAAACCCCACTTACTTTGTGTTAGATACTGTGCTAAGTGCTTTACAATCATTATTTCCTTTTTTATTTGATCCTCACAACCACCCTGGGAGGTGGGTGTTATTAAAATACCCATTTTATAGATGGGAAAACTCAGGCAAACAAGTGAAGTGACTTGCCCAAGGCCACACAGCTAGATAGTGTATGAAGTCATATTTGAACTCCATTCTTCCTGATTCTAGGTAACTCAAGAGTTACAATGTCTTTCTGTGCTCAGACTGTGTATCTTTGTGGAAAGAGCATTTGTTGTCAGAAGGTTAGGTTTGGACTCCTGACTCTGCCATTTATCACTTAAATGATTTTTTTTTAAGCTTTAACTTCCTCGCTTATAAGATGAGGTCAATGGTACCTTTACAACAGAATTGTTAATATAATTCTTTATAAAAGTATAAAGGGCTTTTTTTCTTTTCTTTTCTCTCTTCTCTTCTCTTCTCTTCTCTTCCCTTCCCTTCCCTTCCCTTCCCTTCCCTTCCCTTCCCTTCCCTTCCCTTCCCTTCCCTTCCCTTCCCTTCCCTTCCCTTCCCTTCCCTTCTTTTCTTTTCTCTTCTTTTTTCTTTGCCTTTTTAGAGGGCAATTGGGGTTAAGTAACTTGCCCAAGGTCACACAGCTAGGTTTTTGTTTGTGTGTTCGTTAAGTGTCTGAGGCCGGATCTGAACTCAGGTCCTTCTGACTTCAGGGCCAACGCTTTACTCACTGAGCCACCTAGCCGCCCCTATTTTTCTTAAATAAAGCATTGGCAGGACAGTTTTAAAATATTCATTCATTCAAACTTGTACATTTTCTTTTTTAAAAATTAAAAAAAATTTCTTTTTTATTATAAACTATTTTATCATAAACTATATCAACAAACATGAATGTGCCAGTGTACAAAGAACATACAAAAGGATTGCATACGAAACTGGACTTGTTAAAACTCTTTTAGAGTATCTATTATACTTAAATTGTAGCAACAAAACTGCTGTGCTTGTGTGTGTCCTCTTTTAAACATGCTTCTTTTCTCTGTATTTTACAAAATGTTTCATTGACAAGCCTTTTTTTTTTTTAAGTCCCTGTCATTACCCACCAATTCCCTTCTTCTCCAAATAGGAACCCTCCCTTATAATGCATTAGTGTAGTCAAGCAAAACAAAGCCACCCATTAACCATGTTTGAAAATGTGTTTAATCCCTCTCACCTTTCTGCCAAGAGAGGGGAAACATGCTTTCCTCTAATAGTCTCCGGAAGGCACAGGTCACAGAGTCATAGATTTAAAGGAAGAAGGAACCTTAGAAGTCATTGAGCACTGCTCCCATTTTAGGTACAAGTAGGTTAAGTCACACATCTACTAAGTGTCTGAGGCAGGTTTCAAAACCAGGGCTTCATGACTAAGTCCACCACTTTGGTCATTATATTATTGATCAGAGTTGCTTTCCCAGATCCTGTTCTTTTTTTCCTGCATCACTTCATAAAGATCTCAGGTTTCTCTGAATCCTTCCCTTTAGTAATTTTTTATGGTGCAACAATATTCTGTTAACATTCTGTATGCCATAATTTGCTCAATTAATCCCCATTTGATGGGCTCCCACTTTGTTTCTAGTTCTTTGCTACTGCAAAAGGTACTCCTACAAATATTTTTGTACACATGGCTTCTTTCCCTCTCTCTTTGGGGTATAAGCTTAGTAGTGATATGGCTGGGTCAAAAGGTGTGCTAATTTCAGTGGCCTTTTAAGCATAAGTCTGTATTGCTTTCCCGAATGTTTGGGCCTAATGTTTGTATTCTACCAGTACTTTCTCAGTGTGCCTGTCTCCCCATGGCCCTTTCAACAATTGCCATTTTCTCTTCTATTACTTTTGCCAATTTTAGAGTTGTTTTTATTTCTATTTCCCATATTAGTGATTTGGGGCATTTTTCAGTGTGGCCGTTGATAGTTTGCACTTTGGAAAACTACCTATTTGTGTCCTTTGTCCATGTTTCTATCTACTGGGGAATAGGTCTTTATATATTTTTATCAATTCTGTAGATATCTTGGCTATCAGGCTGTTATCAGAGAAACCTAACTATTTCTCTGTTAATTCAAACTGCATTTATTTTGCTTTTACAAAAATTTTTCAGTATACATTTTTTTTTTTTTTGCATTTTGGAGGGCAATTGGGGTTAAGTAACTTGCCCAAGGTCACACGGCTAGGTTTTTGTTTGTGCGTGCATTAAGTGTCTGAGGCCGGATCCCAACTCAGGTCCTTCTGACTCCAGGGCCGACACTCTACTCACTGTGCCACCTAGCCGCCCCCAGTATACATTTTTATAATATTCTTTGCTGAGACATTTTCAGTGTCAGAAATTGCCATTCAGAAAAATTTAAAATGGCCTCTTAACATTTTGTAAATGGCTTGCTTCAGTGTGGAAAAAGGTGTTTCCTGGAATCTGTTTCCTGGTTGAAAATCCTTTCCATGAGGAGTGCCCAAACCATGACAAGCCTGTCACTAGTATGGTTGGCAGTTAAGCTCTGCTATAAGGCTGTGCTAGAGACACTAGTCATGTTGGCAACTGCCAGTGAGGTTTCTTTTAATGAAAGAAACAGCAGAAGCCAGGAAGCAACTGGACTGAAGGGTTTTGTGAGGAAAATACTCTAAGGCATCATAGAAATGGGAGTTGATGGCATCACCTATGTCGTCATCGTCATCATGATGACCTGACTACAGTTTTTCAGCTGTAACAGTTTCATCATGCATTTTGTGTGGACAACAAGTTATTGGCCAGTTAGGGTGGTATCGAAAATCCCAGATGTAGGGGTGGCTAGGTGGCACAGTGAGTAGAGCATTGGCCCTGGAGTCAGAAGGACCTGAGTTCGGATCTGGCCTCAGACACTTAACGCACACACAAACAAAAACCTAGCCGTGTGACCTTGGGCAAGTTACTTAACCCCAATTGCCCTCCAAAAAGGCAAAAAAAAAAAAAAAAGAAAAGAAAAGAAAAAAGAAAATCCCAGATGTTAAAGTCATCTTTTTCACACATTCAGAAAAAAAGAAAAACAAGAGCAAAACCTTTCCTTTCCATCCCTTAAGCGCCCTTATGTGACTAACACTTAGGATGCCAGGTACATGAGTCAGTGGTTTCCACGTTCAGTCTGAACAATCACTTGTTCTCTTTCAAAGGCCTTGCAAATTCTTCAGAACTTTGTACATATCGGAGCTGAATTCTCTTGCTTCTTTCTAATGGAAGAGTTGCCTCTTAATTACTGAGTGCCCTCCATGAGGCAGCATCTGGAGTGGATAGAGTCAGGAAGATGAAATTCAGAATGCATCTCTTCCAGTGCTTGCTGTGTGATTACAGCCAGGTTACTCCACCTCCTCCTCCCAGTGCCTCGGGGCTTACTTTCCTCTTCCCTGCCCTCCGGTGCCACTTCGCACCAGAAACCTTTTCTGTACCCCTGGTTGTCCCTGCCCTCTTCTGTCCTCAAATCGTGCTGTAGCTATCAGTTTACATGTTTTATCCTTTCAGTAGACTTTGGATTCTTCAAGAGCAGAGACAGTCTGTTTACTTGGATTTTGTGTTTCCAGTGCCTTACAACAGTGTTCTACACATAAGAGATGTTTTTAAAGTGGTGTTGAATACTTCCTCAGTTTCACTTGACTCATTATAAAAAACAGTTGATCAAAAAACTTTTATTAAGCACTGCCGTGTGTAAGAGGCAGCTAGATAGCTCAGTGGATAGAGCTGTGGGCCTACATACCACCTGTGTGACTTGGGCAAATCAGTTGACCTCTGTTTGCCTAGGAGGCAGCTAGGTGGCTCAGTGGATAGAGTGCTGGACCTGGAGTCAGGAAGACCCGAGTTCAATAAATCCATCCTCAGACACTTACTGTCATGTCCCTGTGACACTGGGGAAGTCACTTCATCCACTAGAGAACAAAATGGCAAGCCACGTTAGTATCTTTGCCAAGAATGCTCCATGGACGGTGTGGTCCCCAAGGTGCACACAGAGTTGGACGTGACTAAGCAACAACCAGGGGCAAGTCTCTGAACTAGGGTCTCAGGATGCAGGGGCAAAAACGAAATAATCCCTGCCCTCAAGAGGGCAGACAGCATGTACACCTACAAGTCAATACAGAGAAGGAGCAAGGAATGTCAGAGGGGCACATAGTGGAGCTGCTGTGAGACTCAGACATCTATAAAGCACTTGACAAACTATGTGGATGGTGCTATCTGAATGGCAGTTATTATCAGTCTAGCAGGAGGAGTTTGTTTTATTCAGTCTGTCTGAAGAGTCACAGAATTGCAGAGTTAGAATAAACCTTAGAAATAGGAATGTCAGAGCTGAAAAGAACCCCAGAGTGCATGCAGCCCTGCCCCCACCAACACAGAGGGGAAAACTCTCACTCTGCAGAGGCCAGGGACCTTGCCCAGGGTTTCACAGATGGCTAGTGAGTACTCCCAGGCATGCATCCCTTCTCTGTGTCACTCTGGCTTATGCCTTGTCAGCAACTTCTAGGAATCTGAAGAAATCATTAAAACCATTTGAATAGGAGCCTATTTGATAAGCACTGGATTGAAGTCTGAAGACTGATTTTCAAGTTCTGGCTCTTGACACTAACTTGTGCGATCTCAGGCAAATCACTTTGCCTCTCTGGAACTTAGTTTACCTCATCTATCAAATGGAAATGATAATACACTTGTGCTCTTCAGTTTTTTGTGAGATGCCACCATCATCATCGTCGTCGTATCTGAATGAAGTAAATGCTTGGCTAAAAGATAACCCTAGACTCAGATTCTCTTATATTTGGGAAATTGTGCAGCTTAAAATAGCATCTGGTCTTTTGACCCATTGTCTCTGTCCTTACCATTTATGTAGCCCTGCCAAAGGTCCCCAGCCCAGTCACGGTTAGGTCTTGGCCAATTCTCTAGATTTAGATTTAACCCCTGACTCATTTCATTTTGGAATGTACAAAGCTGACTTGGGAAAGCTGCAGACCTCTAAGCAGTGTTTATGGAGTAGGAGGAAGGTAGGAACTCTCAAAGTGTAAATTGCCCTTTGTACAATAAAAACTGATCTAGAAAGCTTTGGAAATCAGTATTTCTTTTTTTTTATTAATAATAGTATTTATATATATTTGAAATATTTAATGTTAAGACCTCGAATTTCAGATCCATTTCCTTCCTCCCTTGTTACCCATTCCCTCTGGGAAAATAAGTAATTCAGTATATGTTGTACATGTCTAGCTATGCAAAACATTATCATAGTAGATATATTGTACAAGGCTGCTTATAATTGCCTCCCACTCACCCTACCCTCCCCCACCTGGTCCATTCCCTACATGATCCTGTCCCTCTTCTGTAGTGGGTACTTCCAACCTCCCCTCCCCCCAAGGATGCCCTCCCATCCATCATCCTTCCTCTCATCTCCCTTCCCCCTATTCTGCTGTAGGTTGAGATATCCCAATTAGTATGTATGTCATTCTCTCCCTGAACCAAATTCAATGAGAATGTGGTTTTGCCTTTTTGTCTTCCTATTCTCCCCCTCCCTTGCAACCACTTCCCCTTGCTTCTTCTACATGAGATAGTTTACCCTACCCTGTCTCTCCCCATCTCCTCTTGCCACTCTCTCACCTCATAATTTCATCTCTGGAGTATTCTCCCTTCCCAACAAATTCAACCTATGCCCTCTATCCATATATAACTGTAACCATATACACACACATTCCATATGTATTCATATGACCACACACCCTTCTTCCATTATTTTCATACTGAGAAAGATATCATCAGTCACAGTTATTGTTTTTCCATATAGGAATGTAAATAGTTCAACTTTGATAAGTTCCTTTTGATTTCTTTTCCCTGATTACCTTCTCATGCATCTCTTCCTTCTTGAGTCTGGATGTCAGATTTTCTATTCAATTCTGGTTTTTTCCTCAAGAATGCTTGAAAGTCCTCCATTCCACTGAATGACCATATTTTCCCCTGAAACAAAATACTCAGTTTTGCTGGGTAGGTGACCCTTGGGTTCATTCCCAGTTCTTTTGCCCTCTGGAATATCATATTCCATGCCCTTCGATCCCTCAGTGTAGAAGCTGCCAGGTCCTGGGCTATTCTGATTGTGTTTCCACAATATTGAAATTGTTTTTTCCTGGCTGCTTGCAGTATTTTCTCCTTGATCTGGGGATTCTGGAACCTGGCTATAATATTCCTGGGAGTTTTCTTTTTGGGATCTTTTTCAGGAGGTGATTGGTGGATTCTTTCAACCTCTATTTTGCCCTCTGGATCTAAAACATCAGGGCAGTTTTCCTTGAGAATTTCTTGAAGGGTGATTTCTAGGTTCTTTCCTTGATCATGGCTTTCAGGTAGTCCAATATTTTTTAAATTGTCTCTCCTGGATCTATTTTCCAGGTCAGTGGTTTTTCCCATGAGATATTTCACATTGCCTTCTAATCTTTCATTTGTTTGGATCTGCTTGACAGCATCTTGATTTCTCATAAAGTCATTAGCTTCCATTTGCTCCAGTCTAACTCGGAAGGAATGAATCTCCTCAGTGAACTTCTGAGATTCTTTTTCCATCTGGCAAATTCGACTTTTTAAGGCATTCTTCTCCTCATTGCCCTTTTGGGCCTCCTTTGCCATTTGAGTTAGTCTATTTTTTAAGGTATTGTTTTCCTCAGTCAGGCTGTTGACCCTCATTCCATACTTTTCCTGCATCCTTCTCATTTCTCTTTCCAATTTTTCCTCCACTTCTCTTATTTGATTTTTAAAGTCCTTCTTAAGGTCCTCTATGGCCTGCAACCCACTCATGTTTTCCCCTGGGGCTTTTGGAGCAGGACTTGTGACCTCACAGTCCTTTTCCCGCTCTATGCCTCCAAAATAGGAGTCTAGGGTTACATTTTTCTGTTTCCTTTGCCTTGGCATGTTGCCACTTAATAATTTGACTTTTGGGCTTGTTGCCACACTATGACTTTGTGGACAGATAGGTGAATTTTCATCCCGAACGTGTGGGAGGGCAGCTTCTGTTTCTGGCAAGCTGTAAACCCACCCACGACTTCCACCCCAGATCACAGTCCAGATCCAGGGAGGTTAAAGCAAGAGCGATTACCCCCCCAAGACTGATCGCTGGATCTCCCTACAGTTCGCAGACCAGGAGCTGGAGCTGCCTCTGAAAACTACAAAATGGGGGGGGCAGAGCCAAGATGGCGGAGTAGAAACAGCTCGTCCAAGCCTCTCTACCCCCAGATTCCCCCCAAACTATGTAAAAGGGGACTCTGAACAACTTCTGGAGCCCCAGCACTGACAGAACGACACAGAGAAGCTAGCCTCCCGCTGAGGACAGCCCAGCAGCCCTGCAGGAAGGACCAGCACAGGGGTCTGGGACCTGGCAGAGCGCAGGAGCCAAGCCCAGGTCTGCATGAGCCGAGGTTTTAGCCCCAGGGCGGCAGGGCCAGCAGCCGGCTGGAGGAACCCCAGAACACCAGGAGCTGTGGCGACTGCAGAATTATCAACATAGACATGCCTAGGACAAAGTAAGAGGTTAGTGTCCTATGGACTTTGGGACCGGTATTTAGGGACTGCATCGGCTCCGTCCCCTGGGGGCTAGAAGCCACTGAGGAGACACGCCATTTTGTGGTTTTCAGAGGCAGCTCCAGCTCCTGGCCTGCAAACTGTAGGGAGATCCAGCGATCAGTCTTGGGGGGGTAATCGCTCTTGCTTTAACCTCCCTGGATCTGGATTGTGATCTGGGGTGGAAGTCGTGGGTGGGTTTACAGCTTGCCAGAAACTGAAGTTGCCCCCCACACGTTCGGGATGAAAATTCCTCTATCTGGCCTTAAAGCCATAGTGTGGCAACAAACCCAAAAGTCAAGCAATTAAGTGGCAACATGCCAAGGCAAAGGAAACAGAAAAATGCAACCCTAGACTCCTATTTCGGGGGCATAGAGCAGGAAAAGGACTGTGAGGTCAGAAGTCCTGCTCCAAAAGCCCCAGGGGAAAACATGAGCGGGTTGCAGGCCATAGAAGACCTTAAGAAGGACTTTAAAAATCAAATAAGAGAAGTGGAGGAAAAATTGGAAAGAGAAATGAGAAGGATGCAGGAAAAGTATGAAATGAGGGTCAACAGGCTGACTGAGGAAAACAACACCTTAAAAAATAGACTTAAATGGCAAAGGAGGCCCAAAAGGGCAATGAGGAGAAGAATGCCTTAAAAAGTCGAATTTGCCAGATGGAAAAAGAATCTCAAAAGTTCACTGAGGAAATTCATTCCTTCAGAGTTAGACTGGAGCAAATGGAAGCTAATGACTTTATGAGAAATCAAGATGCTGTTAAGCAGATCCAAACAAATGAAAGATTAGAAGGCAATGTGAAATAATATCTCATGGGAAAAGCCACTGACCTGGAAAATAGATCCAGGAGAGACAATTTAAAAATTATTGGACTACCTGAAAGCCATGATCAAGGAAAGAACCTAGAAATCACCCTTCAAGAAATTCTCAAGGAAAACTGCCCTGATGTTTTAGATCCAGAGGGCAAAATAGAGGCTGAAAGAATCCACCAATCACCTCCTGAAAAAGATCCCAAAAAGGAAAAAAAAAGAAAGAAAAGAAAAGAAAACTACAAAATGGCACGTCTCCTCAGTGGCTTCTAGCCCCCAGGGGAGGGAGCTGACGCATTCCCCAAATACTGGTCCCAAAGTCCATAGGGCACTAACCTCTTACTTTGTCCTAGGCATGTCTATGTTGATAATTCTGGAGTTGCCACAGCTGCTGGTGTTCTGGGGTCTCTCCAGCCGGCTGCTGGCCCTGCCGCCCTGGGGCTAAAACCTCAGCTCACGGGGACCTGGGCTTGGCTCGGCTCCCCGAGCCCTGCGCTGGTCCTTCCTGCAGGGCTGCTGGGCTGTCCTCAGTGGGAGGTTAGCTTCTCTGTGTTGTTCTGTGGGTGCTGGGGCTCCAGAGTCCCATTTTACATAGTTTGGGGGGGATTTGGGGGCAGAGTGGCTTGGATGAGCTGTTTCTACTCTGCCGTCTTGGCTCCGCCCCTGGAAATCAGTATTTCTGACCTCCACCCCCTCCCCAAGATACATCTTTAGGCATCTATACATATGTATCGAGTACCATTGTGATAAGGCACTGTGGTAGGCAGTGGGGCAGGGTACTTAGGTTGTGAAAGATCCAGCCCTGACCATAAAGGACCTTCTAGACCACTGGGGGAGGATAAAAAGGGAGGGAAAGATACTTAAGTAACTTTTGTATTGTGATTGTGTGAATTTGGACAATTCACCTGACCCGTTCGGGCTACGTTTTCCTCATCTGTAAAATGGAGTTGGACTAGATCAGGGGCAGACAACCTACAATCTGTGAGCTAGGGAGGGTTTTTTTGTTTTTTAAATACAATAAAATTTTATTTAAAAGTGTAAAATCCATTCTTAGCTTACAGGCCAGACAAAAATAGGCATATCCAACTCCTGGAGTAGATGATCTCTAAAGTACCACCTGTCTCCAGGATTTCATATTCCTCTTAGAATGTGAAGGTGAAGACGAGTGAGAGGTGTGAATAAAGAGCAGTGGGAATCAGAGGGGAAGGAGGCAGTCAGCATCTCCACAAACATGTTCTAGGGGGCTTCTAGGTGGCACAGTGAATAGAGCACTGGCCCTGAAGTCAGGAGGATCTGAGTTCAAATTCGGCCACAGAGGCTTAATACTTACTAGCTTTGTGACCTTGGGCAAGTCACTTAACTCCAAGCTCCCTGCCCTCCCCCTTCCAAAAAAACAAAAAACCAAAACCAAACCCAAACCATGTTCTAGACAATATTCTAAATGCTGACTTTTCAAGCTAACAAAATCAGTCTCTCTCTCTCTCTCTCTCTCTCTCTCTCTTCTCTTTTTCTTCTTCCCCCCCCAAGCTTAATAATTTTAAAACTAACTACATTAAGGTTTGGGGACACCGTGTGTGTGTGTGTGTGTGTGTGTGTGTGTGTGTGTGTGTGTGTGTGTTTGTGTTTATTTTGTTTAATTGTTCAAAGATCTGTTTGTACCACAAGACAGCTTGTTGAGTTGGAAAGAGTCCATGGTTCAGATCCTACCTCTGCCACTACCTCTGTAACTTTGGGCAAGTCATTGAAGGTCTAGACCTCATTTTCCTCCTCTGTGGAGAGAGCACTAAATGAATGACCTTTGAAGTTCCTCTCAGTTATAATTATGATCATATAACCTGCCTTTTATACCATGAAACATAGCCTCTCAGGTTCAGTCTGTAGCAGCAAGCCCAGTAGCACCAAAGCCACACTGTGAACACACTTTGAAAGAGGCAGTGTGGTTTATGCTACATTATCAGAAGGGAAAAACCAAGTCTCTGCCCAAAAGCTATGGACAGAAAACTTTAGAGAGCAAATTATCTGTAGTTACAGGTTTGGAATTCCTGTATTCTCAGAGCCATCTGGCTCTGTAACACCATGGGCAAGTGGCTTAACTTTCCTGTGTCTGTTTTCTTACCTCTTAAATCAGGGTGAAAATGTATCCTAAGTGCACTGGTTCTAAGTTACTTTCCATATGTAAATCCTGGCTCTCTTACCTATTCCCAGTGTGATCTCTGACAAATCAGCTATCCTAGTTGGGCCTGTTTCCTCATTTATGAAATGAGGGGATTGAACTAAATGACCTATGGAATTCTTCTAGGTCTCCCACTTGGTGATCTTAGATGATCTTAGATCAGGAGGGGAAACCTGTGGCCTCAAGGCCACCTGTGGCCTTCTGGGTCCTCAGGTGAGGCCTTTTGACTGAGTCCAAGTTTTACAGAGCTGATTCTTTTATTAAGAGGATTGTTCTGTGAAGCTTGGATTCAGTCAGAGGCCTGACCTCCAGGACCTAGAGGGCCACATGCTGGATACCATTAGACAACTGCAGAGCATGGCAGGGCTGTTATCACCTTTGTTACTCTTTTAATGCAGCAGAGAATCACTCTGCTTTTTCAGCTATCTCACCACACTTCTGATGCATCGAGCTCAGAGTCCACTAAAATACTCAGGTTTCTTTTCTCCCTTCTCTGGCAGCTCCATTTCACAAAATGTATGACTTTCAGGCCCTTCTTCTCTTTGCCCCCTTGGACAAGTGGCTTTTTTCGAGACCTTTCTCTCCAGATAAGCACAGGGTCACTTGACAAGAATTTGACCAGCCCTTTTCAGAAAGCTTTCTTCCTCCCCAGGGCTTTTTGTATTTCCAGTTTTGCTATTCTTTCACATCTCTCCATGTAACCAGCTGAGCTGTCAAGTTGTTATTTCTGCTATTGCAAAAGTCTCCCCTTTGTTGTGGGTGGTTCCCCCGGCCCTGTCCAGAAAATTTACTTTGCCTGGCTTTTCCTTTCCTTCACAATGCTAACTTTGTGACTGACTTTCTTCTTAAAACTGTCCAACAGGTTGATGGTGGATGCAGTTAAAGACTTGAAATATTCTCTAGCCTTCCACTATACTGAGGAGAGGAAAGAAAAGAATGTCCTTTTTTTTCAATTCCAAAATGTAATCATATTTGTAAGACACTTTGTAAACCTTCACAGGGGCAGTAGAAATGCTGGCTCTTGATATTATTGTTACTAGGTGTAGCAGCAAGCACCCCAATATCCCCAGGGTGGCTGCCAACACAGGTTCTTAGATCTGCTTTTCAAAAGGAAAGCAACTCAAAATGGGTTAACAAGCTTACTTTAATCAAACATGTATTACCTAGTTCAGGGGGAAAAGATCAGCACCCCGAACTTCAGATTATACAGACAGAATTTACAGATCAAACAGACAGGCTTCCAAACTGTCCCAACATTACATACATCAATACCAAATCACAGTTGCCAGAGAGGGAAGCATCAACATCTGGGTTTTCAAAGCCGGGGGGCTCTCAACAACGGCTTCCCAGAGTCTCATCTGGTCAAATCACACAACACTTCTCAAAGTGAGCCCCAAAGCAAAGCCTCTCATCAGAGTTTATATATAGCCTTCTCCTGGCTCAAAGATTGTAACAACCTCCTTGACCCACTGCCCAATCACAAAGTATCAAGGTGTGGTACTTTCCTGAAAAACAAGCCTCCCACCACAGGCTCCAGGTGCACTTAAGCTAGGGGCAGGGAAGATCTTTAAATTTGCATTTCCATTACACTAGGATTGTCTTCAGCCTTGGTCTCCCTCTGAAACCCCTATGGAAAGAGTGTGAGTTCCTTTCTTCTCTGGGTCTATGACAGCGCTCTCCTTCCAACTCTCCCTCACCCTGCTGGACTTCTCCAGCCTTTGTAGTTTCCCAAGACAGTGAAAAGAGCCTGCAAGGTCTGGATTGAAGTTCTCCCTCTGACACTTATTGGCTGTGTGACTCTGGGGGGGTCACTTGATCTCTCAGTGTGAGACTCAGTTGTAGAGGTAGTGGTGACCTCTATTAGTACAAAGAGTTTAATCATGGGAGAGCTCCTTATACAGATGAAAACCTGGGTTCCTGTCCTATCCAGTGATAAGCATTCCTAGACCAGGAAGTTTATTTGAGTTTTGGTTTGGACCTTGGATTTCATTGGTGTAGGGAATGCTAGGTGAGAAAACCCTCACTACCAGTGCTTTCCAGCTTACAGACTTCAAGAGTTTCCTGGGGTCTCTGAGCCACTCAACTAGTCTGTGTCAGAGGCTAGACTGGAGCCTTGGCCTTCTAGACTTCTGATGCTGCTTTTCCATCCACCAGGCCACATTGCTGCTTCTTACTTTGAAATCTTGTTCCCTTGAAATAGTTTTGGTAAATGTGAGATGCAGAATACCTTAAAGACATCTGTGGCAGAGGAGAAGTAGAATTCAATGTACTGTTCTCAGTGATGAGACTGCTGGGTCTGAGGTTACAGCAACCAAGGCTACAGCCCTGATGGGAATTTCTGGATTAGGCTTTTAAAAATTCACCAGTTTCTATTGCCACTGGAGGTAGTATCTTAATGTGCCCATTTTCATACAGTTTTGGCCAACCATCAGTTTAATGAATGTTTATAGAATTAAATTAATTTTTTATGATATTTATTCATTGCCATCTTAATGGATAGGCAGTGCTTATCATGGTTGTTTTTTAGCCATCCTGCTTTATTGATTGTTAGTGAGGGTGAATATTTTACCTGATGTTTTTTATTTGCATTTTATCTTCAATGAAGATGCCTATTCTCTCCATCCCTACCTCTAATGCCAGTTTCCTGTGTGACTTTGGACAAAGGCCTCAGGATGGTATGATAGAAAGTACAGTGGACTTGAATTCAGGAAGCTTCAGTTTGAATTTCAACACCAGCTCTCAATAGCATTGTGACTTTGAGCAAGTCACTTAACTTCTCTGGTCCTCAGTCTCCTAATCGGTAAAGTGGGGATAAGTATTTGGACTGCTTGTCTTACGACGTGACTTCTGACAAAAGCGTTTTAAAAACCTGCAAGCACTAGGGGAAAGTTGGATTTGTCTAGAAACGGTCCAAGGAAAAGTCACTATCTTGCTCTAATATGCTTCAGGCTCTCTGGACTCTTATTTAGGTGACTAAAATTACTATTTTTGTAGCTGAATAAGCATTTCAAGATGTCAGCTGATCTCTAGACTTGCTGAAAGCATGCTTGAGCCGGACAGTGGGGATGATACATACCTTATCTTGTTCTCATGCAGTTGTAATTTTGTCTGCTCTGTATTCTAAAACTCCTCAGATATTGAGTGTTCAGTATAGCAACAGCCATGAAAAAGAACATCCTTACATTTTTATCAATTTTACAAAATCTTATACATTTTAAATAGTTTTTATTCTTTTAAATTTTTCTGTCTAGACACACGTGAGCAACAGTTTGGTGGGTAATAATGCCCCGTTCTGATACAGCTCTTTTTACTGAATTGTCAAGGCTGTTTGGTATCTTCATTTGTTGTGTGAAGATTTATCACATCTTTCTAGGTAGGTAGGTAGATACCAAGATAGATTTTTTGCAACTTTCAGTAAGAGGTTGCACAGGTCCTACTATTACATTGTTTTATTAGTAACAGTTACATGTGACACCTAGTAACCATAGTACATTAGCACATGCAAAATCAGTCAGCATGTTATTCTGATTATCGAGGCATTAGTTTTTATGGAGGTAGAATTTGGCAAATTTACCCAAATGTTTGGTGTCATTTATGCTTTAAAACTGTGGGAATGAGATGGGCCATGTTCAGAAAAGCGACCCATGAAAAATAGAGATTTTTTTTTCCTTTGTATAGAGTATTTTCCTTTGTAGTTTGCTGTTTTCACAAGATATGGCAGTACAGTTCTCAGTCTGAAACGGACAAAGCTCCCTTTTCAGGAAATACACCTGCCTTAGCAGCATTTGCTTATAAAAATGAGAACAACAGCCACTTTTGTCTGTTCATTGAGCTTTGGGCTAGAAATGGGGACTCTTGCCTTCTGATCTTTTCACTGAGAACTACAAATAGAGAACTTGGTCCTAATACTTAGATATAAACATATGCATGGATTGGCAGGGTTCAGCAGCTTTGCATAACTCCATTACCTACATGTAAACTTTTTTTTAAACGTTCTTCTTTTTTAAGTTTTGAGTTTCAAATCCTATCCTTCCATCCCTTCTCTCTACTCTCTGAGAGAGTAAGCAATCTGATATAGGTTATACCTGTGCAATCATATCATTCTTTAATACTTCAAAAAAAACTGCTGCTTTCATCTATAGGTATTCCCTCTAGGGATGCAGATTGCAGCCTCTCCATGACATAATGGTATCTCTGCCATGATGAGACATTGGAGAATGAGTTGAGGCAGCGGTTTTGTCAACAAAAGGAAAAAATTGAGTTTGCTCACATTTTTTTTCTAAATAAAATCAAATCCCTAGTTTTGAAATGAGAGGTAATAAATGAAAGAATTAATTACTGAGACTCTTGTAGAGCCTTCTTGCATCTGCTATAATCTCTGTTCCCTCCTCTTTGCAGTTTTGTGTTTGAGGAAGCAACATGATACTGTGGAAAGATTGCTGGCTTTGGAGTTTGAATCTGGATTCAAAAGCCACCTTTGACACTTATTTTCTGGGTGACCTTGGGGAAATCTCTCAGCCTCTGGTCCTTGTTTGTCGTAATCTTTGAACTGAGGTGATTAGACTAGATGAACTTGGAGGCTCCTTTCAGCTCTAGAGCAGTGATGCTCTATGAGGCATAGATTTGTTCCCCTATAGTCAGTAGAGTTGGGAGCCTAAGATGATGGTTTCATAAATTCACCTTGCAGCCTGTGGAACTTGTGTGTTTGACCTGCCTTGCACTCTTTCTCTTAGAGGGGATAAGGACCGTTGTTTTTGTTTTCCGCTACCCTTTTTTCTCTCTGTTTCTTTGTCCTCCCTTCGCTTCCCTTTCCCATCTACTCCTAAGCTTTGGTGTTTACAGAAACCTTGAAAGTGACCTTGAAGGTTTTCTAACCTAAGCCATCCCTACTGAGGATCTTGGGTAGCATGCTTGACAAGTGATCTTCTAATTTTCCCTTCAAGTCAGTCAGGAAGTGGGGTACAGTGGGAAGTACACTGACTCTGGAGTCAGAAGACCTGGGTTCCAATCCTACCTTTGATACATACAACTTGTGTGACTTTGGGTAAGTCATTTAGCCTCCCTGGACCTCAGTTTCCTCATCTGTAAAATGAGTAGGCCGGAATGGATGGTCTTCAAAGCCCTTTCAGTTCTAGATCTGTAGCCCAGTCATGAGAATGGATGCACTGTACAGAAAGACAGTTAGACAGTGGGACGTGGCCCAGTCTGTTTACAATGCTGAAACACTCTTGAGTAAAACTTCTCAAAAGAGTGTGGGGCAGCCCTTAAATGTACTTCTGGGAACAGTCCAACGAAGCCAACCCTAGAGACCAGTTCTTCTTTTCCTAAACTTTTAGAAAACCCCTCAGACCCTTTGCTCATTTCCTCCTAACCCCATGCGGTTCAGTGCGACACAGTCACCACCATCCAGGCACCCAGCCTTGCAGGACTTCCCAGAATTGCAGTCATGTGACTGGTCTGAAACACAGATTGGCTTCCTCGTGATAGGCCACCATTGTCTCTGTTTATTTCCTCAGATATACAAGCAGTGACCAAGTTGTGTGGCTTATAACACCATGAGATGATCCATTTAGCTCCATTTAGGTCCAGAGGCCATCTGGTTCAGCCTCATTTGACATATGAGGAAACTGAGGCACAGAGAGATTAAGTGACTTGTTTATGTCACAGTTACCAAGTGTCCAAGATGGGATTCGAACCCAGGTTTTCCTCATCCCAGAATCAGTGCCTTCTTTCCATGTCATGTCCCGTCATACTCAAGTGGCACTTTTGCCTCTGTGATCTCTCCATTCCCTCCTCTCTAGTCCCATGTTTATCATCCTACTATAGGCCCTCATTACTATCTGCCTGTCTTGTTTTGTGACATTCTTGAGGAGGGCTCATGGTAATCATATGTTACTTCAGTTTTTTAATATGAGCTTACTCCAAACAAGTGTTCTGGTTTTTACACATGTGCCAGACTTCCTTCCTAGGTTGTGATGCCTCTGCTAAGAAGGCTCTGGTGACTTCCTATGGTCTACCAAATGAATTTCACACTATAGAGTCTAGTATTCCAGACCCTCCATCAGCTGGCTTTACCTGCTCTGTTCATCTTACTCTCTTGCTGATCCGTTGCACAATCATTAAATTCCAGCCCAGTGGGTCTTTTTGCCATCTCTACATGCCCTAGGTTCTCCTGCCTCTGTGCCTTGGCTGATGCTGTTCTTCATGGCAGGAATGCCATGTCATTGAAGCCCAAGCTCTGGCAAATTCTACCCACTTGAAAACACACCATGTACCTGCCTGCCTGAGCATGATCTGTTTCTGTCATTCAGTGACCAACCTACTTAATTATATAGGGATTTTTGATGAATACATTGGCTTCTCAGTGACAGATTAAACCATGGACACTATCTGTTAAGTCTTAGAGGAAATGCTGTCTTGAGTTAGTGAAAGGTTCACCCACATCAGTGAAATCTAAGGTCCTTCAAAGGAGTTGAAGACAAGTCTAACTAGGGGTGTGTGTGTGTGTGTGTGTGTGTGTGTGTGTGTGTGTGTGTGTGTAAATAAAAACAGTAGTTCAATCAGCAGTTGCCAGTATTCTCTGTAAAATGTGAGAGTATGTTTAGGTTTTTTTAAATCTCTTTTTTGGAATTCTCTTTCCCTTCTGACTCAAGGGATCAGCTCTTTTTACCATTTGGGTTCTTAGACCAAGTTCTATATTTTGTTTCAGTTAACCATGAGAATGGAACTTAACAGTAGATCTTCATTCAATAACATCTACCCAACATACATATGTTACTTGCTTAGAATGTGAAGTCTACTATTTTGAACACTAAAGAAACCAGAAAGATAATTGGTCCCAAGGAACTCACTTTAGGAGGGAGAAATAGCCATTACATTAATATGCTACAAAAGCTAATTAGCAGGTCTATAAAGTGCACTGAGAGCAGAGGAGAGAGAAATTGCTGTCCATTTAGGAGGATCAAAGATGGCCTCATGGAGGTGGTAGCATTTGAGCTGGGAATCGAAGGATGGGTAGGTAGTCAACATACAAAAATATTGGAAGATGAGAATTTTTTGCATAGGAAACTGTGGGCAAAAGAACAGAGGTAGGAAATGTGCTGATACACATAATCAGGGAGTGGAGAATAATTTACTCTAGGCGAACCATGCAGTAAGTGAACAGGAATTTTTGAGTAGAGAAAAGGCTAGCCAGGTAGTTTGGAGATGGATTATGGAGTGTTGAGTGTCACTCTGAAAAGTTTGAATTTCCGGTGATAGGCCATAGGGAATTGATGGTTTTTTGGAGAGAGAATTAATGTAGATAGAGATAGGTTATATCAGGAAGCCACATTTGGTAGGGTTGTGACTGTGAATTTGGAAGGGTGATGAGAGTGGAGATGGAAAGGCCTATCACTCTGTTGTGTCAGTTGTCATGGTGTGGGAGACCCAGAGACCCTTTCTGGGTGTCCAAGAGGTAAAAATATTTTCATAATAATACTATGATGTTGTTTGTCTCTTAAAATACTCCTCCTGTTTTCAAAGAAATATGTGTATAAGGCCAGATTTTCTGCATATACTTCAAACAGAGCAGCATACCACAGCTGATTGAATGCAGAAACATATGAGTATCCAGCTGTCTTCTATTAAGGCAGACAGATAAGCAGACTTATATAAGACATGACTCTTCTCACTAAATTTTTTTTTTGTTTTGGAAAATGTAATTTTTCATAAAAATGTTAATTTATGTTAACATGCCATGGTTTTATTGTTATTTTTATGAACTAATAAATAACTAGTTTAAAATTTCATCCATTTTAATTGCTACAATAGCAAATATTGCTAGACATAGCCCACATGTATGAAGGCTCTTTGGGGTTCTCAGTGATTTTTGAGTTTAGATGGGTTTTGAGACCAAAAAGTCTGAGCACTGATAGTCCAGAGAAATATCTAAACTAAGGTAGCAGCAATGCCCATGGGAATAAGTGGCTAAAGGAAGTAGAACAGGAAGAAGATGTTAAGAGCAGAATTGGAGGAAGTTTGGGAGTATGTTGATGTGGGGTGTATGTTCTCCTGGACAGGGATTGCAGAAGTGAATCTCTCAGGGCTTGTTAAGATACAAACCAGGTGGGGCGGCTAGGTGGCGCAGTGAGTAGAGCATCGGCCCTGGAGTCAGAAGGACCTGAGTTTGGATCCAACATCAGATACTTAACACACACACAAACAAAAACGAGGTGCACATGCCTTAGTTAGAAAAGAACTCGGGATTCAGTCTTGTCCTTCTATTTTACAGGGGAAAATTTTAGGCCCAGAGGACTGGAATGACTTATCCAAGGTCACACAGGAGCAAAACACTTAGAGGAGCAGGATTTAAAGTTCAAGCTTTTAGTTACATAGGGGTTCCCTTCTCCACCCCTCCCTGCTCAGCTGCTTTTTAGGAGTTGTTCATTGTGAGGCTTCTTAAAATGATGAAGTCCCCAGTTCTGGAGGTATTCAAGGAGAGACCACTTGGAAGTCCCAATTGTTTGAAATTTGGGGGTGTTGTGATTTTTATTCCTCTCTCTAAACTACTTTTTTCTTCTCCTCACAGAGCTGAGAAAACAGAAGTCCTTAATGAAGATCTCCTACAGGTAACAAAATGTCACCTTTGTCTTAAATGTATTATTGAAAGACAGCAACTCTTTGAGCTTATCTGATACTTACAGGAATGGGATAAATGAAGCCTTGTGTTCTTCCCCAAGACCAGAGAAAAGAGGGAGTATGTTTTTGAAAAGGAAAGCAAAGGGACTGAGTTGAATTAGGATAAAAGAGGATCTGGAACATTGAGGTCATGTAATAGGATCAGAGGAGTTGTGAAAAGCCGGCTCCATTGTGAAGCAGAAATCCTTTACTCCAGCTGGACTTTTAGCAGGGCTTTTCAGTTGGTTGTACCTGCTATCTTTAAAGTGTTATACAGCAAGAAGCCTGAGGGTCACCAATTTCACTTTTTATCCTTGCCCTGACTGGTTCTGCTACTCTGGTTCTCACTCCTCCCCATCTGAAACAAACAGGATCTCTAAATGTTAGATTAGGAAGAGACCTTTAGCTCAACTCACTCATCTTAGAGATGAGGACGTTGAGACCCAAAGAGGTCAGATGACTTGTTCAGGATCATTCAGTAAGTAAATGGCAGAGCCCGGGCCTTGAGCCTTGCTCATTTGACTCCAGGCCAAGTGTTCATTTTATGAGACTACACCTCCTTTTTATCCTTCCCACCATATTGAATGTGTTCTGTGGTCCCTTTACTCATTCCATTCTTGAGTCTTTCTGAACAAGCTATGAAATTTTCTCTCCCTTACAGATCTAATTATACCCAAAAACATTTTTATAGAATCTCAGTATATCTAGTATTCATATCTAGTTCATGCTCTGCCTATTGGCTGGAAGGGATCTCTCCTTCATCTGATCTCTTAGCACACTGGACTCTACTGAAGCTCTTTTCCAGTACTTTTACCCTTCAGACATCTGTGATTGCATCAGTATGGGTAGTTGCTTTGGTCACAACTATTAATCACCCAGTTGCCCATTTTCTGGGAATGATCCTCTCCAGATTTCATTGAGCTAGTCATAATAACCACAACCACACACTTGTCCATCTTGGGGGTTGAATTTAGTGCCCTTCCAGCTGTGTAGAGCCTGCCAGAGAGAATCCTGTTATCCCCACACCACAATAAAACATCCAAAGATGATTTTAGTGAAGGTCTTATGAATCAGAAGCATATTCTGATTTGCATAGTATTTATTGGGTTCAAATATATATTGTATTTGTGTTTATTGCTTATCTGTTTGAAATAGGTATTGTATTTATCTAAAGGCAGCTGGGTGGCACAGTGTGTAGAATGTCAGACCTGGAGTCAGAAAGATTCACCTTCCACATAGTTCAAGACTGGCCTCAGTTACTAGCTGTAACTGACCCTGTAGCAAGTCACTTAACCCTGTTTACCTCAGTTTCCTCATCTGTAAAATAATCTGGAGAAAGAAATGACAAGCAGCTCCAGTATCTTTACCAAGAAAATCCCAAATGGAGTCATGAAGAGCTGACTCTACATGACTGAAAATGACTTAACAACAAACAAAATTTCATCTATGTTTATGTTTTACCTTCCTCCTTTAGGTTGTAAGCTACTACTCAGTGGCAGGGATTAAGAAATCTTTTTTTTTTTTTTAATCTTTCTCAGCCCCTAGCTAGGAAGAATTGTCTGTGTGATAGGTGTATAATAAATGTTTCAATGAATGAAGTTTGAGGTGTCCTCCATGACATCTTGAAAGATAATCATCTTTCTGCTTGAATTTTAAAGTTTTCCAATAAATGTATATATAATTTATTTTCATTCCTTCCTCCACTCATTCTTCAATCTAGCAGTCTTTTGGCAGAAAGAATACTGAATACTGAGATTGCCCTGACTTGATCTCTCTATCCTTTGATTAGAGTTTGACAAGGAAAAAAACAATAAGCAAACATGGAAAATTTCTTTCTTGCAATGGGT
The DNA here is from genome assembly GCA_011680675.1 of Gymnobelideus leadbeateri. NCBI lineage: Eukaryota > Metazoa > Chordata > Mammalia > Diprotodontia > Petauridae > Gymnobelideus > Gymnobelideus leadbeateri. The sequence goes on along the minus strand of WOXC01005875.1, from coordinate 190,396 downwards.
GAGATCTCCGTAGGCATGATACCTTAGGCAATCATAGTCTTAGCATACAAGAGCTTACTAGCTGTGTCACTGCAGGCCACCACTGAATCTGACTTTGTAATTTGTACGATGATCTTTCCCTGGGTTGTCCCCAACTGTTCCCATGGAAATAATCTTCTACCTACCTCAAAGCTAACTTGCTCCCAGTGTCCCTTTTCATATCTTAAAAATCAGATACTTCTGCTGACACCCTCAGGGACTCCTATCCTGCCTTCCTATCACCCCCTAGCCTGAAAGAAAGAGAGGAAAGGAAATATTAATTTAAAAAACCCTTTCAAAGCTAGTTGAGTAAAAAATTGTTATTAATTTTATGGGAATTTATGTTATTCTCTTTATTTTATGGGTATTTAAATCCTGATGCTGTTGTTTGTTAGATGGTATTTCCTAAGCTCTGTGGGCCTTAGTTGCCTCATATATAAAATTGAAGTAATAATTCTTAAACTGCCTATCACACAGATGTGGTAAAAGTGCTTTTCTAAAATTTAAAAATTTTAATTTTTCAATTTTGAACTTAAAAGAAAAAAACCCTTTTTACATAAAGAGCAAGGCACAAAAAAATGGTATGGTAAATGGAACCATGAATCTCCATTTTATACCCCCTCTTCCCCTTTTAAAAGTAGATAATAAGTACTACACACTACATTTAAAACTTGACTGGTTGTCTATGTTTCCTTCTGTTCTCTTCTGTACATTAAAAAAATGTTTCATTGTCCTTTTTTGTCTTTTTATATTACTATTGCTAACTTCCCCTATCCCCTTCTCCACCCCCCCCCCCAAAAAAAAAGCAGAGAGGAAAAAAACCAAACCTCTACAAATAGTATAGTCAAATAGAATGAATACACTAAATAGCCACGTCCAGAAATGTAGGTCTCTTACTGCACTTTGTATCCATCACATTGCTTTATCATTTGTTCTCTGGAGACTTAAATTGGTCCCTGATGAGAGTTCTGATGCCTTCCTTGGTTGTTTTTCTTTGCAGTATTATTCTCCACATAGAAATTGTTCCCTTGGTTCTGCTCACTTCACTCTGCATCAGTTCATACTAGCCAGGATTCTCTGAAATCATCTAATCATTTCTCATGGCACAGTAATACTCCATTACATTCCCATACCACAGTTTGTTCAGCCCTTGCTCAGTTGATTCCAGTTCTTTGCTTTTTTATTTTCTCCTTATTAATCCCTACCTATATCAAAATCCCGTTTGATTTACTTCTGACCATTCCCTTTTAACCTCCCACTTCTCATTCCTTCTTGTTTCCCTGTTGAGTTTGATATGTTTATACCAAACTCTGTGTGTGTGTGTGTGTGTGTGTGTGTTCATTCTAGCCTCTTTTTATTGGTTTCAGATAAAGTAAGGTGTACCTGATTGCCCTCCCCCCCCAGTTCTTTTCTCCATGCTTGCATACTCTTCTCATCCCTTTTTATACTGTTTCTTTTCCCCTTCCTTTTCCTTCTCATTTCCAAGCCCTTAGAACACACAATCCACTCTCAGATTCTCTAGTTGTTTTTTGTAAGTGCTTGAAAGTCCTATTCCAGGGCCTATTATTCTTGGCTATATATTCATATCCTTTGCATTGTGAAATGTTGTGTGCTAAAATTTTCTCTTGTGTGATCTTTCTGGATTCTGGCAGTATCTTTTCTTGAACATGGAAATTCTGGATTTTGGTTGTGACATACCCATGACTTTTTCTTTTGGAACTTCAGGAGGTGATCAGTGGATTCCTTCTATCTCTACTCCGCTGTCTAGCTCTAATAGATCTGGGAAATTTTCATGTATGATTTCTTTTAATTTAGTTTTCAAGCTTTTTAAAAATTGTGGCTTTTTGACCTGTTTCCCAGGCCAGTTGTTTTTCATGTCAGTTGCCTTAAATTTTCTTCTAATTTTTAAAATCTTTTTTTATTTTTGTTTTAGCATTTTTACTGACTCTTGGAGTGGTTGATTTTTGTTAGGACTCTTCAGGGATTCTCTTATTTGAGTAAGACTTGCCACTTTCTCTTCTCAGCTATTTATTCTCTTCCCAGTTCTTTCCTCAAGAGCTTTTATTTTATTTTACTTTTATCTCTTGATTAATTTCTTGTGGATTTTTTGTAATTCTGTTCATTTTTTTCTTTTGCAGTTATTATAGACAGTTTTTCCTTCTAATCTAGATTTTTGGTCATTGCTAGATCTACAGTAATTTTTTATCCTAGTGTCTTCCTTTACTTATCTCTTCAACTTTCATTTCTAAACTGGAGCTTTGTGCCAACCTCTGTTCCCCTGCTATGCTTTTGAGTGGAGTCTTCAGCTGTGCTTGATCTTACCCTGTATCTTCTAGACTCCCGCATTTATTTTCCCCCTTGTCCCTCAGAAGTTAGGCTCCCCCTGGGCTTTTAAGATTTGTGGCACTTGATCTTTAGTGGCCTCTCTTGTGGCTCTGGACAGAAAATATTGTGAATCTGAGCAGTGTGGTCCTGCACTGGTTGTTGCCCACTAGCACTCTCTGGGGGTTTCCAAGATTTCACCCTGGGGCTTTCTGACTATGCTGAGGCTTTCTCAGGGTAGCTCTATCTTCTTATTGCCTTCCTTCACAGAGCCTTACTAGATACACATGGCCCATCTCCAGTCACACTGGCAATTCCTATTGCCTGTGGGCTTTGGTTGGAATTTTTACGTAGTTCTAGAGTAGAAGAAGTCACTTGTAGTTTTTTATGGTATTTCTTGATCATTGTTGCATCCAGTATGAACTTAGGGATTTTACGGGAGTTACACATGGTACAATGGAGGGCAGCACTAGGAGACCTGGGTGCTACTTTTGACTCTGGAGTATTAGGAAAGGCCTTCTCCATCTCTGTGTATCAGTTTCCTTCTGTACAAAATGGAAAGCTTAGACTAGGTTATTTCAGCTCTATTCAAGTGCTAACATTCTGTGGCTTTTTTCTATTTAGGTGAGCAGCCTGCTTCCTGTTCAGACAGGAACCCATTCATCTTGGCAGGAAATCTTAATAAATGAAGGTTGAATCGGACTGATTTATTGAAATCTGTAATACCATAAAAGTTTTGGAATGGAGGAGCATGGAAGACCTCTCCAGATCCTACGTATGTTCTACAAGGGCCTCCCTCATAGCTTGAGAATAGTCAACTTGGGGCCAGTTAAGGCAGGTCTCCTTTAAAAGTCAGATAAGGGGAATAAATTTATAGTATTTGCTACTCCAAGAAGTATTACAAGCCCATAGCATCAAAGATAGTTTGGATCAGTTCATGGCTGACCATGCCCCTGGAGACCGAGGAATGTTTTGGGCCTTTGGTGTCCAACCACCGAGTTTGATTTCCTTCTTCTTTTCTGAGTCAGGTGTGGCATTAGGCAGAGTTTTCAATTAATTTCTTCAATTAATTTTTATTGAACATATATGTGCAAAAAATTGTCTTGTGCCTCAGAGGTGGTGAGCTCCTTGAAGGCAAGTACTGTATCTTAAATAAACTTTTTAGTCTTGTTTTGGTGCCTAGCACCATGTTCTGCATGACATGCTGTCATCGATGATTAATAAATTATGAGTAAAAATGGGTAGTTTGTCTTTGTACTTGTCTGTATACCTTTCTAGAGTTATCCAGCCTTCTAATGGTCCAGAACTCATATTGTCCTAAACTGTGACACTGAACCCAAGCCTGCTGTATTCTTGAGAATGTTCCAAGCTCCAGCATTAGCCAAATATTACATCTTTACTTCCCACTAAATCATATCATCTTTCCCTTAGTGTAGCAGAACTCAGCTAAGTTTTAGGAGGAAAGTAAGATAATTCAACAGATTCATAGTAAGGTGTGAATGACTGACGATATCTTCATTCTCCTAGCAATATTTCCATTATATTAATGTATTGTCTAGTTAGTTCAGTTATCTTTGGGGGAATTCCAGTAGGTAAAACAAAAGGGAAGCCTTTATTGTGAGAGAAGATATTCTGGGGCAGGCGGTATACCGTATAAATAACAGTCTAGCTTAACTGGGAAAATGTCCCCAGGGTTTTCCCTCTCTCTAAGAAAACTTTTGAAAGTTTTTTGCCTTCTACTTTGGAATCCATAGATACTATACAGATTCTTTACTCATTGAACAAATATTTATTGAGGAATTACTGCTTGAAGAGCTCTGTGTAAAGTTTTCTGTGGTTCAATCTCTCCCCTCAAGTTAATATCTAAAAAGTGATGTTGGAAACATAAGACGGTGAGATTACTTCATAGAGCTGTACCATTTTTGAACATTGGGCTTCAGAGGGTCTGCATGACTTTATGTTATCTCTTTTAAATTTTATCTTGTTTAGCTTAAGGCTAAACAAGTCATTCCAACCTGATAGTATCTTTTTGGATACCAGTTCTGTCATGCAGTGTATTCGTGAGCCTTTCTGGTTTTTTTTTTTTATCATTTGTACATTTGACAAAGATATTAGTTGTGCATTTGGCTAAATCACTGAAGAACAGAACTAATACCAGATGTAAGCTCTTTGAGGGCAGGAATTTTTTTTTTTTATCTTTATCCAGTTACTTCATGAACATTTGCTGATTATCAGTACCTTTTTGGTTGCACCCTGTCTTTTCAAGATAATTTGTGATGTAATTCAGTGAACATTTATTACATGCCTTTTATGTAACATGCACTGTGCTAGGTTCTGGGGATAAAAAGACCCAAAACTCTAAAGAGCTTCTGCCCTTGAGGAGGTCACTTTTTTTTTTTTTTTAAGCAATTGGGGTTAAGTAACTTGCTCAAGGTTACACGGCTAGTCGTTATTTATTCGTGGGTGCTCATTTTCTGAGGCCGGATCTGATCTCGGGTCATCCAAACTCCGAGGCTCTTACTCACTGCGCCACCTAGCCGCCCCTTTAGGGCAATTGGGGTTAAGTAACTTGCCCAAGGTTACACGACTAGGTTTTTGTTTGTGTGGATTAAGTGTCGGAGGCCGGCTCCGAACTCAGGGCCTTCTGATTCCAGGGCCGACGCTCTATTCACTGCGCCACCTAGCCGCCCCGAGGAGGTCACTTTTGAATGTAGGGATATGATAGATTTACAAAGTGAACAAATACAAAGATAAAACAAGCAGTATCAAGTGGGACAAAGTACTCATAAGCAGGGGAATCAGAAAAATCCTTGTATAAGCAATAGTACCTGAGCTTAGGCTCTGGGGTGGCATGAATAAAGAGGGGTGTGTTCCAGACTGGGGAAACCTTGAGTAGCACTGCAAAGGTAGGAGGTGAAATGCACACAATTATAGCTGGAAGGTTCGGTTGACTGGATCAGAGAGTATGTTAAGGGAGGAAAAATATGAAACAAAATTGATTGGTAAGGTAGGTGGTTAGCCAGAATGTGACGGACTTTCAATATGCTTAGTACTTTCATCAATTCTTGGCAAACTCCACTGTTTGCATTTTTCACCTAGCAAGATGAATGTTGCTCTTTGTCAAAGCCAACTCCTTAAACCTGGACAAATAAACTCTTAATCCACAGTCTTAATTTTTTTTTTTAAAGCCTTTGGTGAGAAGTTTTTGTCAAGGGTGTTTTGAAATTCTAAATAATAGTTCCCCTTCTTCATGTGTATATTTACCCACTCAGGGAACCTTAAGAGATTAGTCAGGCCTGATTTCCTGTTGTAGAAACCACAGTGCCTGTCTGCCTTCCTTTAGGTTATATTTACTTCGCTGTTCAGTGATTGGAGCTCTTCATAAGTTTCACCAACTTTCCCAGTGGAGAAGTGAAATTCATTGATCTGAAGTTCTCAGGATCAGTCTAAAATGATCATTTAGACCTAGACATGAATGTAGAACTCATCCAGTCCAACACTTTAACTTCCTACAGATGAAGAAAGGAGAGCACTGCTTGGGATTCATGGCCCCTCACAAGTTGGTGCCATCCTGTACTTCCAACATCCTGTATTACTCCCGTGCTTGTAGTGCTTCAAGCAAACTAGCCAACTTTTCCTCACCAAACACTCCCTGCACATTTCTTCTTTGCCTTTGTATACGTTGTTTCCTGTGCTTGGAATGATCTTCCTCTGTCTTACCCTGTTGAAATCAGCCCATCCTTTAAAGGCTAAGGCATAGAGCCCTGCCTTCAGAAAACCTTTCCTCATCCTTCTTGATTTGTAATCAATGAATGAGCTTTCGTTAAATTTCTGCTTGTGTTTCAGGCCCTGTGCTAGGTGATGGGGATACAAAGGAAAGAAAAGAAAAAGAAATACATCCCCATATAGGTCCATGTGTCCACATGTCTGGGAAATCACAGTAACAACCTTTATACTCATGCCTCACTTAACACTTATTTTGTAACTCAGATGCCTGTGTCCTGTGGAATCATGTATTGTGGCTGTCTCTGTCAGCGTCTTGTTTAAACTTTGCATAGCTTCACCTCCCAACACGGTCCATAGCGTTCAATAGGTACTTTGTAAATGGTTTTTTGGTTTTTTTGTTTTTTGTTTTTGGGTTGTTTTTTTTTTTTGCATTGTATTAGGTTATATTTGATCTACATCCAGTGTGGTGGAAAGATCAATGGACTTTTCAGTAAAAGGTCTAAGAGCTGAATTTGAACTCTGACACTGTGTAACCTTCTACAGGTCACTTCTCAGAACCTTGGTTCTTCACCTGTAAAATAAGGATTTTAAACACATTGTTAACCTCTAGAAACATGGTTTACCACATTGTATCTTGATCATGGCATGTTAGAGCTGGAAGGAAACTTAGAAAATAAAGACTAGAATGCTAGAGTTGGAAGTTTTGTTAGACATCATCTAGTCCATTTCCGTCTTTTTGCAGATAAAGAAACTGAGGCCCAGTGAAGAGAAATGTTCCCTGTGGCCACATATTAAGTTAATGGTAGTGCCATGTCTAACACTTAAGATTCTTGACTCTTAGCTTGCACCTGAACTTTCAGGCTTGGGGGCCTTCCCCGACTCTCAATCTTTAGGTTTTTTTTTTGGTTGTTGTTTTTGTTTTTTTTAATATATTTCCCCCTTGTGATGATCTTTTTCATCTTGCCAGTTAGTCATGCTGAGCTACTCTTCAAGCACCTGGTATGTTTGAGCTTCATTACACATTCATGCTGAGTTTCCAGTCAAGTATTTTTAAACAGTTTCCTATGAACCACTGGATTTTTAAACTTTTTCTTTTAATTTTCACATCCTAGTGCTAGTATTTTGTGAAAGTTTCTTTTTTAAAATATCAAACAAACCACTGCATTAGGGATTTCTTGGGCTTTCTTGCCAAAGGGGCACTTGAACTTGACTCCACTATGATTGCTATCACCTCCTAATTGCCCCTAGTAATTTGCATTTGTCCTTTTCTTTTCTCAGAACCAAGTTCAGGATGCTTTCCTTTTCTGGGGACTTAAAGAACTAGAAAATGTCGTTTTTCTTTAAAGTGTTACCTTTACTTCTTGGTTCTAATGACATAGATGTTTGAATTCCAGACTCTTAGCTATTACTCCTTGACCCCAATTTGGAGTTTTCTCATGTCATTAGCTATGTCTGTCCCAGCCTTCTCCTAACTAGGTATTCAGTAATACCGTTTCATGGTATTGGTGCCACGTTGAGGAGTTTGTATTTCATTGCAAAAGCAATAGGGTGACAGTGAAACTTCTTGACCAGGGAGTGACTTTGGTTACCCATACCTCATTAACCTGTTAAATTTTCTACATTTGTATGAGAAGGCCCATCTTTAAATCAGCATTTGAGGAAACCCTGCTGTATGCTCTTTGAGAGAAAGCATGCGGTTCCCATCCAGGTACATAGACCTTAATTTAAGTTTCAGCTAAGTAAAAGAGTCTTTATGTTGTCATTCACATAGAGTCATAGATTTAGAGCTAGAAAGGACCTTTGGCCGAGTCTAGCTCAGCCCCTTCATCTAACAAATTAAACTCAAATTGAAGAGCATTGAGCACGTCCCCATTATGTTGCTAGGTATATGAGAAAAAGACAAAAAAGTCCCTGCCCTTACTTAAGGAATTTACATTCTTTTGCATGAGAGTGGGGGTGAAGGTGAAGGATACAACACACACACACACACACACACACACACACACACACACACACACACACACGAGTAAGTACAGGAAAATTGGAGAGGGAGAAAGGACTAACAAGTAAGGACAGCAGGGAAGGCTTCCTACATGAGGTAGTCGTAGACTGAGCCTGAAGGAAGCTGGGACTTCTGAGAGGTAATGTCAGCAAAGTTTATTCAAGGCTTAGAAAACAGCCTATGCAGAGACCCAAGGACAGCTGGTAGACTGCTGAATTTGGGAAATAATGGATAGGCTGGTTTGTCAGTAATGTAATGTAGAGAGTGTAATGTAATTTGAAATAAGCCTGGAAAGGTGAGCTTGAGTCAGTTTGTGAAGCTCTCTAAATGCTGAGTTGAAGAATCTTGGTTGAGATTGGTTATGTGGGGTAATGGAGAGAGAAAAATCAAGGATGAGTCTAAGTTTGCAAATTCAGGTGACTGGAAGATACTGGTAGCCTGAACAGAAATTGGGAAGTTTGAAGAAGGCTTTGAGTTGGGTTTAATCAGTCTCAATCAGCAAGCATTTATTAAATGCTTACTATGTGGCAGACACTATGCACTGGGATTATTAATTAAGTGAAAAGAAGCATGATCCCTGCTCTCAACGGGCTAATATTCTAATGAGAAAAGATGACACCTAAGAAGAAGAATAAAATGCTGGGGTAGAGAGGCATTGATATGCTGGGGCTTGGTGTTGGGAAAGGTCTTAAGCACAGTCTGGAGGGAGAGGAAGGTTGGCTGGCCTGGACCACTTCCTAAAATAGAGGCCCCAGGAAGAATTCACCAAGGGGAGAAGGTGGCTGGAGGTGAGTTCTAGGATAAGACTACAGATGCTCAGGGAAGGTTGTTGTTTTGTTTTTATTAAGTTATATATATTTTTTTCAATCAGCAAAAATCTTTCCCTTCCATCTCTACTTTCAGTGAGAGAGAAAAAACTTGTTACAAACCTATATAATTAACCAAAGCAAATTTCCATGTTATTTATATCCAAAAAAAAAAATTCCTCTCATTCTGCATTCTTTCAAAGTTGTTTATCTTTAAAGTATTGTTGACATTCTGTAAATTGTTCTCATGATCCTGTTTGTTTTACTCTGCATCAGTTCATACAAATCTTCCCAGGTTTCTCTGAAATCATTACATTCATTATTTCATAGAATACATTAGACTTCATCACATGTAGATATCTTAACTTGTTTGTCCATTCCCCAGATGCTACATGCCTCCTTGGTTTCGAATTTTTTATGCCTTGCAAAAAGCTATAAATCTTTTTGTATATCCATGTTTGTTTTCTTTTTCTTAAAACTAATTCCCTTCCTTAATGTAATCTTCTAATTTCCACTTCTCCCCTTTTTTCATATGCCTGTTTGTGTGTATTTTTTCCTCCTTTGAGCAGTTCATATGAGAGTGAGGTTCATGTTTCCAGCTAGTCCCCCACTCTTCTCCCTCTCCTTTGCATCCCTCATTCCCCAGTGTTTTTTTTTTCCTCCCTTTCCTTTCTTCTTTTAAAAACATTAAGACATAACAGAATCACTCCCAGGTTTTCTAATTAAACTCCTTTTATGACCTGGGATGACGATAGGGTTCAGAAGTGACATATATCATCTTCCCATATTAGAATGTAAGCGATATGTCTATGTTTAGTCTCTTGTGGTTAATTTTCCTATTTGCCTTTTATCTTTCTCTTGACTCCTGGGTTTGCACTTCATGGTTTACATAGGATTTTTCTTTTGTCAGGAATGCATGGAAGTTCTTTATTTAACTAAAAGTCCATTTCCCCTCCATATTATTATATTTAGTTTTTTTCTGAACAAGTTATTCATGACTGTCTCAAAAGCAGGAGAAAACAATATACAGTAGGGAATGGTCAATATTGATCAGTAAGGGTGAGAACTGAAAGAAGACAATTAGATTTACCCTTTAAGAGTTTGCTATCTCAAATGAAACAGTTTCAGTTGAGTGGTTGGTTCACAAACTGTAATGCAAGAGGTTGAGAGGAAGTGAGAAGACAAGTGGAAGCAATTAGCAGCAAATGACTTTTCTGAGATACCAGCTATAGCAGGGACCTTTCACCTGCTCTGCCACCCAGGTTGCCTCCCTGGTGTGGGGAGCTGGGGAGGTCTCAGGTAAAAAAAAGAAATTTTTTTGTAGGGTTCTTGTTTATGTGAACAATTTTATTTAAAAATATGTCACAGATTTCTTGGGCTCATGTGAGGTATACTAATTTGTTGACGAAGATTTAGAATAACTAGTTTACAACATTCGCCTTTTCATTAGAAACATTATGATTTGAAACACTGAATTGTACAGAGCTAAAATGACTGTCCAAATCTGGAATACCACTCGACCATTTGCATTTTTACTATTTCATGTAGTTTGTTGCAAGCACTGATTCGTTAAAAAATTACAATATTCTCCGGACTGATCTTTAGGCTTCTAGTCTTTTCTTTACTCCAGTCCATCCTTTACTCAACTGCTTGATTATTAACCCTCTTTAAATCTTCACTAGTTAACGGCTGACTGTCAATCAGTAAGCATTTATTAAGTGCCTATAAAGATTAAGTACCTGCTCAGACCTGGGGATGCAAACAATGAAATAATTCCTGCTCTCAAGGAGTAAGTTTTAATAACAGATGCCTTAGCCATACATTTAACTCCCTCCACAGTCACCCCTAAAATTAAAGTGTTATTTCATGCTGCTCCCCCCCCCCCCCACCTAACTCTGCACTCTAATCAGACTAGATTGTTCCCTGTTCCCTTCTATACATTCTGCATTTTTCAGCCTTCTATACTTTTGTTCATATCTTCTATACCGGTATCTGTTTGTATGTCATGGCTCCCTTTTAGGTTATAAGCTCCTTTAGGGCAAAAGTGGCCTCCGTTCATGACACAAAGATCTTGTACGTATAGTGAGTACTTAAAAGTGTTTGTTGAATTGGATATCTAAATGGAGTAGCAGTAGAAGTATAAATACAGGCATTACCTTACCAGATACCCTTGCATGAAAACTATCCCCTATTAAGCCACATGCTTCTTCCTCCCTGAATTTGTTGTTGTTGTTGAGTACACTATACTCCAAGCATTTTGTTCAGTCATTTCAGTTGTGTCCAACTCTTTTGACCCCATTTGGGAAAGATATTGGAATGGTTTGCCATTTCCTTGTTCAGGATCACACAGCTAGTACATATCTGATGCCAGATTTGAACTCAGAAAGACAAGTCTTCCTGACTTCAGGACTAGGTCTCTAAGGTCTTCCTGGCTTTAGGACAGTGCCACCTAGCTGCCCCTAAACGTGTACTTACAGAGTAGTATGGCATAACCTTCTAAACCTCAGTGCATTGAAGATGTCATCCCCATAAGTTCTACTGTAGCTGTGGCTGTTTCTTATCAAATCTTAATGTCAGTCAGCTATGAAGTTTGTCCACACATTTTAATGCCTTACTTTAAGAGTTACCCTTTTTTTTTTTCGCTCCCACCACCATATTCTTTATGGTGAGGAATTGTGGCATAAACACTTAGAGTTGGCAACATTGCAAAAGGATTAGAAGAGTTAGACATGCATAGCTTCCCTGAAGCAAGAGCAGCCATTTTTGTTGAGTTCCCTGCAAGTTCAAGGTCTGATATGTTTTTTGTAAGAGACAAGTTTTACTTACTTTGCAGATATTTTACTTTAGGTACTAAATGTGCTAGATTCATAAAATGCATATTAAACTTACATGTTTTGGGGTTTTTTAATCTGCAGTAATATAAGAAATTTTGTAGCACCTAATAAAATTCATAACATCCTCGAAGAACCACTGGCCTGCTAGTCAGAGAGCACTTTTCATAAAAGTATCCACATAATTCAGTAGTAGGTGCTTAATGAAGAATTGTTTCCTATTTCTAAAAATCAGATGCTTCATAAGTATGCCTGTATCATTTTTATTATTTCATGGAATCACTAGCAAGTAAATTGTCTGTATATAGTTTTTCTTAGAGATAATGGAGTTGAACCTACTCACTTTACAAATGAAGCCCAGAGAAGGAAATTGACATGCCCATAGCCACAAAGTTAGGGTTTGCCATATAGTATAGTGGAAGAATACTGTACTTAAAGAGTCTGAACAAGGTGTGAATGCTGTCTTGTCCACATTTGGCCATTGTTTGTAGCATTTAATCTGAGTTTCACTAAGGTCCTTGTTTGTTTGTTTGTTTGTTTTATATTTTTATGTCATTTTCATTTTCAAAAGTTGCCCTCTTTTCTCCCCTTTCCAGAAAATCATACTTTGTAATAAAGAATAAAAAATTAAATCACTCAGAAAGCATTTAACACACTGTGCTAGCTGGAAAAACAGTCCTTACCCTGAAGGAACATAACATTTTAAGGGGTCAACAACAGGTAAATACTTAGGTGTGTATAAGATGTAATCTCAGAGAGAAGGTACTGATGAGGGGATGGGGAGAAAATCCAGGAAAGACTTCCTCTAGAAGGTGGGCTTCGAGCTAATAAGGCTTGGAAGGAAACCAGTGGAATGAAGATGGAGAGGTAAAGATGCTGAGCTTTCCAGGCCTGTGTGATAGACAAGTCATGCTAAGTCATAGACTTAGGACCTGGAGTGAAATGTTCAAGGAACATTTTCACTATTGTTGGATGGTAGATTTTGTGGAAGTGAGGGGGTAAGCTGTGAAAAACTTGGAAGGGTAGGATGGGGCTAGATTATGAAGAGCTTTAAGTGGCAGCCGCTTAGAGGACTTTATATTTGGGACTATTTTCACTTCTCTTGTGTCAGTGTTTATTTTATTCATTTCACTTCTTTATAATGCCTGTTACTATTGGGAAGTTCTACAGAGCCACCAAATATAAATAAATGTTTAATAATAAAGACATGATTTACATATAATTTTTCTGGAAATCACTAATAATTTATCATTGTATGTCATATTAGCTCATGGTGTCAAATGGATACTTTTAGTCACTGCTGTGTGTGTGTGTATGTGTGTGTGTGTGTGTGTGTGTGTCTGTCCATGGTCTTGTCAGTATACTTCACTTTACTCATCTCTAAAATGAGTTGTTTGGACTAGATTACCTCTGTGATCCCTTCTATCCTTAACATTCCAGAAGAAGAATCAGCCTTTATTAAGCTTTTGCTATATGCCATGTACTATGCTCTGCTAATGTTCTAAGACTGAGCTCTAGCATTCTATATTATGAGGTCCCTGCTGTGTGTTGACCTTCTGTAATGCATTTGATCTGTGGGACCATGAAGACACATCCACAGTTAGAGACCAAAAAATAAGACAGCTCTTGTAGGAAACAATCAGCTCTTCAAGTGTGAAATGGATCTTTTTTGTGTCTGACAAAGTAAACCACTTTTGAAAAATGTCTGGAAACCAGTTAATTTATGCCCGATGACAATTCTCAAAAATGGAAACTCAAATGACATAAAATCTTGCTTTTGGAGGGCTGGGAAGCTAAATTGTTTCACTTTGGGAAAGTTGATTCTCTTGTAAGAGAGCCAGTATTTTGTATTGGTTCTCTTTGTGTAAAAAGCTGATTGCTTTGGGTTTGAGGAGATCTAACAGTGATAACCTTACTGACTAGTATTCAAAAAATGAATGTAAATTTACCTGCTTGGTAGGAGCTCTAGTAAATGGTCAGGGGCTACAAAGATAAAATTCTGGTATGTCAGGGATCCATTGACTGAGAGGCACCAAATCATCTCATTAGTTCAAATGTTTATAGAGTTAAATGAATTCTGGTTTTTTATTTTGAGAACTTTCTTCAGAATAGAAAATCATCCCCAAGGGCTTCCTCTTGGTTTTAATGAGTCATCAAAATGTAGATTCACTGCATTCCTTCTCTGAATAGAGGCTCTGGTTGACATAAACAGTCTTCTCCCAACATCAGTGTTAAGAGCATGGGATCTTCAAACACAGCTCTTCCAGTTTGGAGACCTCATTCATTCCACAAATATTTGCAATGCTCATTGTGTGCAAGGACCCCTGCTAGGATGCAGTAAATGAAATTTTATACATATACATACATACATACATACATACATACATACATACATACATACATACATACACACACAGGGGGCAAACCTTAAGACACTTTGTAAATTCAGCTATTTTTATTATTCTATGAGAGTTTTATAACTGTTGGCTTCCTTCTATGTGCTGACTGACTTTAGAAGGGATACTAAGAACAAAACAAAACCACAAAAAGGCACAATTTTATAATTTTAAAAATACAGCTTAGTCCCTAGAGAGTTTGAAAAAAAAAAAACTTCCACCATTTTCGTTTTTCTTCTTAAGATGTATAATTACATTGAGAGGTGATAAGGAGAAACCATCTAATGATAACCCCAGCGTTACTTGAACCAACAGTATCTGCTAGCTTGAATCTGAGACTTACAGGATTTTTAAAAGGGAGCTTAGAACTTGAAGTGTAGGGGAGGAAGAACCACTGGATCTGGAGGACAGGGTCTAAGGATCTGCCCTACCCCTTATGACCATGGCTGAGCCACACATCATCTCCCTGAGTAGCATTTTCCTTCCCTGTAAAATGCCACTTTCGTTATAGATGGTTTACTTGCTTCCCAGAACTGTTGTGTTCAATATAAAATGTAAAGTGCCAGGAAAGTTGTGCTTGCCGCTCTTGCCCCATAATGTATGATTTTTTGCACATAAAAGGTTCTTAATAAATGTTTGGACTGAATTGACCATAGGCACACCTACCCAGAGCTGAGTTTGGAGCAGAGACTGGGTTTGAGAACCAGCCCTGGAGGTGTCTTCATGTTCTATGCTATATGATGTCTTTCTCTAACATTATGGACAGGAGAGAGGCTGCATACAGAGGCAATAGAGAGCCAGTCTTCAAGCCAGAAAGACCTGGCTTCAAGGCCTGCCCTTGACACTTACTGGCGCTGTAATTGTGGGAAAATCACCCTCTCAGTGCTCTTAGCAGCTCTCTGAGACTGTATAGAAGTTTGGTAGAGGGAGTTTCCTCACTTGTGAATATACCACACCAATGAAATTACAGGCCTAGTCCCGATCCCGATTGGTAGCGATTTGTAGGAATATATATATATTTTTTTAATTTAAGGGGGAAAAGCCTGGTTAGGTTGAAGAAGACAAACATACTAGAATGGCAGTGACCCGCAAGCATCCATCCAAATCAGTCTTGCTGCCTGCTTAGCCACCTGCATGTTTTATTTTCTTTAGAATATAAACCCCTTGAATTTGGAACTGGGCTTTGTTTTGAGGTTTTTTTATTTTTTACTTTTTTGGTTTTTGTTTTGGGAATGCCCCTGCCTAACATAATGCTGTGTATATAGTGGCCTTAATAAATGTTTGTATTGGATGGAATTCAGTTTCTGCCTATTCAATTTAACTGTGTCAAGGAATTACTTAACCAGAGAGAAGATGCTCACCCCACAAACAAAACTAGCATTAGTTTTTACTGTGCTAACACAGACTTAATAAATATCAAAGAAAAAAAGGGACTTGTTGAGGCTGAGAAAATAACTTGTTTTTTCCTCCCTTATTAGATTGAGAGACGGCTCGACACAGTGCGGTCAGTGTGCCATCATTCCCACAAGCGCCTCTTAGCATGTTTCCAAGGCCAGTTTGGCACAGATGTGGATAAGCGACATGTAAGTATTTGACCTTTTGGAGATGTGCGTTTGCTTTCATCTCTGGCTTTCTCTTTCCACTTAATCAGGTGCCTTGCCCCCAAGACAGTACAGCTCTAGAATAGAATGGGTGGAGCTACCCCCACATGTTGCTGTTTCTGGCCAGTAAGAAGCTTCAGACATGACCCTTTACCAGCAATAACATTCCTTTGCTGACAGCGCTGCTATGTCCTGAGCCCCACTCACTTGCATTGTTTCCTTCCTCGTCAGTGATAGGTGTTTTGAAGGACTGGGTTAGCATTTGTCATGGACAGAAAAGAATGGACTTATTCAGTTCAGAGCGCCCTGGAGTTCCCACACAACACCAGCCGAGCACAGAGGTTGCTTTCATTCCCTTGTATTGTAATCCATCTGGCAGTTATACTCCTTACTTTATAAGTTCTTAGATTATACATGAACATTGGATCTTATGAGTCTCATTAGCCTTCCAATAATAGTCATTTGTACATGGGAAGGTTGATCGAAGCATTGTAGAACATTAGAGCTAGAGGTCACCCAAGATAATCCAGTTTAGTGGTGTCAAATAGAAACAGGGTCACTAAGCTGTATACAAGGATCCCTGCAGGTGCAGATTGACTCAGAAAGCCAAGGTAACATTGTCTTTGTTCTGTTATGTTTTTTTTTTTAATCTATTTTGTTAACTCTTTCCCAATTATATTTTAACCTGGCTGGGGTGAGGGGTGGAGGTGGGACATTTTTGACACCTCTGACCTAGTCCAACTTAACTTTCACAAGCTCAGAGAATGTTGGAGCCTGAAGGGAACCATAGAACAAAGAATGTCTGAACTAGAAAGGGGCCTAGATCCAGAATATTAATGCTAGAAACAGCCTTGGACCACAGAATATACAGTATTACAGTGGTAAGGGACCTTCAGCTTGATAACAAGTCAAAGAACTTAGAGGTAGAAGGGCCCAATGAGGTTGTGTAGGCCAGTGCACTCATTTTCTTTTCTTTCTTTTTTTATTTCTTTTTAGTTTTCAAAATTCATTTCCCAAAGATTTTGAGTTAAAGCTTTTCTTCCCATCTCTTCCCTGTCCCCTCACCCCAGGATGGCAAGCATACTGAATCCCCCTTCCCCCAGTCTGCCCTCTCTTAAACCCCCCCCCCAATCTCCCTTCCCTTACTTTCTTGTAGGGCAAGATGGATTCCTATACCTCATTGCCTGTCTATCTTATTTCCCGGCCAATGCACTCATTTTCAAGAATTTTCAGAACATGTTAGAGCTAGAAGGGGAACCATAGGATGTCAGAAAACTGGTAGTAACTTGAGACATAAGATGTTAATGTTAAAAGTGGTGTTAGAATATAAAATGCTGGGGCGGCTAGGTGGCGCAGTGAGTAAGAGCGCCGGCCTCGGAGTTGGGATGACCTGAGATCAAAATCGGCCTCAGAAAATGAGCACCCACGCATAAATAATGACTAGCCGTGTAACCTTGAGCAAGTTACTTAACCCCAATTGCTTTAAAAAAAAAAAAAAGAATATAAAATGTTAGCACTAGAAGGTACCTTGGACGAGGTCCAGAGTTATTTAGGGCTGGAAGGGACCTAAGTTAAGTGTCTTGTCTGCCCTGCTCACTTTATGAATAAGGAAACGGAGACTCAAAGATCACACAGCTAAGTGGCACAAATGATTTTCAAACTCATGTTTTCTAGCTCCAGCATTTTACCCACTATATTTTCTTCTGAATATACCAAGAAACATGAAGTCTTCATCATAATAATCACCTTAATGTTTGCAGAGCTCCATAGATATAGTACTCACTGCTGTAACAGCCCTTTGAATTAGGTAGGGTTAAGAGTTATTTTCAGTCTAGAGAAAACTGAGGCTGAGAGTGCTTAAGTGTGTCCTTGAGGCAAGCAAGATTCAAACTCAGGTCTGACTCAGAGGTCCACCCCTCAGTCCCCAGTTGCATCCTTCCAGCTTGCATCCTTCTTTACTTATATGCCATAGAAAAAATAGCAGGATGGCCAGGAAAACTTGACAGCACAGTTTTCCTTGGAGCAGCTGCTTCATATGTCCCGAAAACGGAAATATGAAATAAAAGCCATAGCACCGGTCTATTCTGTTCAAATAAATCAGTCAGGATTTAGCAGTCTGGCAAGAAAGGAAGCGTAGTCTAGTAGAAACAGCACTTGGCCTATAGAAACATGGATTCATACTTAGGCTCTATCATCTCCTAGCTTTGTGGTCTTAGGGAAATCTCTGATCCTCTGCTTCTTTATCTATAAAATGGGGATACTGATGTGTGCTCTGCCTGCCTCATAGGGCTACTGAATGTCATGGGAAATAATGAATGTGAAAGTAGGCAGCATGAAAGAGTCACACAAACCAAGGACCCGGGTTGGCATTGGTGCAGACCTTCTGTTACTAATGCTTATAGCAAAGCTGCTCTGCCTTCATTAGCAATTTACTGAGTTGCTGTGCCCAAGAACCTTCCTCCCTGGATGGCCTACCTTGTGGTGAGAACCTCTCTGAATAGAGAGAAGCACAGGTCAGGCCAGAGTGTGTTCTCAGCTGGCATAGGCTGCCCCGACTCTGGGAGGAGATCTTTGAGTGTTTTAATGACCATAATGTATTATAATGCTTTTAACAGGTAACAGTAGCTACATAAACAAAACTGTCATTGTACTATCTTCTTTAATCTTACAGATTAATCCATTTTTAACAAACACTTCCATTTTATTAGGCACTGAGGATAGAAAAATGTCAAGGCTACAATCTTGAGGATACACATATAATTATATGAAGTAAAATGTATTATGGTCATAGGAGAGAACCAGACAATGTTCCGTAAGAAAATTTGGAGAAAGAAGAAATCACTTTCAGTTGAGGGGTTGGTTGTTGTCCTTTGTTCTTGAAGAGGACCAAAATGACATCACTATGCTACAGTCAAGTTTCAGTGTGTCAGACTGTGACTGGTCAGACCAATACAAGCTCAGAATGCTCTGCCACAGGTCGGGCACAAGCAATCCGTGTAAACATTTGGGATGGGTACTCTATATTTGCGCATCCTGTGTTTCTTCTGAACTGTTTCTCTGATATGAGCACCCCATGCTAAGCAGTCCTGTGCCAATATCTCCCATGTCACATAATCAGTTCCAAAGTTAGAGAGACCTTGAGAGTGTTCTTGTATCGCTTCTTCTGACCGCCATGTGAATGCTTGCCCTGTGTGAGTTCTCCATAGAAACTGTCTTTTTGGCAAGTATATGTTTTGCATTCAAACAGTGCAGTGAGGTGGCACAGCAAATAGAGTACCAGGCTTAGAGTCAGGAAGAGTCTTCCTTCAAAACTGGCCTCAGACACTTATTTATTAACTGTGTGGCCCTAAGCAAGTTTAGGGGTAGAGTATTAGACTAAGGGAGGGATATGTAGAGACAGTGTCTTCTGAGCCAGGCCTTTAAGGAAAGGAGTAATTTCAGCAGATAGAAATGTAGAGAAAACTAGCCTTGGAGGTTTGGGGGAGGGCGATGAGGGAAGGGCACAGAGTTGGGAGAGGGAAAATTGACTCTAGACAATAGTACCTATTAGGTTTATATGGCTAGCATGTAGAGTTTATGAAATCAGGCTGGAAATAGTCATTGGAGCCTACTTGTGAAGGGCCTTAAGTACCAGGTAAAGGAATTTATATTTTATCCTCTGAGTAATAGGGAGCCACTAAAGGTTTCTGAGTCAAAAAGTAGCATGGTCAGACTTGTGTATTGGGGAGCTTGTTTTGTCAGCTACCCACAAGATGTATTAAAGAAGATATAGACGGGCGGCAGAGAAATGAGTGAGGAATTTGTTACAGTAATACAAATTGGAGAGGAAGAGAGTAAAAGACTAGGGTACTTTCAGTGGGAATGAGAGAGAGAATGTGAATTCAAGAGAGATCTTGGATGTAGGCAAGACCAGTTGAATGAGGAGGGTTGGACAGGGAGAAGAGTCAATGTAAGCTTCAAGCCTGGATGACTGGGAGATTGGATCCTAAGATTTTCTTCCTGATTATACAGATGGTAGGAGCCTAGAATACTCAGAGATGGCTTCCTGGAGTAGGTTGGACTTGAGAAAGGGCTTTGAAGAATGGCTAAGCTTTAAGGGTGGGGATTCAAACTATTATACTTACTAAATTAGTGTATGATTATTTAAAAAAAAATTCTTCATTTAGCATATAAGCCCTCTAAGTCAGAGGTTCTTAATTTGAGGTCTGTGTACTTGTTGATTTAATATTTTGATAATCAAATTTCAGTATAATTGGTTTTCTTTGTAATCCTGTATATTTTGTGCATTTGAAAACATTATTCCTAGAAGGGGTCCCTAGGCTTCCTTATTCCCAAAGGGGTCCATGACATAAAAAAAAAAGATCAAGAGCTCTACTCTAAATTCGACAGACTTTTATTAAGCAACTACTTCCTGCCGTGTAATTGTGGTAGAAGATAAATTATCATTCCTATGACAGCTTACAATCTAGTATTAGAGTACAAATTAGAATATGGTGAATGGATAAGAGGAATATGAAGTGCTGTGAAATCAGGGGAGAGGAAGATTCCACTCACTCCTGGTAATGAGGGTAATTTATGGAGATGGTGACATTTGAACTGTACCTTGAAGGGTGTCAGCACTGTTTACCAGGGACAAGTCACTTTAACCTTTCTCAGTCTCATTCCCTCTTGGGACTTAATAATATTTGTGCTGCATCCCTAGTGTTGATTTTGAAAGTATTTGTTTTCAGAAAGTGCTTTCTAGCCTTAAAAACTAGAAATAGAATTTATTCATATTGATCATATTAATAGTCTTATTGCTAATAAGTAATAGTAATAATAGGCAGGGATGGATAAGATGCTTGAGATTCTTTATGAGAAGGCTATCTTTGAAACATTGATCACCCACCAAATAAAGAGACTTAGAAATTTATCTGAAAACCAAGTATTCTTATTCAAAAGCATTAGCTTTGCTTGTGTACATACAATGTACAATGGAAGTAGTGTATGGTTGAAGAAGCCCTGAACTTGGGGTCAGGAGACCTGAGTTCTAGCCCCATCTCTAACACTTATTAGCCCTGAGACCTTGTACAATTCACTTCTCTTTGAGACTCAATTTTCTTATGTAAAATATTAGGACTGGATGATATGGTCTCTAGAGTCTTAACCTTAGACTTCCTATAGCTCTAACACTGTGCTTTATTCTAGTGGCTTTTCCAGGTCCAGTGTTCTAAGTACTGAGGTTTCATTTAGTTCTAAAATTCTGTGGTGTGGAATCTCTTTAAGTATGAAAGTATATCCAGAGTAGGGAAAAGATCAGACAGCTTAGTGAAAGTGCCTTCTGAACCCCGGTAGAGGCTGAATGGGAAGCTCTGCATATAACATTGGCCTGCTGTATTGATTAGTTTTACTGAAATGGTTCTTCTTTGTTTCTTTATCCTTTGTCCTGTGTGGGGAAGGAAGGGAACATAATATTTGTAAAAGAAGGTGATATAAAAACAAAACATCAGTTAATTAAAAAAACAATAACAAAGTGGTGCTGAATTATAATGAAGCAAAAATATGCCTCTGCTTTACAGAAAAAGCTCCCGTTGACCGCCCTTGCTCAGAATATGCAGGAAGCATCTACCCAGCTTGAAGACTCTCTTTTGGGGTAAGCATTCACATGATTCTGAAAAATGTGGTTCTGTGAAGGAAATAGAACTGCACATGAATCACAGCTGTATTGGCATGATTGTGTGACTGTTGTAACATAAGAGGTATAATTTGCTAGTCTAGGGGCATGAGATGAACAGCAAGGACAAGACGAGGTGACTTCATGCTGTGGGAGAGGGTCATACTAGAGAATGCTGGCACAAGGGCAGCCAGCCCAGGACATTGGCTCGTCTGAGAGCACTCTTGGAAAGATCACCAGGCTCGGAGTGTTGTGTGACTGTGTACAAGTCATATAATCTCTCTAAGTTTCACTTTATCTGCAAAATGAAATTATAATGCTTACCTCACAAGGGGTGTTGTTGTAAGGACAATTCATAAATGTCAGCTCCAGTTCCTACTGAACCATAAGGAAAAGCTGGTCAGAGCCTCTGAGGGGTCCTTTCCTTCCACTGGGGGTATATTGGAGGGGGAACAGTTTTAACAAATAAAAGTGACCTCACGTCCACAGCCATTGTTTCTAACAGTGTGTATTGTCCGTTGAGCCCACCTCTTCCAGGGGGACCTCCTGCCAAACCCTTCCCTCCTCTGCCCTACTTGTTGGATTCATTTTGATTGGTATTTTGCTCCCCTGGTGGTTTGATACGTGCTAGAGATTGGTTACTTTGAAAATGAGTTTTCTTTGCTGTGTTTTCATGACACCACTGTTGTGGCCTCTAGTTCACTAGATTGAGGAATATTGCAGCATTCTCAAAACAAAATGACTTTAGTGCACTGTATCTGAAAAACAGGTGTCTGCTGCCTGGCCTTCTTCCTGCAGGCTGGAGGCAGACATTGGGAGGGGTCAGAGAAAGACTCAGTGACTGGCTCTTGCCATCCTGAAAAGTTGGGAATCATTGGGTGAGCAGAAGTCCACATTCCTCCAGCCAGAATGTGTTCATCCCTTGGTCTGCTGCAGACAGTTGAGGGACATCATCAGCATAGTTTGGGATTGTCCATCAGCTTAGTTCAGGTTTAAAGTGCCAAGTTATACCCCTGAGCTCTCCTCATGTTCCACTTGTCATCATGCTCTATTTGCCCAAAAAGATCTTCACGTTTTGGTTTCCAAGTTCACCTTCCTTGGATTCTCTAGTTGAGATCATGCCACTCTGTAGACCCCCTGTATCACCAGCTTGACTGATGTCCATGTCTTTGACCCTTGGAAATTCTGTCCAGTCTCTAAAGCCTGTGTGTAATAAAGGTGCTATTTAGGAGTTTGTACTTCTTTCCCTCACCTCATGGCCATCGGGTCTGTTTTCCCTGTCATCCTCAGTCTCTTTTTCCTGGAACTTCTTTGATGTCCCTTGCACAAGATGCTCCACCTCTTAACTCTGGCCACTTTCACTGGCTATTCCCCATGCCTGGAATGCTTTCTGTTCATCTCCACCTCCTCACTTCCCTGGATTCCTTCGAGTCTCAGCCAAAGTCCCCAATCCTCTTACTGCCTGGTGCCTTCCCTCTGTTGATTATCTCCAGTTTATCCTGTTTATACATAGTTTTCTACATGTTATCTCCCCCATTAGACTATAAGCTCCTTTTTTTTTAATTTTCAGAGCTTCTTTATTCCCAGAATGCCTAGCATATATATAGTAGGTGCTTACTAAATGCTAGTTGACTGGCTGGCTTTTCCTCTCTCACCACCTTCCAATTTATTTTTCCTTTTCCATTCCTATCTTTCCTCTCCTTTGGAGATATTTCCTAGGTGCCCCCTGTTCATCATCTATTTCTCCTGCAGTAGCTTTCTCATCATTCTCAGTCCAAATGGGATTATATTTCCTTACACTGTTTGTTTCCTGGCTGAGCAGTATACATCTGCATTTTCAAAGCTACTCAGCAAGGAGACTGGGAGGTAATTGGAGGCTTTGGTCCAGTCAGTTCTGTATTGTCCACAGATAATAGCATCTGGAGAGCCTCACCATCTAGAGAGAATTCTTCTTCCACAGGCTTGTCCATGAAAATGGTGAGTGCTTTCCTCTTCTATGCCTCACCAACATCAGTCATTGAACAGTTACTTCTCTGGCTGCACCTCTCATGAAATCTTGTTTGATCTTCAGATGCATGGCAGACATCTTGCTGAAGGAGAATCTTTAAGGTGTCATTTTGCTCCAAAAAATTTGTGTGTGTATGTGTGTATGTTTTCTCACACACACACACATATACATACATACATACACACATGTTATTGTATTCTAAGTCAAGTTAAGAAACATTTATTGAGCATGTGATATATGACAGGCACTCTAACTAAATACTAGGGATGACAGAAAGGCAAAATCAGTAAGCACGGAGGTCTTTATTCTCCACAACTCTCAGTCAGTTGTATAACTGTGAGGATATGGACTCTAAAGTCAATAGATTGCAAAGCCAGCCCAATCATATTTTCTTCAAATATAGCCTCAGTTTGTACATATAGCATCACCATAAATATCTTGTAGAGCTTGGAAATGTGGGTTGGCCACTACTGATTTGTGTAGTCTCTTTTTTGGTTGTTGTTATAACACTGTCCATGACTTTTTTTTATTCTTTTAGCATAACCTCTTTGAAGTATCTTTAACATAGATTCTTGGTGTTAACATTTTGTTGTCTCTGGCGCAGTATCTCCTGTTTCTTCCTAAGAACCATCCCTTGTCACAAGGAAAAATGTCACCAAAAAAAAGCAAAACCACCTGTGTGAAATACTTAGTCATTGTAGCTACCAAGAGGAAGGGGTGGTTCAGCTGCTTTTCTCACCTTCATTTTCTTATGTGATTTCTACTTCCTTATATATTAGATGGACTACAGCAGTGTGGAGTTCCAGATATGGTCATTTCACTGCCATCTGATGAGAATTGTTCATTCGAGAGAACTTGGTCATTCTCTTCAGTTTCACTTCTTGGTTGTTCTTCTGGTTTCATTTATCAATACTTGTAGGATGATCTAGTTTATTGGTTGGGTCTCATTCCCACTGCTTTTCTTAAATTTTTTTTTTTTGAGAAATGATATTACATATAATTTTCTATCATCATATTCTGTAATGTTCTACATAGGAGCTTGTACTCTAATTTAGTAATGTTTAGCAGAAGAGCTTGTACCCTAAACTGTTGTTGCTTTTGACCACTGTATTTCTTTGCTTATATTTCCTGGCCGAGGTGGTTTGGACTTATTTTTTTACTTCCTCATTGGGGCGCTTGTTTTGCTTAAGAAATGTTAGGAATGAGTCAGAAGCTACTTTTGTTCATTTTCAGGGTCAGCAGCTTGTCTGTGTTAGGTTTGAGCTATTATAATTGCATGCAATGTCTTATTTTCTTTCTTTTAACTTGATGTTAATGTAGACCTTTGCTCTAACCATACTGATAATCTGCTGCAGATATTATTAGTAACACATTGCTTCTTACATGTTAAGATATAAATACTATTTTAAATATTTAGCATTCACCATGTCTGATCTTCCAACTACCTTCTTAAAGAAAGTGTGTGTGTGTAAGCTTCTGGTCTTATTTCTTTGTCCTGAACCATATTTTCCAATTTTTTTTTACTTTTATTTTTTTCTGTTCCCACATTTTCATGGAAGTCACGGCATATCATGGCACGTGTTAAACCCTGGATTTAGGAAATCTTGTTAAGTTCTTCACAGAATTGAGGGGGCAGCATGTTACAAGGAAATGCAAAGTGGATTTGAAGTCAGAAGATTACAGGGAGCAATTGAACAAAACTAACCAATACATCTGCTTAATGTCATAACGGTATATGTAGTGTTCCGCACCCATAGTCACCCAGTTCTGAAGAGAAGAAAAGGAGCGTTTTCTTTTCTCTGGAGACAGATTTGGTTAAAGCTAGACAGGGCTGGGTTTCCTTTTATTTTTGTTCTTTTCATTTACATTGCAGTCTTTGTACGTTGTTTATATAGAGCGTGTTGTTAACAGTGATGTTCATCTGTGTCACTTTATTAGTGACGCTTAGTTTCCTAATGGCTTTTGTTTACTTGAGGGTTTTGCTTTTAAAGGAAAATGCTGGAATCTTGTGGAGAGGCCCAGAATCTTTTGGCTCAAGAACTCTCTCAACATGAAGTTTTTGTTGAAAAAGAGATCATGGACCCACTGAGTAATATTGCAGAGGTAAGCCGTCTTGTATTATGCTATCAAAGAAAGAAAGGCTAATGATGAAACAAGTTTTATTTTTTTGAGGAGGGGGAAGGCTAATGAACTCCACCATGAATGTCTGAAAGTGGGTGAACAAGTCTATTTTGTCATTGTATGTGTGTCTATGTCTGTAGATATAGATACATATATACAAACACACACACACACACACACACACACACACACACACACACACACACACACTTTTCTTTCAGATTTGCTTGTAACTTAATGCTTAGCAAACTGAAATTTACCAGTGTGGATATTAGTTCTACCTATCCGTTTTAAAATCCCTTCATGCCTTAATAGATGATTTGCTGAAGAAAAAAATCCCTTATCACACAAGCAAACTTCATAGTAATATGTGGCTTTTCCAAGGCTAGTGTTTGGGGGGGAGACACAGCCCATTGCCAGACCTATACTTAAAAGACTTTCCTGCTGGGCAGGGACTGTTGGAACCCTTGCTTCACTGGTACAGCCTTCAGGAGTCCAGGGCCCTCCTCTGCTCTTTAGTTGAGGCATTAGAAGACTTTATTAGAAGTTTAAAGTGTTTCTCTATTCAGTATCTTAAGGTATATATATATATTTTTTAACCTGAATTTAGTAACATTTCATTTTTTCTTTATTCCAGGTGGATATCCCAAACATTCAGAAACAAAGGAAACAGCTTTCTAAGTTGGTATTAGACTGGGATTCTGTCAGAGCCAGGTAAACATACAAGGTTGCTCATGTACTATTCCCTCAAGTTTCTAGCAGCTTTAGTCATTTAGATCACCCTTAGCAGCAGTGTCACGTCCCAAAACTCATATTTCACTTTATAGACAAAGCCTTCATGATGTCACTTGGAATATGTGGCTTTTCGATTTCGACACGGTTCAAAAAGGCTTAGTTAGCTAGTCACCTAGCCATTCGGTTAGAAGAGTTTCAAAGGGGCTAGATGAGGGGAAGAGGAGGCTGTTTCTATCTGATGGTTTCCCATGGTAGTGACTGCTTTTCAAAGCATCCCGTTCTACTTTCAAACCATTTTAGTTAAGGTTTTACTTCTCATTGAATTCACGTCTACCTCCTTTTCCAACCATTGCTCTATTTTCTGGAGTCAGGCAGACTAAGTCTCTTCCCCTTGACCATCCTTTAAGGATTTGAAGATTTCTGTTATGCCTTAAGTTCTTCTTCTCTGTGCTAAATATCCATAGTTCTTTCAGCCATTCCTTATGTGACATAATTTCATATTCCATTGGTTACTGTTATCTGGGCACATTCCACCTTTTCAGTGGCCTTCCTAAAATGTGGTACTCAGCAGTGAACACAGTATTTCAGTTGTTATCCAACAAGGAAATATTGTGATGGAACTTTTGTAGTTTAGTTATGGGTGCCAGAATTCTCTGATACATCAGTGATATATCCTTTTCCCAGAAAGGTGTCTGAAAGCCAGCAACTTGAAGTTCTAGCATGATAAGGATTCCTAACCTGTATATTATGGGGAGCATGAATTTGTAGATGAGGGGCTGATTGCGGTAGGGTCTGGAGCTAGAAAGTGAAGTAAGATCAAATGGAACTTAGGTGTTCCTGGGCAAGAACTTTGGCAGTCTTTCAGTAATTCCTGTAGTTTAGAAAAAGGAATTGTTTTAAGGGGTTAGCTGGGAACAAAATAGTCTGCTAGGAGAAAACAAATTTGACCTCAAAGTTGACTATCCTTGGGGGTGTTTATTTACGCCATTCCCCACATTTCTCAGCCTTTTCTCAGAGACATTCTGAATCTTTGGAATCGAGGAATAAAGGCTTTTCAGGGTATATACACGTGTCACAGTGGGGGAGGTGGTCAGTGAGAAGTTTGTCAGAATGAGCCATCGTTTTATAAGCTTGGGTTTACAAGGTCAGCCTTGATTCAGTCTTCTTTGATTTGCAGGTTTAACCAGGCTCACAAGTCTTCAGGAACTAACTTTCAGGGGCTTCCATCAAAGATAGACTCTTTAAAAGAAGAGATGGATGAGGCTGGGAATAAAGTGGAGCAATGCAAGGTATATTAGCTTAATAACAACAGCAGGCTGTTTTGTTAGTACAGAGGACTAAGCTTTCCTGATAAATATTTACATTTAAATTGATTTCAATGCAAAAAGTATCATAGCACCACATCAGTCACTTCCACTATGCCCCTGACAAGATTCCTTGTCTGTCTATTCTCATTTACATGTCCTTATATGCTCACTATTAGATGGTGCTCCATTCTTCTAGGACCTTTTTTTTTTGCATTATTTTAGAAAAATCTTTCCAGATTTCTGGATATTCTTCATATTTTTCAGTTATAATTGCACTATAAATATTCTGTTGCATTAACTTTCTTTCCTTTTTTTTTTTTTTTTTGGAGGGGGGAAGGCAGGGCAATTAGGGTTAAGTAACTTGCCCAAGGTCATACAGCTAGTAAGTGTCAAGTGTCTGAGGCCGGATTTGAATTCCTGATTCCAGGGCTGGTGCTCTATTCACTGTGCCACCTAGCTGCCCCTGTTGCATTAACTTTCCATGGTTTACTATCAATTTCTCTCTTACAGTACATTTAGCTTGCTGCCAGCTTTTTGCCTTCACATAAATTGCTACAGTGAAAATCCTTGAACATAATAGCTCCCTTTTTGTGTTTTCAGCAGTATTTTCAGGATGTATTGTCAGCAATTAAAGTATTGGGCACAGAGGGTATCATTACTTTTGTAACCTTTATCACAGGTTCTTTCTTCTCCCCTTCTGCTTAATCCAGGATCAGCTTGCTGCAGACATGTATAACTTTATGGCTAAAGAAGGGGAGTACGCCAGATACTTTGTTATGGTACGTGTGTCCCTTCTCCTGGGAAATGTGCAGTTTTACAAAAATAAACTGTCTTCGTTTTGTTTGAATGCCTGTGCCATGTTTTGTCCATTGAAAACAAAGATCGCATTTCTTTTGTTCAACCATGTTGTGGTCTGTTCATCAACGCTAACATTGCCTTTGTTTTTGAATGTGGGTTCTGTTCCCAGTTATTAGAAGCCCAAGCAGATTACCATAGAAAAGCCTTAGCTGTCTTAGAAAAGGCCCTCCCTGAAATCCAGGCCCATCAAGGTAATGTAACTCATGTTCTTGCCTGACCCTTCTCTCTGCCTTTGTCCCCTCTGCAGTCTTCTTCTTCACCTTGCCTCCTCTGCATGCAGTTCCTAACAGTAATGCCCTCTTTGGTTCTGGGAAGTACTGTTCCCCAGCATACTTTCATCTCTTGCTGCTGCATACTCTAATTCCTTACAGAAGTAGATTTACCATACTAACAAACCACATGTTGTCTTTCTGAAACCTAGTCAAAGTTTTTGTGTGTGTGTGTGTTTTTTTTTTTTTGGAGTAGCACTGTTATTCTGTCCCCTCCTTGAGATAGGTGAAGGCTATGTGATTGCATTATCTTTTCCAGAATCTAATAGTTGAGTTGCTGTGTATTTAACCCTAGAATTGAAACTTCCAGATCATCATTTCCCAAAAAGTTATCCTGGAATTGTTTTTGAATGTTATAAAAATTGGTGTCATACACTGGTGCAGCTGGTAAAGGCTCAGCCTCCTGTTGAGGACCAGATCAGAGCCTTTTCTTTTCTCCCCTGTTTCTGCCTTTATGCAGTTCTTTCCCAAGAACATCACATATTTGCTCCCTGATCTTGGAGGACTGAATATTGTACCCCAAAGTGAGAAAGGCTATAGAAAGTTACCCAGATGATCACTTCTTTGAGGGTGTGTGTGTGTGTGTGTGTGTGTGTGTGTGTGTGTGTGTGTGTTAGAGAGAAGGAGAGAGATAGGCAAAGGCAGACAGACAGAGAGAGACAGACAGAGCAGATCTGAGTGGATATGTGTCATTGAAGTTGGTGGTTGGAATTAGGGCACTGCTTTACATCTTTTAGCCTCAGAATAGGATAGCTAAGCTGAACTTGAGCTCTACACCTGGGCACATAAGCTTGTCTATTAAATTCTGGATAGTTACTATGGATTCCTGGCTCGTGCTGAAGGATTTTGTTTATAAAAATAGAAAGCCAATGGTAAACTTCCAGATTGAACAGTTTGGAGTTCTTGACTGACCACAGTGTGAGATCTTCACAGACCCAGGGCACATGTGTGTCACTCATCCTTTCTACCAGAGATTTGGCAGATTTCTAAGATTCTTGTGTTCAGGTCTTAAATGACCTAAATTTCCAAGCTTTTATGATGGTGGTGGCTAAGAAATTGTACATTAATTTGTTGGTGTGTAGTGAACTTATGTTTGTAAAGTTGGTAGAGCAAGACACTAACATAGCAAACTGAGCTTGGCAAAGTACAGACTCTTATAAGAGTAGTTTACAGGCTTTGGTTCAGGCAAAATGTAGGCAGTGATGACTTGTGCATGCAGATTATGGTCAATGAAGAATGTTGGGAGTGATCAGTAAATCAATGGGAGAAAATTTAGAGCAGCTGACATTTGTGTAGAGCTTCAGCGTTTGTTAACAAAGTGCTTTTTTCTCACTACAACCTAGTACAAATACCATTATCTCTATTTTCTAGATGAGGAAATAGGCTTAAGGTTGTGACTTATCCAAGGTCACATGGCCACAAGTGTCAAGAACTGGCGCTCAGATCCTGACCTTAATCCTAAGAGTCTCTGTGCCATTCTGCCTATCAGTGAAACATGGAATAGGAAAGTTTTAAACCAGTAACCTTTGCTGCTCGTGAATTTAATTTGTTCAGAATATTCAATCAGAAAGATAAATTTGTGGTCTGACACAGGAAAGGCTAGTAGCAGTGCTCTCCACAGACCTTAGCAGGAAGTACTTGTGGCCAGTTAGGAGATTGTTGTAGGGTGGATGTCCTGGGTGTGGTGGAGAAAAGAGTGTGTTCATGAGTGTGTTCAGCAGTGATGGTGAGAGCCCTTCACTTGGAGTGGCCCTATTTGGTCTCCGTGGCCCACTTTTTTGTGGAATCCCTCCGGAGGTCACCTAATTAGAGGTCATCAGTCAGTGAGAGTTTCAGGGCTTACTTTGTGCCAGACCCTTCGATAGGTGCTGGGGGGCCCCAGGTACAAAAAATGGTACATCTAGTACATTTATAGGTGAGAAAGCAGAAGCCTAAAGAAGTTAGGGAGTTTCCTGATGTCACAGAGGTAGTAAGTGGGAGCTCCTGCTTCTTGAACCCAGCTCAGTGATCTCCCTGCTTCACAGGAATGACATGTCTGTTTCCTCAGTCACCACCTCTTTCTCTGACACATCCCAGTTTCATCTCCCCTGGCTCGTTACCCTCTGCCCCCACACGTACTTGGATTTTCCTTATCCTGAAAAAAAAACCTTTCAGTTCACCCTGCTGCCCTCTAAAATGATTGCCCTGTTATTTCTCCTTCCTTTCGTTTCTAGGCTTTCAAAAGGAGTGGTCTCTACCAGAAATCTTCATTTGGTCACCAACCTTACTCATTCCCCAGATCAGTCTGCTACAAATGGGTTTATTTTTCCCATAGCTCTACTAAAACTACTTTCTTGGAGGTCGCCAGTAACCTAATTCTTCTCTGTAGGAATTGACACAGGTTTGAAAACCCTTTCCCAGAAGGTCTCTTTTCTTGGGATTGCTTTCATGCTTCTCCCCCAACTCTCTGACTTTTTCATTCCCTGACTTCATTTCCAGTCTTACTGTTCAAAAGCAGGCATTTCCTAAGGTGGAGTCCTTGACTCTCTATTCTGTCTGTAGAATACAAGCTTCCTTAAGGCAGGAACTTAAAATTTTTGTCTTTTTGTTTCTGGTGCCTAGACCAGTGCCTGGCACACAGCAGGCACTTATTAAAATCATTCTTGGTTCAGTGACATATGTATATGCCCTCTCATGGAATGGAACTCTCATCAAGAATCATGATTCCACGACTCTGTTGTCTCCCCAGTTATCAGTCCTGTGTTCCAACTGGACTTCTAGTTGTCACCACAAATTTAGTCCATAGAAAGGAGGATTTATTGTTCCTGATCCTATCATGCCTCCTCCCCAACCAGACAAAAATCTTGTTTTTCGTTTCAGTTTCTCCAGCTCCGTCATTGGTGTTGCTCATTCTCCCAGGCTTAAAACTTTGGGGTCATTTTACTCACCTTTCAATTCCACCCAAACACCAAGCCATGATGACTTTTTTCCTATAGAATGCCTCATCTGATGCCTTTCTTCTCAGTTTCCTCCACTACTGTCCTACAGTGAATCCAAATTACTTCCCACTGAGTATTTCAGGAGAAGATCTTTTGCCTAGCATTCAAGATTTTTCACTCTGTGGCCTCAATGTATCAGTTTCCTGATAACACATTAATTGGTCTACTTTTTTAATGCCTTCCCATAACGCACAGTTCCTACCCTACCTCCCCATCCTGATGCTTGCTGTTATTCAGTCATGTCTGACTCTTTGTGACCCCATTTGGGGTTTTCTTACCAGAGTAATTTATCATTTCTTTCTCCAGATTATTTTATAGATGAGGAATTGAGGCAAACAGGGTGAAGTGGTTTGCCCAGGGTCACACAGCTAGTAAGTGTTTGAGGCTGTATTTGAACTTAGCTCTTCTTGACTCCAACTCTGGCACTCTGTCCACTGTGCTGCCTAGCTGCCCTAATTCTTACCCATCCTTCACAGCCTAGTTCAAGTTCTACCTCCTCTGTGAAACCTTCCCTGAACAATGAAGCCTTCAATGACCTCTTTTACCTCAGAAATTATAAGATTACCTACTGTCTGTACAATCATTTGGCACTTTCCACATATGCCCTGTATTGATATCTTTTACTGTATGTCCCATCTTCTCTGCTAAAAATATCAGTTCCTTAAAGGGCAGAAACCAGGCCTTCTTCATCTTTGTTTTTCCCACATCACCTACAGTGGTACCTTGTACATAGTAGACATACAGTAAATGCTACTTGATTATTGAAATGTTGGAGCATCTCCTTTGGAGATTGTCCTAGGAGAAAAAAATTTTCCAGACTTAATTTTGTGCTATTCCAAGAACTAGGGATGGAGCCAGGGCTGAGTTGCCTAAGGAGGGAAGGTCTTGTCATGGAAAGAGCCCTGGCCTTGGAGTGAAGAAGCAAGTCACCTAACTTCTCTAGACCTCAGTTTCCTTATCTACCAAATGGGGATAAATATGTTTCACTTACTATATAGACCTTTTGGAAAGAAGGCATTTTGTAAATGGAATAATTCCTAGATGAGCAGGAGGAGTAGTAAATTACTATTTAGTGTCCCAGTAGGAACTGGTCCCAGCATTTTCTCCAGGACAGTGTGTGCAGCCAAAGCCAAGGCTAGTTGGGCAGGGCACCGTTAGGGTAGGGTCTTTAAAGAGTATCTATCCCCTATGCCTTCCTGCATTTATTTTTCTTTCCTTCCCATTTTCCCCACACTTCTTCATAATTGTTTTCCCATTTTTCTATGGTTAGTATTTAATCTTTTGTATTTAATTGGGGCTTTGAACTCTGGTGAGACATGATAGTTTTCTTTATTCACATACATTCAGTTCTTCTGAGGATTACTGGGACACTGCTGTCTATGTATAGAAGAGAGTTGGGTGATAGCTTGTGTGGCTAACAGCTATTTTTTTTTTTTTGGAGGGCAGTTGGAGTTAAGTGACTTGCCCAAGGTCACATGGCTAGTTTTTGTGTTAAGTGTCTGAGGCCGGATTTGAACTCAGGTCCTCCTGAGTCCAGGGCTGGTGCTCCACTCACTGTGCCCCCAACTATTTTTTTTTTTAATTACCAAGGTGAAATCATCCACTAACTGAAGGTGATTGAGCTGAGAGAGAAAACTAAGATTGAACTAATGGCTGATGATTGACCTAAGACAGCTAAGAGAACAGAGAGAGAGTAGAAGAAGGGAGCCCAGCACAGAGTCTTGAAGGCTCTTTAGTTTGTAGAAGAATATGGTCTACAAAGGAGGCTGAAAGGGAGCAATCAAAGGAAAATCTGAGGAAAACCAGAGAAGAATGTAATCTCACCAGAGAATAGACATCGAGTCTGGAAAGGGGCTGGGTGAATGGCCGTGTCAGGTGCTGTCAGTTAGAATAGGCTGAGGACTAAAAGGGGTCTTTGGACTTAGCCGGTAAGAAATCCCTGATAAGCTTGGAGAGTCAAGTAAAGGAACTGGGAGCCAGATTACAAGGGGGTGAGGACTGGAGGGTGAAGAAGAGGAGGTAACAGACTAAGAGGCTGGCTGTGAAAGAGAAGAGAGGGTAGGATCAAAGGAAGCAAGGCCCAAGCCGTCAGAGCTATCTTTCTGTTAGGGAATTGTACATTGTACATCACTTTTAAAACGTGCAAAGTTTTTACCAACTCAGAAAATTTGTATCATCCACATAGACTTCATTTGCTTCCCTTGGAAAAGAAGGGGTTGAGCCGTGGGTTAGAGAGAGTCAGAAAATTTCTGATGTGGGAGCATCTTTAGAGTCCATCTAACACAAAAATCTGTTCTATCACTGAATTTCAAAGGTGGAAAATTCCTTAGAGGCCACCTAGTCTAGTCCATACTTGACCTGGAATCTTTACTGCAGCATCGCCAGCCGATAGCTGGCTATCATTTTCTTGAAAAGTATACCAGTAAAGGTCTAGGCCGGTTCTGAAAGCCTTTGTTGTAAAGGCTTTGTTATTTCTGACATCGTACATGATATGTTCTAAGGTTCCTTCTAGCCCAGTCAATCTATAAGCAACTTAGCCAAGATGGGTGCTTCTTTCAGTTTTATAAAATTATCTCCTTGCCCACAGTAGAAGGCTTGTTGAAACACATCTTTCCTCTAACTGGAAAACTGGTGCTAAGTTGTTTTTGGTTTTTGTTTTATAGAGGAAAAAATGCTGATATTTGTCAACCCAAAACATAAGATTATAAAATGTTACATCTGGAAATGACCTTAGACATCACCTAGTCCAAACTCTTATTTTATAGTGGTTAAAATTGTGTTCCAAGTTATAGTGAGTTAAGGATGGAACCAGGACTGGAACCCTTGGTTTTCTGATCCCGACTCCAGTCTTTCTCAGAATTTTCCTCATGTTTCTGTGGCCTGTGGGTCTGTCCTTGACCCTCCTCACTTATCTCTGCTTTCTTCCCTGGCAATCCCCTTCACCTCCATAATTTGAAGGCCTACTTCTATACAGATGACCATTTTCCATCCCACCCCACCCCCACCCCAAAGTCTGTCTGTTCAGATTTGACCTCTGCTATATTAGAGATCTGTACCCTCAGGTTTCTCTAACGCTCCAGCTGGACGTCCCATCAGTTAATCAGCAAACTTTTATTAAATGCCCACTGTGTCTCAGGACTCTGCTAGTTGCTGAGGGTACAGATACAGACAGTCCTGCCCCCAAGGAGCTTACCATCAAAGGGAAAGACATGCACCTGAACTTGGGTCTGTCCCAAGCAGAGCTCACTTTTCTTGTCCCCTACACTAGCATTTCTGTCTGTGGTACACCCATCAGTTCATGGGGTTAATGCTCATAACCTCAGGATCATCTGTGATTCTTTCCTCTCCCTCTCTACTCACATCTATTCACTTATGAAGGCCCATTGATTTCATCTCCATGACATCTCTGACATCCAGACCCTCTCAATTCCCATTGCTGCCGACACCCTTATTGCTACCTCCTTGGATGACTGGAACAGCTTCTTAAGGTCTCACTTCCTCTACTTTCTCTCTCCTCTAATCCGTCATTCAAATACTACAGGACTTGCTTTTCTTCTGTATAGGTCTGACCACATCCTTCCTCTGCTCAGAAGTCCTCAGTGGCTCAGTATCTTACTGAGTCAGGTCGGAACTCCACTCTGTAGCATTTGAGGTCCTCTCACATTTGGTCCCACCCTCCTCCCTTCTAGCCTCATCTCCTTCCACACATGACATGCTCCAGCTAAACCAGACTGTTCCATCCAAATCTGGCTTCACTTTTACAATCCATTCTTACATCTTTGTGCATCTGCTCAGTCTGTTCTTTGTTCCTAGAATGTCTTTGTCACCCTCTTTGCCTGCTGAATTTCTGCCTGTCCTGTAATGTCTAACTCAAATGCTATTACCTCTGTGAAGTCTATCCTGGTCCCTCCCACCTCCTCACCTTAGCCTCACATAACATTTTGTGTTGTAACTTTCTCATGTTACTTAACAGTTTCATGTACCCCTCTAGACTATAAGTTCTAAGGGGAGGGGACCGTGGCCCGTATAAACTTTGGCTTTCCCGAAGTACCTAAAATGGTGCCTTGTATGCAGTAGGTACTTAATGAATGTTTATTTTCTTTGTATTTTCCCTACACTAGGCAAGCTAGCTTCAGCTTGCTGCTTAACCTTACCATGTGCATAATAAGAAGGAGGGTGGTTCTGAGTGATAGAACAGGGGCATTATCATACCAGTGAGAGAGACTCAGAAATGGGTCAAACAGGGTTCCTGTCTTCTAGGAACTTGAAGTCTTGTTAGGAAGAGAAGCTTGGACACAAGTGATAATGATAGAAAAGAGCATAATTGCATTTTAAAGTACCAAGTTCTTTTTTGAGGGGGAAAGACTGCAGGCAATGTCTTCTGGGGAGTGGGGCTGGGCAGTGCGGATTAAGAGAAAGCTTGGCGTTTAAGGTGGGCTTTCAGAGATGAGTAAGACCTCAGCTAGAACAGATTTTTCTTTTTTTCCCAACTACATTCTGCTAATTTCCTGAAGTTCATCTCTGGTGGTAGGGGATATACCTGGATTTGTGAAAATATAAATTGTTGATTGCCTTCCTAAATGTTATGCTGCTATAGATAAATGGACAGAAAAGCCTGCATTTGGAACACCATTAGAAGAGCACCTGAAACGGAGTGCACGGGACATTGCACTGCCCATTGAAGCCTGTGTAATGCTGCTCTTAGAAACTGGCATGAAGGAAGAGGTATGGGCCTTCCCTCCCATATTGCCCGGGGTACTCCTGTCCCTCCCCTGTGTCCCCTTCCCCTTCATTCTCTATCTCTTTTTCCTTTAACTTCTGGGCCAAAGACTGAGCACATCTTTTGTCCTTAACATTCTTTGATTTTAAGTGTGTCCTTTGGATGGATATGACCTTGGAAAGCTCTTTCCCCCTTTAGGCCCTCAGTTTTCTCATTTGTAAACCGTAAGAGATGGTTTCTAAAGGCCCTTCTAGTTCCGAAGCCCTGTGATCTAAGGTTCCTTCATAAGACCCTTTTAAGGTCCTATGTTCTTGGTTTCCTTTCAGTTCTGACATCTTGCTTTCTTAGGCCCCTTCCAGTTCTGACATTCCATGTTCTAAAGTTCCCTTCGAGTTCTTAGGTCCTTTCAGCTTAACTCTTTCTGTTTCTATGATTGTTGCCTTATATAGGGCCTTTTCAGAATTGGGGCTGGAGCATCCAAGTTAAAGAAGCTGAAAGCCGCCTTAGACTGCTCTACATCTCAACTGGATGAGTTTTATTCAGACCCCCATGCTGTTGCAGGTAAACTCTGAGTGTGTACAGAGCCAGTTACCATCTCACCAGTGTTAGGGGGTCTCAGCTTTCATTATGTCATGGAACCCTTTAGCAATCTGACAAAGCCTCTGTATGCATCCTGAGAATCTTGTTTTTAAAAGCATAAAATAAAAACACAGTATTACAAAGGAAACCCACTATATTGAAGTCCAGTTATCAGAATACATTCAGAACCCTGAGCTAAGTGGGGGCAGATGGGTGACGCTGTCTCAGACCATGCTTCAGAACTGGTGAACAGATGAAAGAACCCATCTACGCTCTAGGTTTAAGTTCTGTGTAAAACTGAAGTTTCCTCCTGGCCAGCTTTCCTGGGATTCAAGGAAAGAATTTGCTTGAATTGACACATCTTGTCTAGTCACTTTGTAAAAATCGAGATAGTATTGATAATGATATATATTTTTTCCCAGTGGGGAGAGCACTAGGCGCAACATCAGAAGGCCTGGGGCACAAGCCTTGGTTTCAGGGTGGTCTGTGTGACCCTGGCAGATTATTTCCCATCACAGTCTGCTCTCTCATCTGAAAGGTGGATAGATAAATGAATAAATAAATAAGCCAGCATTTATTGAGCACCTAATGGAGAATCATATGACTGGAAATGGGTTGGATTCTGGGAATACACATGTAAAGGAGCATTCTAGTAGAGGGGGGTGTTACCTAATATATAGATTACTGCCCTCACTGGGTAGTAGGAAGACAGTTCTTTGTAAACCAGAGCTGATCTTGTAGCCTGTGTGAGCAGTTGTTCTCCTATTTCCCTTCCCAAAAGTGCAGAACTGCTTGCAGAAATCATTGTCTCTCAGGAGCTGCCTCTGGAGCATGCAGAGGATCTCCTGCCCCTTTAACATATTTTCAAGGGAACAGAGGGTTTGCTTTCTAAACTTCAGCAGTTTTCTCCCCATCCCACTCTCATTAGGTTTTCTTTTTGTTTTAAAAAGAAGCAAAGTAGGGGCAGCTAGGTGGCGCAGTGAATAGAGCACCCAGCCCTAGAGTCAGGAGGACCTGAGGTCAAATCCGGCCTCAGACACTTAACACTTACGAGTTGTGTGATCTTGGGCAAGTCACTTAACCCCAATTGCCCTGCTTCCCCCCCCCTCCAAAAAAAAAAGCAAAGTAGTCAAAATATTAAAAGGGGTTTTTGTTGTTGTTGTTTGCTTTTTGGAAAGATCACACGGCTAGGTTTTTGTTTGTATGTGCATTAAGTGTCTGAGGCCAGATCCGAACTCAGGTCGTTCTGACTCCAGGGCCAGCACTCTACTCACTGCGCCACCTAGCTGCCCCCAAAAGGTTTTTTTAAAGGAAGCCTTGCATTGGCACTCTGTGTCTATGTGTATCTGTGTATGTTTGTATATGTGCATATGTATGCACATATACACAACAAGGGGAAATTTATGTCATTTCAGGTGCCTTGAAGTCCTATTTACGGGAATTGCCTGAACCTTTAATGACTTTTCATCTTTATGAAGAATGGACAAAAGTGGCAAGGTAAGGTGATGAAAAATTGATTCCTGATCCATAGGGAGAGCCCTGGATTTTGAGTGCTGACTCTGCTGCTTGCTAGCTGTGTTACCTTGGGCAAGGCCCACCACCTCTCTGAACCCCAATATACCTACTATTTCACAGGGTTGTTGTGCAGAAAGCGAATTTTAAACTGTGATGTTCTATAGAAATATAAGGTTTTACTGTCATCAACAAGTAAACACAATCAAAGATTATCTTACCATTCCTTTACTTTTTTGATGATGATTTATGAATAAATTGATGTTTTGATACAGGTTCCAACACTTAGGAGTTATATGACCATGAGCAAGTCTGTTAATCTTTCTGAGGCTTATTTATAAAATGAGAACCATTTGAAGGATTGTAAGGAAACGGCTTTATAAACTTTCACATGTCCTGTGAACATGAGCTGTCATTCAATCAGAAAACATTCATTAAGTGCTTACTGTGTGTCAGCCTCTATACTAAGTTTTGGGAATAAAAAAAAAGAAGCAAAAAATGATCTTCAAGGAGTTTACAGTCTAATGAGGGAGACAGCATGCAATGAAATATATAAATATATAAAATATATAAATATATATTTATATATAAAAATATATAAATATAAAAAGCAAACTATATACAGGATGAATAGCAAGTAATTAACAGAGGGAAGGCACCAGAATTAAGAGGGGCTGGGGAAAGCTTCCTGTAGATGGTATGATTTTAGTTGAGACTGAAGGAAACCTGGGAGGTCATTAGTTGGAACAGAAGAGGGAGAGTGTTCCAGCCCTTTAGGATAGCCAGAGAGAATTCCTGGAGCTAAGACATGAAGTGTCTTGTTCATACTACTTTACTCAAAGTGTATTTTGATAAGTTTCATAAAATATGAACTTTTTTGCTTCAGTGTGCAGGACCCGGACAAAAAACTTCAAGATTTGTGGAGCATATGCCAGAAATTGCCAAAGCCAAATCTGGCCAACTTCAGGTTTGTAATCATTGCTGTGTTTTTTTACTGTGATCCAGTTCTCACCTAGCAAAAGTGGCAGCACAGCAAAGACATTCCAGGTCCCTGCTGATGGCCTGTTTACCCTAGTAGGACAAAATATTTGGGACACTGATTTCATCGTAGGGATCTCACTTTTACTGTTGTCATTCCTGTGCTGTTTGGTGTCAAAAAGAATTGACCTGAAAATGCTGATCACTGAATTTTCTGGCTAGGTTTTTGTTTGTGTGTGCATTAAGTGTCTGAGGCCGGATCCGAACTCAGGTCCTTCTGAGTCCAGGGCTGGCACTCTACTCACTTAGCCACCCCCTAGTTCATTCATTTTTATCAAGGAACATCTTTAGTTCATTAGACAATCTATCAGCTTCAGGTCAACACACTTTGTTTTCTTTGAAATTTTTTTTCATTATATATGAATTTTATTAAACACAAACATTCAAACACACAAAGAACAAAAAGGAAGATTTCATGTGAAACTGGAATCTTTGCTGCTTTCATCAACACCCTAGGAAAGAGGGTATAGTAGACAGAGCTCTGGCCTGGGAGTCAGGCCTCCTGACTCCAGGCCTGGTTCCATTGCCATCTGAGGTAGATAAGACCCCTTTCTTTCTTTGAGCCTCAGTTCATTCATCTTTGAAATGAAGATAATAAGGTTAAATGATCTTGTAGAGGTTCTATTGGCTCTGTTAGTCAGTGTCCCTCTTAGACCTATGTGTCTGTTTCTCTAGAATGTAGACAAACAATAAACCTAGCAGGAAGAATAAAAACTTCCCCTAAAGTTCTTCAGAAGTCTATGAGAAGGATAAGAATTTAAAAATAAATTGCAATTAGAAATGCTTCATTCTGACCAGTGGTTCTAAAAAATAATGGCTCAGAAATTAGAAATTAATTAAAAACTAAAAATTAGAAAATTTTTATTAAAATAATCACATTGAAAGAAGCAATCATAAAAGTATAAATCAAATTTCTTGTCTCTTCTAATTGGCTTTACTCATTCTTAATCTTCTTCATGCTCATTCTGAATATTCTTTTAATACCTAAAAAAGCACAGAATGGTGCTTTTTTGTATCATAGTAAGATGTAAAAAATTTTTTTTTGTCTTTTGGAGGGCATTTGGGGTTAAGTAACTTGCCCAAGTTCACACAGCTAGGTGTGTGTGTGTGTGTGTGTGTGTGTGTGTGTGTGTGTGTGTGTGTGTGTGTGTGTGTGTGTGTTTTAAATGTCTGAGGTTGATCTGAACTCAGGTCCTCCTGACTCCAGTAGAGCCAGCACTCTACTCACTGCGACACCCCCTAAGATGTAAAATTCTAATGGATATAAACATATTTTACTTTATGGTTTGTTCCCTGAAATTTGGGCACAGAACAAATGTTTGTAAAACAAATTGTTTTCCTATTGACTTCCTGTGTAAAAGTAGTTATTTCAAAATGAATTTTTTAAAACTACATAAAACAAAGTCATATTTAAAACCACATTTTTAACCAAAAAGTGATTTGTTTTTCAGTTATACAAAAATACTCAAAATAAGTCACAAGAGGGTGTGAAAGCACCTGGGTTTGAATCCTGGCTCTACCACAAACTGCCTGTGTGATTTTGGGCAAGTTATTTGACTTCTCTGTACCTCAGTTTTCTCACCTGTAAAACAAGGGGACTAGGACATGACTTTTTTTTTTTTTTTAAAGCAATTGGGGTTAAGTAACTTGCTCAAGGTTACATGGCTAGTCATTATTTATGTGTGGGTGCTCATTTTCTGAGGCTGGATTTGATCTCGGGTCATCCCAACTCCAAGGCCGGCGCTCTTACTCACTGCGCCACCTAGCCACCCCTTAGGGCATGATTTCTAAGATCCCTTTTAGCTCTAGACCCAGTGACCCTACAGGTGAGATAGCTTTTTAAAAAAAGTCTACAAAGAAGATGTCCCTCATGTGCTTCCTGACTGTTTTTTCTCATTACCAAAACAAACACTCCCTTTCCAAATCCTCAGTATTTTGCTGTTTCTTACAAGTCAGTTAAGTTGTATATTTTCCCCTTTAATTAATCTAACAGCCCTAGTTTGGACTTTGAATGTTTGTCAGTGTCCTTTATATCCTTATAAATTTGATGCTGAGGACTTGCAAATTTTCTGCAGCAAATGAGAATTGGACTTCCCTTTTTCCTTCCTTCCTTCCTCCCTCCTTTTGTTCCTCCCTCCCTCTCTCCCCAGCAATAAATGAGAATGACCAGTGTACCAGAGGCTATGCTTACCTTCCTTCTTCATTCTGTGTCTGCTGTCGTCTGTTAGTAGTCCCAGTCAGTGCCTCATCCCCCAGGCCCTCTTCTGAAGTCTCATTATAGAGTGAAGGTGGCCCTGGGTTCAGAAAAGTTTTTTTTAGCAGAGCACAAAGTCTGATAGTTCAGTGACAGAATCTGTGTCTGTTATCCATGGACCAGCTAGCCAGGTGCAGAGAGGCTAATTACCAAGTGGTTGCCTATCAAATGATGATATATTTTTGACCACAGCAACTTAGGAAACACATCCCCTGAGACCCAGAGTGAATTGCAACTCACATGGGCAGGGGGAGGTAGGGAATGACACACAGAATGACAAATCTTATGAAATATTTCCCTATTTTGAAGGGCCAAACCTAGAGTGTCAGCATTAACTTAGAGTGACTTCTAGGTCTGGAATAAGGCAGCCCTGGGTTCAGTCCTGTCTCTGATGCTGCCCTGGGAT
This sequence comes from Gymnobelideus leadbeateri, assembly GCA_011680675.1. Taxonomy (NCBI): domain Eukaryota; kingdom Metazoa; phylum Chordata; class Mammalia; order Diprotodontia; family Petauridae; genus Gymnobelideus; species Gymnobelideus leadbeateri. Next base: position 148,256 of record WOXC01005875.1, on the reverse strand, counting down.
CCTGGGCAGGTTGTATAACCTCTTTGTAGTTTGGGGCTCGGACATGGGCAGGTTCCAGGCCTTATTTGCAAGGGGACTTCTCCCATGGTGAGGACATTATTATTCATGCATTTGTATGACATTTCAATCCTTCAGATAGAAGCTTTCCTCTGAGTACCACTGACACTTGGGACTCTTAGTGTTGCCTCTGATGCTATTTTGTATGAGTGCTACTGGTAGCCACATTATTATAATCATTGAGGGGGGTGATGGGGGCAGGAGAAGACCAAGAAAAAAATTTTTGCCCTGATCATAGAATAGATTCAGGCTGCTAGGGGTTTCTGGGTTTTTTGTTGTGTTTTGGTTTTTTTTTTTTCAGAAGATACTTGAAAAACTTAGACAGTTATCTCTTTTAAGTAGAAATCTAGCCTGTCTTTTGACACACAGACTACAAAAATGATCTTTATCACTTAACTGATCTGAATATTCTGGTCAAATCATCCTTTGTTCTTTTGATCCCTCTTGGTGAAGAACAGATCTGATGGTAGATGCTTTTTTCCTTGGCAGGTATCTAATCAAGTTCCTAGCAAAGCTTGCACAGACCAGTGATGTTAACAAGATGACACCCAGCAACATTGCGATAGTGTTAGGCCCTAACTTGTTATGGGCCAAAACTGAAGGGTAAGTGACTGTTCCCCGAGGCTTAGTACTTGCTTCACAAAGGGAGGAAGTCAAACTGGAAATTCAAAGACTAACTCAGTGGGTACCCAGAAGTTGATGGTGATCCTCAGGAAGCAGTCATTTGGGATCTGTTGCTCTCTTGTCCACAATAACCATTGGAGTGGCATCTCCTTCTCTACTACCTAACTATTGGATCCTCTCCCATCACAGAAGCTGCTCACCAGAATAGTCACCCCAGGTCAGGTTCCCATGAGGCTTAAGGTTTCAGGGCTCTCAGAACATAGGGGTTCCAGGAAAACTGGGAACCCCAAGCCTTTGCCACAATGCATCTGTTTCCTTACTTCCTGCTCTTTTCTTAGCCCTTTGCAGTCTGACATCTGACTCCACTACTTTACTGGAATTACTGTCTTTAAAGTTAAAAACTCATAAACCCAGTGGCCTTTTTCTCGGGAAAAAGAGTGGCTTTAGCCATGGACAGCTTTTGATGTAGTGTTTCTTGTGATCTTCCTTGCTTCCTCTGCCACCTGTCTAGCCTCAGTTTCCTTCATCCTCCTCTTCCTGTCCTCTAAAAGTAGGCAATCCCTAAGGTTTTATCCTGAGTCTCTTTGCTTCTCCTCTCCTCTGTTCCCCTCTCCTCCTTTCCATATATGCTACAGAGAAGGTCCACTTAATGTACTAGGGGTTTTCCTCTGGTTGCTTAAATATTCATTCTTGAATTTATTCATTGAGTAAATACTAAGCATCTATAAAGTCTTGTGCTAGATGCTGAGGAGATGCAAATTGCCCCACCCTCACCAGCTCATAGGCAGTAACATCAGATATCCACTTGAGCCTATGCCAATATAGAGTTCAGTGTCCACCCATGTACACATATCAGTGTAACATAGAGTGTACAGTAATAAAGATGTGAAATAGGAACCCGTTCAATGGGTTTCTCCCTGTTATCTGTCTCCTTTAGAAGAGTAGTTGGCCCAGCACTGCATGGATTTTAACATTTTCATTGTCTGCCAGGAATTCTTTTCTCCTTTCTGAATTACTGAAGTGATGCTGTAGTGATGAATACAGCCAGCACTGTAGTCATTGTTCATCTGAAATGCTTGAGTTTCTTACATTTCCTTTCTAGATCTCTTGCAGACATGGCAGCAGCAACATCTGTTCATGTGGTTGCAGTAATTGAGCCAATAATTCAACACGCTGACTGGTTCTTTCCTGAAGGTAAAGATTTCTGCTGGGGAGAGGGGTGGGACAAATACCAGCTCTGTCCCGTACTGTTCTCCCTGTTCTCCCGTACTGTTCTCCCATACTGCTGTGGTTTGGATGACTATCGGGACCCTTATGGCAGGCTTTTCAGACACTTCATGCAGGGGCCATACACCTTAATATGTTCTTGGATTTGTCTCTCTTCAGAGGTGGATTTTAATGTATCAGGAGCATTTGTAGGCCCAGCCTCAAACTCAAATCACTTACCCCACACTGGGAATGATTATGACACGGGCACTCTGGAAAGAAAGAGGCCAGCCAGCATGGCAGTCATGGAAGGAGACCTGCTCAAGAAGGAGGGGTAGGTTGAGCACAAGTTCTTTCTTTTTAAATAGAGAACACATTTGTTAGGTCATAATTGATGGTATTTGTACTACTGAACATGACAGATTTTGATAAAGAATTCCAGTCTCAGTTTGGGATCATAGAGTCTCAACATTTGAAAGGGGTTTCAGGGGTACTCTAGTCCCCTCTCCCACTCAGCACGTTTGCCCTCCCTGCCACCCCTGCTAGGTGGACAGCCTGCCAGTCTGATTGCTAAGGATGGTGCTTGTTCCGGCTTGCTCAGAAGAAGACTCTGATGAGTGGGCAAATTATTCCCCAAAGATCTCAGGCCCTCCTTATTCCTTTTCTTTCCTGAATATATTCCATATAATACTTTTTTAAATTGCAAAGTCAAAAATAATTTTTTAAAGTTTATGTGCAGTAAATCTTGGAATCTGAGAGCACTAATAATGTTATTCTGTGTCTCTACAAATAATTTCTTTGAAAATTATTATTATTATTATTGGTTTGGTTTTTTTTTTTTTGCTTTTTGGAAGGCAAATTGGGGTTAAGTAACTTGCCCAGGGTCACACGGCTAGGTTTTTGTTTGTGTGTGTGTTAAGTGTCTGAAGTTGGTTCCGAACTCAGATGCTTCTGACTCCAGGGCCAGTGATCTACTCACTGCGCCACCTAGCTGCCCCTTGAAAATTAATTTTAAATTTTAATTAAATTAAATTTAAATTTTTAATTAAAATTAAAATTAAATTTTTAAAAACTCTTGAAACGCAGTTTGAATGATGTTCTTCAGTTTCATTTTGGAAGATACTGCTTTTGAGCTCCACAGTTTATTTTATATAAATTTCAACTCGTCTTTATTTTCTTTTTCTTTTCTACCTCCTATTTTCTTTTTATAAAATAAAATTTTATTGATAACTTTTCCTTTTTATATTACCACTTCTCCCAGTTTTTCTTCTCTTGCTTAAAAAAAGAATTGAATTTAAAAAAAATTTAAGATTTACTGTGAAATACCAGTACAACCAATTTATTTTTGCAACTATTTCTTTTTATATGAATTTTAGTTCATAAAATGTCATAACTTTTTAGTCACTCCATCTAATCTTCCATTAGAATTCTTTGTTTTGCTTTTTATTTTATGTGCTAATAATTAGTGTGTTACTGGTCTTTGGGTGCTCCTTTTTTTTCTTTTCACATTATTTCAAAGCATTTCCAAATTTCTTCATTTTTTGTATACTTGCCCTATCTTTACTGCCATGTAATATCCATTCTTTAACCATTTCCCTATTATCATATATTTAGGCTGCTTTGTTCCCCCATACACACTTGTTTTTTCAATTACAAATAATGCAGCAATAGCAGCATTTGAAAAGAAAGTTCTTTTTAAAAATTCTCTCAGGATTTATTTGCAGCAGTGGAATTTTTGGGCCCAAGGCTATGTTTGTTTGTTTTTTAAAATAACTTTTATAGTTATTTTAAAATAAAATACTGCCAGAGTTCCTTCCAAAAAGATTCTATTAATTTGAATTTTCCTAGCAACCAATTCATCCACCTATATGCCACAACTCTTGTTACTTTTAATTATTCTTGCCAGTTTGATAAGTTTGGGTTGGATACCTCAAATTTGTTTTAATTTGCATCTCTTGTAATTATTGAAGTTGAGAACTTTTTCAAACATTTATGAACAATTTGTGTTTCCCCTTTTGAAAATTTACTATTTATGTTTTCATTGTTAGCCCATGTAATACTCTTAATACATAGTAAGAATATAGCTTCTATTTTCAAGTTAGAATTTATATTATATGCATTTAGGTATTATGCTACTTTATATCAGTGAGTTAAGATGAGTTATTTTCTTTCTCATTCTTCACCTTCTTCTTCCCCTTTCATTCTTCCTCTCCATGGTTAGAATAATCTTATCTGAAGCTTAGTGACATTTCTAGGACTCTTGAGGTTGGGTTCATTCTGTTTTTGAAACCACAACTTTCGTTATAAGGGAGCATAGGGAGTGTCAAGGGAAGGTTGAACTTGACCTGTGATTTCACCAATATAGGCTAGTCTTCATGAGGAACTCCCTTACCAGCCTAAGTTGGTATGTGCTTTATAATTTAGTTCTTAGCAAGGTCACTGAGATGTCAAATGACTTGTCCAGGATCACACAGCCAGTATGTTTCCAAAGCAAGGGTTGAAACCATGCCTTTCTCTTTATAATTTTGGTTCTCTCTATGCTATGCTATACAGCCTCCCAGTAATACTCAGCATGCCATGGCTTTCAGTAAACCAGAAATGAGATGGACTAAAATGTTCAATTTTTTGTCTTTAATACATTAAAAATTAATAAATTACTTATTCATTTAAGAATTAATGAATAATAAATAAAAATTTAATACATCAAAAATGTCTTTAATACAAATATTGCCCCTTTCTTTTGCTGAAAAAAACATTCCTTCTTAAGACCAAATCCTAATCTTTTTGAGTTAACTACACTTAGAGAAAGATGATCTTTTTATAGGGAAAAAGTGTTTTTCCTTTTATCCAGTACAGATTCAACATGTAAAAACAGACCTTACTTTAAACCCTCCCCATATTCAACTCTGTCCCCAAACCAAGGATAAGTCAATGTTAAGAAAATTTATTCTTAAAACATTCCAAGATGTACAGCTTTTCTTGGAAAACAATGAGATATAATGCATATTTTAATTACATGTAGGTGATCTTATATAAATTCATGATCCAGATGGATTTTCCTACTTTGACACATTCTTGCAGGAACACCGCCTACATTAGTATTGGTTAAAGCCAAGTGTTGTTCACCAAGTCATAGAATTTCAGAGCTATGGGAAGGGATATTTATGTCCATGTAGTCGGATCTCTGCATGAAGCATGGAGTCTCATCTGTAGCATCCTCAGTAAGAGTTCACTTACTTTGAATACCTCTAGGGACAGGAACTTTCCCTCCCTCCTGAGGCAGCCCATTCCACTTTTGGAAGGCTCCAGTTGTTAGGAAGCTCTTCCTCAACTGGAACAGAAATCTTCCATCTTTCAATTTCATTTCTGCTCCTTGGTTTGACTCTTCCCTCTAGGCCAGTGCTGAACAAATCTCATCCCTCTTCCACAGGAGAGCCCTTCAGATAATATGGAAACAATTACTTCCCCCCAAGTCTTTTCTTCGTCCAACTAAACAGTCTGTTTCTTCATCCAGTATCCCCGAATATGATTTTAAGAGTCTAAACTGACATCGCAGGGGAAAAAAAAGAGTGGCCATTTCTGCATGCCACTGGCAAATGGAAATTATTTGGGGCTCTTTGGGCTCTCGGTCTCCTCAGTTCATGCAGAGGATCTCGAGGTGCCTGCATCTAACCAAACTGTGTCACCGAATTTCGAGCACAGTTGAGGCCTTAGATGTTTGCTGTCAGTGTGGCTCTGTTCAGCTTTTAAAAGGAAAGGCGACATAGCATCCTCAGGGACTTGGGCTCGCTATTTTGTCTAGAACCAGATTTTGTGGCATGTTGTCTTCATCTCAGTGTTGCCATGTGGGTAGGTGGGTGCTTTTTTTTGTCGTTGCTTCCATTGCATGCTGGGCAACAAAGGTTGCTGTATTCCCCAGTGACTTTTAACGTGGGCTTCTAGCTTGATAGTTGGCTCGCATGGTGTGTTGACTCTTTCTTCTTTCTGTAGCTTTGGTGTGAAACTTATGGACTTCCCGGCCAGTCGGCGAGGTGGCACACTCAATAGAAAGCACACATCCCCCGCTTTCCACCCGCCACTCCCGCCCACGGAGGGCAGCACCTCGGCTCCCCCAGGCTCAGAGCCGCCCTCCCACGGCTCTGGGGCTGAAAACAGTGGAGGTGGTGCGTCCTTCCCCCCCTCTGCTGGCTTACCTGAGCCAGGGTCCAGTCAAGGGAATGATGACAGCAGGTAAGGAGGCTTCCCAATGGCCTCAGCCTTTTAAAGTGGCATTAAGCACTGCCCTCTAGCAGGGCAAGATCTTAGTATGAGAAGGGACCTTCATGACCCACCCTCCCACCTGTCTTACAGGTCTAGAAGGTGAGGGCACAGGGAGGTTAAGGGAGGTATTCCAGAATACACAGGTAATAAGTGCCAGAGGCAAAATTTCAGCTCAGACCATCTAACTCTAAACCTTGTGCCCTCTGTACTATGCATTGTCAGGGGTGGAAGGGACTTAAGGTATTGGGACCTCAAATACCAGAGCTTTAAGGACTCTTAAAAATCATCTAGTACAACCTCCACATTTTCTGTGAGAGAACTTCAGCCCCAAGGTAGGTGAATGGTCTATCCAGGGCCACCCATTCAGGTGAACATAGAGCCGCCAGAAGAAACCAGGCCTCTTGCCTTCTAGGCCACTTTCACTATTACATAGTATCATTAGAGTTGTGTTAACTGATATAAAATAAACGTATTTGGTATTTGAAACACAGTTAATTCTTACCACCAAAACTTGTAAAAAAAAAAATGTGGTTGATGATACTTTTCAGGTTAAACATTCCCCATTAATAGCATGAGTTGTAAATGTCTAGAAATTTTAGGAAAAAAAAATATTGTTGTTGAGGTTTATACTTCACTTACATAAATTCAGTTCTGGGAATTGATTTCTGCACAAGTGCCCACTTAGGACGATAGATGCAATACCAAGGATGATTGATAGCATGAAGGTTATCAGCCCAGAAAGGTTCCTAGTATGAAACCTGTGGCTTAGAGAGGCTGTTGGGGAAAAGTAGCCACCGAGAATCAGGATGCCCAAGTCTACCTTCAGCTAAAGGACTCACTTGTGTGAGCCAGGGCAAAGCACGTCCCTGTCACCCTCCCCTGAAGAATTGTTGTGGGGATCTGGTGAGGTGAGGGAGGGGCGAGTGATTGAGGGAATCACTGGCCTGGCAGAGGATAGAGAGTAAGTGTCTGGATGGACCCGGGAGATTATCCAGCCCCTACTCCTCATTTTTCATGGCAGGAGCGGGCCCAGAAAGGTCATGCCTGGCTTGCAGTATCTGTGAGACACACACAAACACACATGCACGCGTGCACACACACACACACACACACACACACACAGACACACTCACTCACTCACTCTCACTCATAGCTAGGATTCAAGGTCAGGTTCTCTGACTACAAACCGGCTGGGTTTTTCCCCAGTCTATCTGATACTGATAATAAGGAATTACTGTTTAAATATTCATCTTACTGCTGGTTTACACTGAAAATGATTAAAATACCAAAATGTTGTGTTTCTGTAATGGCATTTCCTCAGTCCTCGTCCTTCCCAAGCTGCTGTAGGAAGCCCTTGGCACAGCCGGCCACCTTCACGCTCGCTTTTGCTCCTTTTGCAGCCTGTTTGACCCCCTTCTCAGCCTCCTTCACAGCATCTTCATGCTTCTCATGCCCACTGAGTGTGGCCACAGCCCTGGGTTCTGTCCTGTGCTCGCTCCTCTTTCTGGGCTCTCTCACCCGGGATGGGTGTGATTGTCACTTCTCTGTCAGTGACTTCTCACCCTCGTTTCTTCTGCTGAGCTTCCTTCCTGAATTACCAATGGCCTTTTGGCCGTTTCAAATGGGAATATACCAGAGGCATCTGAAATCCAGCATATCCATAATGGGATTTGTCATCTTCACCCCCAGATCCTTCCTCCCTCCATCACGAGCATCGTCATCCTTCTGCTGCCCAGACATAGCCCCTCAGGGTCATCTTTGACTCCTCAGTTTCGCTCGCCCCATGTATCCAGTCAGTCACCAGACTTTCTCTCATCACATTTCTCTCGTCACATCCCTCGGCTCTCTCAGCTCACACGGCATCACCTCCTGATGTAGGCCCTGAGCACCTCTTTCCCAGACTATTTTAGTAGCCTCCTAATTGATCTCCCCACCTCGAATATCTTCCCATCCAAATCTGTCCTCCACAAAGCTGTTAAAAATTTAGATCTGACTGATTGTCTGTCTGTCTGTCTCTGTTTCTCTTTGTGTCTCTGGCAGGCTCTCTATTTCTCCATCACATATACACTCTTTATTATACCCTGTTCACTCCATTTCCAAATATAAACTCCCCTGTTGGACATTCCAAGCTCTTCACATCTCTAAAACCTGTCCTCAAGTCCAGTCTTTCCAGCCTTCCTACATTTTCTTCTTCCCTTCCCCCCGCCCCAAACCTCAGCCCGCTGTGCGTGCTACAGTACAGCCGAGCTCAGTGTTGGCTGCTCCTTATACATTGTTCTCTCTCTCCATTCCTTTACATTGCCTCTCTCCCAGGCCAAGATGGCACCCCCCCTTCACCCTTGCCTCCTGCTTTCCTTCAAGATTCAGCTCAAGTATTGCCCTTTGCATAAGAGACCTGTCCTGGTTTCCTCTAAGACTATTTTCTGTCTGCCTCACACAGACCTCATATTACTTATATATGTAGGTGACATCTCCCTCATTAGAATGTAAGTTCCTTGGGGGCAGGGACTGTTTGGCTTTTATCTTTGTATCCCCTACACTTAGCATACTTGTTTGATGCTTTATCATATCATGGTATTATTATAATCCGCTGTTAATACTGATAGAAAATCTACCTTATTTACTATTCTTATTAATATTATACCATTGCTGTTAATATAGTAGACATCTTGGTATTTATTTTCTCATGTAAACCATCAATAATATGTGTATTAATATTATTAACAACAATAACTGACTAGCACTTTATGGTTACAAAAAAGTGATTTTGCCTCTCCGATTTTATATCCTCACAACAACATCATAAGGAACATAGTACAGAAGTTGCTTCTTCCAACTTTCAAATGGGCCCCTTGAGGCCCTAAGAAGTAATGATACCGACTCAAGGTTACAGGGCTGCTAATACATGGTGAAGTTGTGTCTTAAATCCAGGCCTTCTCCCTCCTAGTCCAGTGTTCTTTCTGTTCATGAACTTGTGCAGTTCTTATATGAAAAAAAATGTCTTCCAGTTTCAGGTTGGACAGAATCATTCCCTCATCTCTGTATCCCTCAGAGAAGAGGCTGATGAGGGAGGAGAGTAGGCCAAATGTCCATCTCAGCTGTTCTTTTAAGGTACCCAGCAGTGTGAGGCTAGTGAGGTCAGATCTTATCCATTCTCCAAATACCAAATTCTGTGCCTTGTGAAGCTTTGAATTCATCTTGTAAAATTTCTTGAAGTTCAAATTAGTTTTTGGAGGGAGGTGCAAATTTCCATTTTATATTAGTGCTTCAGGCACCTTGATTATTTGTTAATTTATGTATGCCTTACATAACTAGTGGTGTAATCATAGGGCTTAGCACATTAAGAGGTGCTCAGCAAATTTTTATTAGTTTTTTTTAACTGAAGAAGAATTAAATAAATGCAGATATATTTTCACTTATTCTCATGGTCATCCATGTTTTTATGTTCCAAAACAGCAATTAATTTTGACAGAAGTCTAAATGGAATCTAAGTCATTGGTTTGCTAATTGTTCTTCTGTGATATGACTATTTCTATAGGTATTCCTGTATAGCTTTGTAAATGTCATTCACATTTGTTACCATCCTTCCTGTAAAAATATATCTTAATCTTATAACTAGTCTGGTTTCATACACTGTACTAAGGCAGATCACATTAGTGTGGATTTTACGGTTTTGCCTAAATTCTTTAATTGAACTTGAATTGGATATATTAAATAGGGCTTAAAATCAGTGGTTCCTCAGCTGTTACTGAGAAGTGCTCCTTTGTTAAATTGAGATGATCATAGAAGTGGGGTTTGACCTGTTGGGTTTTTAGTACCTGCAGTAAGTTCAAGAGAACCAGTTTAGTCTTTTGTGCAAAAACATGATATGGCAAAACACCACACTTTAATGCATATACATTGGAATTTTTAGGTGCTAACCTTTTATATGCGTTGTTTAAAATTTCCTTAGTCTGTTTTGACAAAAGCTCTCTGGTTAGAATGAGCCATTAAATTTTATGTTTTTCATTCCGTCCCTGCTTAATGTCTGCTTGTTTGCTTTTAGAGAATATCTTCTTTTCTTCTGATGTCACTTTTACCTCCCCAGTCCCCCTAAATCCAAGGAGTCGGTGACTACAACTACGGCACCTATGAGAAATGGGAGTCACGTAACCACAGGGCAGAGCCAAGCCCAGCCAGCCAGTAGCTCTAATCAGCTATCAGTTGGTCCAGCTCAGAATTCAGCCGGCCCTAGCCCTCATACCCTGCGCCGAGGTAATAGTGCTCTTCAGTTTGGGCCTTTGATGGGGGGAGGATGAGGACAAGGAATAAAACAGGGTGTGTGAAGCAAAGGTTCAAGGCATAGTGCTTTGACAAAAACCCATCACTAATAGCTTGTCAGATGGCAGCTGGAAGGATCATTCACCAGAAGGGAAGTTGGGGAATGAAGGCCTAAAATGAAGGTGGGGTGGGAGGGTACTGTAGATACTCTTGAAGGCTCCATCTGGTGTTACACCTCATTAGAGAGCTCAGGTATGTTGCTTCAGGATTATATTCCTCTGTGGTCCATGGCTGCAAGTATATACCATCTTTGTCCCAGGAATTCACATGTCTGCCTCTCTTAATTTGAACTATGAAGCTGCACTACGGTTCTATATACTCAGCTATCTCTAATATCCACTAGGTATTACCTAGTATTACCTCACCCGCTAGAGTGCCCTTTGGCACCAGACCTTGAAAATGTGGTTTTCTACAAGGCTAGAATATTATTTTCAATTTGTCTTTCAACACCATCTTGGTAATTCCCCAACATTTTGTTGGCATTTTTGCCACAGCAGCACCTTGGGCAGTGGTGTTTAGAGTTTACAACTGATTTATAATTGATCCCAGGTCATTTTCCTTTGTTGGAAAATAGAACTTAAAAGTACATCAACTTCTAAAGCTTTCTTGTAATGTTCCATTTTTTGTCAGTGTGGTTCCTACTTCCGTTGACTCAGATTCTAACCTAGTTACAGCTTAGTGGACAGCATGCTTGACATGGAATGTTGCCCCAATTCACCTGGCTGATGATTTTACGGAGTAATATCCACACGTGGCTAGGCTAGTGCTCAGAAAACATCCAGTCAGCAACCAGGCCCTGCTTCATCCCAACCTTTCCAGCTCAATGGGACCTTCCAGAGTTTGTAAGTCCAGGGTTCGCCTCTCCTTCCAGACAGGGCTTTGGAAGAAACTTGAAGCATAGTTTAGAGGCGAATGTCATCACAAAAGCCATGGGTGAGACACTTAGAAGAAATAGGGAGTATAATTAGAGAGGTCAGGGAGGATGAGGACTGAGAGGAGGGTACTAGAGATTTGACTTGAGGAAAGTCTTGGGGCAGTTTAGAATATCATACTAGTAAGTGGTTCCGAATCACCCTTCTGACTGCAAAGTTCAAGGTCCTTTCCACCTTTACTCCTCTTTAACCTGTAAAAACTCATTTTGATTTTGTTGTTGCATCTGTGATGAAGTGGCTTTGGGAAAGCAGGGTGGTGGGGCCTGTAAGTGCAGGACTGCCAGTACTAATGGGTTGGACTTTTGTTGTTGAAAGAACATTTCATATAAAGGCTTCTTTCAGTGCCTATGCAATAAAGTACTTGACTAGCTAATGGCAACTCTGTTTTTATTTCTTTAATTTTTTTTCAGTCAACAAAAACCTATTTTCTTTTCCTCCCATCTCCTCCCCTCATTGAAAAATAAAGGGAAAAAACCCTTATAACAGACATGCATAGTCTACAAGACAACAGAGCATGTCTCACTCTGTAGATAGGTTCATTACTTCTCTCTGGGTTAGGGGGAGATGGGAGGGTGGGGGGGACATTTTCCCTCACTGCTGTCATGGCTAATGGCTGCTTTGATCAGAGTCCTTTGGTTGTTAGTTTTTATGGTGCAGTTAATAGTATGATGTATTCTGCTGGTTTTGTTTCCTTTATTCTGCATCATTCCGTAAAAATTTCCCCAGGTTTTTAAAAAAGCCGTCCCCTTCCTCATTTCTAATGGCACCAAAGTATTTCTTTATGTTGATACGATTTGTTTGGACATTCCCCAGTTGACAGGTTTGTTCTTAGTTTCTAGTTTTAGTCTAGTTCTTACTTTCTAGTCACCAAGAAAAAAGCAGCTATAAATATGTTTGTATATATGGGTCCTTTTCTTCTCCCTTTGATCCCTTAAGAGTATTGGTCTAATAGTGGTATCACTGGGTCAGAGGGTATTCCCACTTTAATGACTTTGGAGACAGTTTCACCTTGCTTTCCAGAATGGTTGCACAAATTTCGCAACTTTTCTTATTAATGGATGCTTTGGTCGTTTGTTTTTTTTTCTTCCATATGCAGCTGTTAAGAAACCTGCTCCAGCTCCTCCCAAACCAGGAAACCCACCCCCTGGGCAGCCTGGGAACCAGGGTTCTTCAGGAGCATCCCAGCAGCCTCCTTCCATCTCACCAAAGCCAACCACTCGAAGCCCTTCTCCTCCAAATCACCATACAAACCAAGCACCAGGCCAGACTTCCATTGCCCCCCAACTCTCTGCACCCAGGAGGTATTCAAGCAGCCTCTCTCCAATACAGGCTCCAAACCATCCACCTCCACAGCCCCCAACTCAGGCTACTCCTCCACCTCAGACCAAGCTAAATAGTCAGGTGCCACCCCAGCTGGTGGCACCAGTGAGTGAGCATGGACTGGAGCAGCCGGCTCACAGCCCACCCCCAACACCAACCCCTCCTGGGACGCCGCCTTTGGGAAAACAGGGTCCTGCTCTTCAGACATCTCAAGCCCAAGCAGCAAGTAACCCAGAGATTCCTCAAGCCCAGCATTCACCTCCTCACACTGGTACCTTGCCAAGACCAAGACCAGTACCAAAGCCAAGGAACCGCCCTAGTATCCCCCCTCCTCCCCACCCTCCTGGAGCGCATTCAGCAGGGGATAGTGGCCTTGTTAACCCAACCCAGACGGCTTCCAAAATAGTCACTGGTAAGTAGCAAACCTCCATCAGTGTTTCCCTCTTTCCTCTTCCCATTGGTTTGTAGACAGTGCCCAGGAGGTTAGTTCTGGATTTGTGGAGAGGCCAATACATATAAATGTAAATTAGGTCACTGCTTTTATGGGGAGAAGATGGTAGCACGTGTGGCATAGTTATTCTGACTGAAATACTTCATTTCCCTGTAAAAAAGAAATAATTTCATTGAAACAGTAATACTTTTAGGTAGTCCTTTTTGGAAGACTTAAAAAAAATAAATTTAAAAAAAACCCCAAAACCTTCCTTCTATAGTCTGGTTCTGTTTCAAAATGCTGGTACTTGTGCTTCGAGAGTGAAGTTGGCAAAGAGATTTTCTTCCCTGAAACATGGAAACCTATTGTAGTGTGGTTGGTGATGATCACAGATGTACATGTACCCTCTGTAGGGCAGCACAGATTTTTTTAAAGTGTGAGCTATGAGATATCAAAGCAATATGCTACAGGCAACCTGGGATGCTGTCTTTTTGTTTTCTACTCAGTTTGGAGCATGGTTCCAAATTGCTTTCCAAAAGAACTGGACCAGTTTTACAGTGTGTAGAGTATGCACAAGCATGGCCACATTGGTGATTGTTATTTTTTTTCTGCCAGCACCAAAAACCACCCTTCCTCTACTAAGTCCTCTGCAATTTCATTCTTTTTTTTTTTTTTTAAAGCAATTGGGGTTAAGTAACTTGCTCAAGGTTACACGGCTAGTCATTATTTATGTGTGGGTGCTCATTTTCTGAGGCCGGATTCGATCTCGGGTCATCCTAACTCCGAGGCCGGCGCTCTTACTCACTGCACCACCTAGCCGCCCCTGCAATTTCATTCTTATATAATATATTGGAATGGAAAGTCAGCATGGTGACTCATGGTACTCCTAACATTTTAAAGCAGGATAGGGATTGGTACATAGAGCCCTCCAGTGTTAGGACTAGAAGGACCTTCTTATTTAACAGGTGGAAAATTGAGGCCCAGAAAAGTTAAATGACCTGCTATGTGGTTACACCATGGATTAGTGGAAGAGCTGAAACTACAACCCTTATCTCCACCTCCCAGGCCATGGCCTTTTTGTCTGTTCTGGGCTGCCTCCAAGCAGATGCTTGATAAGGTTTTTATTGATTTTGTTACTGATAACAGCCTTATTTGACTATCCACCATGGTATGGTGGATAGAAAGCCAGCCATGGAGTTGTGAAAGGCCGAGTTCAGATCCTTCCTCTGATTGCACTGTGACCTTAAGGAAGACAATCCCTAAGAGCCCCAGGAAACTAAAGACTGTAAGTCAGTTATTGATGAGTTTCTTATGTGTCAGTGATAGGAGTTCCCAATGAAATCACAAATCTGGGGCCACTGGGTTCTTTCCCTTTTCTCATTTCCATCCCCTCCCCCACAAAAAAAATTAAGACTGATGACAGTATTTCATTTTGGGGCATCTTTATTTGGGGGGGGTGTGTGTGTGCATATACATACATATTATATATGTGTGTATTTGTGTATGTGTGAGTGTATGTATTTATATATACATACATAGGTAGTTAGTAAGCCTCAGTCATTAATTACCTGCTCCATTCTCAGCACTGGACACTTTCTGGAAGTAATAGACACCCAACATTTTTGTTTGAAGCTGTGCTTTTGACTTTCCAGCTGAAAACTAGCCTATATTCGTATTACTGTCTTATGCAAAGCCCCCAGGTCTGGTGAAGCCTGTGGACCCCACTCCCAGCAAACATTTTTAAATGCATAAAGCTGGAAAGTACTTTCAAGATCATCTAGGCCATCTCTCTCATTTTATAGGTGAAAAAGCCTAAAATCTAAAAGGCTAAGCCCCCATCTGGTTATCGAGTTTGGTGAGCCAAGGTACATAGGAACAATGCAAAAACAAAATCCATCACATCATTAACTGATTCCTTTATTAGCATTTGCATCTTTCACCAGTTTTTCAGGAGATATATGCTGTTCCTTATAATGTACTGGTTTGGTTGTTAAATGATCGATTACTCTTTGATGACACTGTACCTTTCTAGAAAGAAAGTCAGTTTGTTTGGAGATGTCTAATAGATGTACTTCCTAATGCCTTCACAGGTTGGGAAGATGGCCAGGACTGAGGTTTGTAACAACCAGAAATAGCCTGCATTGTAGCCCCTGATGCTCCTCCTTAGCTCTGTTGCCTGTATATGTATTTTGCATATGTGCTTTTGACTCCATGCTCACTGTCCCACCACTTGGTGCCAGCTGCCCTGGGACCTGTAGGCATTGTTTCTGCATTTTTCAGCAGGATGGTTGATAACAGTAGAGGTACCTAAGTAGCATGAACAACAGAACCCGTTTGAGAACTCATTTCACCGTGAAGAAATATGAAAATGGTCTCTCTCCTTTTCTGTTAAACAAGTTCCAGCCAGCCCTTGCTGTGCCTAGTTGTGATATATCTGTTTTTGGCTCCCAGCTAAAAAGAATTTGGGCTCAGTTAGCACAGGAAACTGTGTTCTTTGCATCTTGAGCTTTTTACCTTAATTTTTTTTTTACCCTTAACTTGTGTTAACTGCATGGAACCTACCCATATGCAGCTTGAATTGCCAAGGACCAAAATAAATGCTCCCCAAAAGATTTCTAATAAACCCCTTGCATTCTAAAATGCATGTCAGCATTGGCTTTCTTTTAAACCCTGTGACCTTTGTGAAGAGTGTCATCTGGCTCCGCTGAAAGTCCCCAGAGGATCTGTCTACACTAGCTTCTGGGGGAAGAGTTTCCATTATGTCAGGGAATGGCTTTAATCAGCCTTATGCAAAAATAGGCCTCAGGTTGTGTGACTTTTGTGCAAGCTCTCCTTAGCCAAAGGAGAATGGTCCAAGCTTTACATTGGTTTCTTCTACAAATCCCATTGATTTTTTTTTTTAAATACCTAAAGTGGAAGAGCACTATCTCCCATCCAGCCCTAACTGCCCAGTCCCAATTGTCTCTGGTAGTTTGTGCAGGAGAAGGAAGGTTGTAGTCAGTGCTGAAACACCACGAACTTAGTGCATTTGTCAGTGTGAACGGGTTCCCCTGGAATCTCGTTGCTTGAACTGCAAGTGCCACAATTCTGTGTGAATGAAAATACAATGAAGTGAGCCTGAATCAGACTGTATCTAATTCCACTGTTATGTGAGGTATGTTTATGTTGGGTATTGCTTTAGATGATTCGTTAAAATTATGCTTAATTTACTGAATATAATGTCAGATAATCTATGGAAGTTTATCAGATAGTAATTCTTTGAAGCAAGCCTGAAAGTCCAGGAATTCCACATAACCTCATTGGCCTTATATCACAGAATTAACATCATTGTAGGAATTCTTTAAAGATCCTATCAGAGGCCATCTGCCTGTGGTCATACATGAAATGCCAAGAAAATATATATCAGTCTTGTCATAACCATTCATAGGATATTAAGATTTAGGGCTGGAAAGAACCCTATAAATAAGATTCCTAACCTTTTGTGTATCATGGACCCACTTGACAGTTTGGTGAAGCCTGTGGACTCCGTTTTGAAAGCATAAAACAAAATGCATAAAATTACAAAGGAAGGCAATTATATTGAAATACATTTGTCAAGATATTTAAAAAAAAAAAACCAACAAAAAATTCCTGGACCCCAGGTTAAGAATTCAGCTGTGGGTCACCTAATTAAAGTCCCCCATTTTCCAGTTGATAAAATGCTCCTCAAAAGGTTAGTTAGTACTACATGGGATGGGTTGTACTGGGTAACATAGACTCAGACCCAGATCTCTGGATTCCAAATCCAGTGAGCTCTTCGCAAGACCATGCTGCCTCTGGGCATTTTTAAAATTCGGCTCTTTGAGTCATTTAATGCATTCCTTGAAAGGGCCAGTGTTTCTGAATAATATAATCACTTATGAAGCTTGCAAGAAACACATTCATGAAAACAGCGGTACTAAATTTAAAAGAGTTGAATTGAGACTTGGAGAACAAAGAGGTGGGCCTCTGGGTAGAGTCATAGCTGTGGAGCAGACATCGCCAGTGACCTTGCAGCAAATAGAGTCTAGTGCCCAAGAATATACATTTTCTGTCTATAAATGGGAACCATCCTTTAATTGTCCCTAAATCAAAACAACTCCGAAAAAAAGGTTCCTTGCTTGAGGTTTTTTGCCCTCTTGAGTAAGATGGCAATGTAGGGCATAGTAATGTTAAAGTAGTAGGCTATAGAAAAAGATTATTCTAATTGAAAAATTTTATTAAATAATTTAGATGTATGACCTGCATTATTCAGTAGGAACTGAAATTGGAAGTTTAATGGTAAGGAAAAGGCATATGATTGGCCAGAATATTTTTTGCTAATTCACGATCATACTTGTGCACAAGTGCCTGTTACTAACTGGTTCTCCTAACCCTGCTTGCCTGCATCCCCACTAATAATGCATGACCTAAGAAACAGTGGCTTTATTTCATGCTTGCCCTGAATTAATATGGTTACTAAATATGTTCACGGATCTGTTAGCAGGTACCCCTGAGGCTGGCCTTATTGCTTCTTTAGCCTCCAGTCTGCCTTGTATTAGCTGCCATTTAATGGTAATCCATCCTAATAGCTACATTCAGCTGCCACATCTGGTCAGATTGTGTAGCTTGTGCCACACGATTGGATGTCTTCATCTACCCACTAATGGATCATAAAGTTTTTTTGGAATGTAAACCTGTGTTAACACAATTAAGCTGACCTGGAGGGAGTAAAAATACTCACACCCTGTATGACTGACCTGGTAATGATAATGATTCACATTTAAGGGGTACTTTACATTTATTATCTCATTGGAACCTCCCCATACTCCTTTAAATATGTGCCCATTTTGCAAATAAAGAAACCAAAGACTCCCACATTGGCTAGTAAAAGAGAGTTGTCCATTTTGTTGAATCCTACTCCTCTCCCCAGAAGTCTAAAGCCCAGCTTCCTGTAAATAGCCAGTGGGATAATACTTACTGTTAGCTGGTATTTGGACAGCACTGTGAGAATTGCATATTTTAACTCATTTGACCCACACAACCCTGTGAGACAGGTGCTATTATTATTCCTGAGGCTCACGGTGGTTAAGTGATGGGGTCACACAGCAGGAAGCAGATTCTGCCAGTGTCTCAGGTAGGATTTTGAACTAAGGGCTTCCTGACTCCCAAGCCCTGCACTTGTATCCTTTGGAGACACAGAAAACCACAAGTTTATGGGGAAAGGCCATTACCTTCGGCCTTCGTGTTAAAGGGAATGTTTTTAGGAGTAAGTCGTTTACAGTCACAGTGTCTCATTTCAGTCACTGTCATGTTGACTCTGTGTCTCTAAAAGTGGCTGCTGAATAGGGATCTATGTGAAGTATTAGACCTAAATTCAGAGGCCATTCTTCTCCATTGGAGTGGTGAGTAACTGTCTTCCCTGTGTATGTCAGGTGCCCTCTGATAATAGAGAATGGCCTTTCTAGGGTCTGCTGTCTCTCTCCTTGAGTGGAGTGGTCTAAAATCAGTGACTAAACTCTTCCTAGGCTTGAGTATCCAGTCAGTTGTTGAAATCCTTTTTATGTTACCATCAGCAGAAGTGAACTCCTATGATTTATCTGAAACTCCTATGATTTGTCTGAAATGTGTTTCATTATTAGAATATATGTGTTGAAAACGCCATTCTTTTTTTTTTTTTTTGGTGGGGAGGAGGTAGACGGATAGATTGTTGCTGGGCCCATCCTATGCTCAAAGGAGAGTTTTCAGAGGAAGGGGGAAAGGGTGACATGCCTTTCTCTTTCTAGAACAGCAGCTTTCGCCTGTCTCCCCACAGTACACTGAAGAAGGGGAGAACAATCTCTTAAGGTAAAGTCCATCTTGTTCAGGCAGGACCTGATGCTTCTCCTCACCCATGTCCACCTCACTTTCCCTATGTACACAAATAAAAGGTGGCCTTTGGAAAGATAGTTCTGCTTGAGATGGAGGAGATCTGCCCATCCACCTGAGACCAATCGAGAAGGCAAAGTGCCCCTGTCTGCCCACGTTACTGGCAAAAACAATCACTGACCTTTCTGTGGAGCTTTAAGGCTATTGTAGCAGTTTGTGGACATTATTCCCTGCGAGTCTTATAACACACCTGCATAGGAGGTATTTCAGTGTCATCCCCTTTGTACAGAAGAAGAAAATGAGTTTCAGAGAGGCTAAGTAATTTGCCCACAGTCACACAGCAGCTAGTGAGCCTCGGATAGATGCTGAGCCCCAGGTCTTCCAGACTCCAAATACATCACACTATTTATCCAGTTTGACAAGTGAGGAAAAATGGTGAGAGTAAGTTTGTTTACAACTAAATGTCTAATTGAATCAACCTGTAGGAAGATATCTATAAAAATGAACTATGGAACATGGTATTGATTAAGTGCTTTGCACTTAAACACACTGTACCTGTAACCCCCAAGGAAATGCTGACAATAGTGAGCCACTTTTAAACTCTAACCAGCTGGCTTTGTTTTGAGACCTTTGAGGACTCATCACACTTCTAAAGAGCCCTTTAGCCAGGAGAAAACACTGGCAAGTGCCAACATATGGGGAAGGGGAAGACAGACACAGTTTTATTGTACCTGTGGTAAAGTGCCTACTTTCATATGTATTCTGTGCTGGAAATACAGGGGGCAATAGCCTCAGTTCTTGCCCTTTAATTAATAATACATATCATAGGCTCATAGATTTATAATTGGACAGTACCTTAGAGATCACATGGCCATTGGTCTATAGCTAGAAGATATCTCAGGGGCCATCTAGCTCAATCCCCTTCAACCCCCTCCTCTTACAGATGTGGAAACTGAGACACAGAGAAAAAGGTACCCCAAACTGCTAAGTTTTTGTTACTTAACAGATTAATTTTAAATTGTTAATTGTCTAGAAGTCCAAAACCCAGAAGTTAACAATTAAGTGTAGGACCCATCAAGATCTGAAGGCTTGGTGTTTAAAGAAGGTGCCATAAGAGAGGTTAGTTTGCAAACCATGGAAAATCAGTGTTATTAGTAGCTAGAAGTTCAGGGACCCATTGGAGGGAAGGGAAAAGAGGAGAAACTAGGGAGAAGAGAGCAGTGAGGGGAAACATCAGTGATGGGGAGAAGGCGGAGCTAAAGCCAAGAGAGACTGATTGGCCATGGGCGATCTGGGTGGAAAGAAAGCCTTGGCCCACTTTGGTGGCCCCAGTAGTGCCTGCACACTAGTGACTTGACAGGTTCTTCTCAGGGTCAGACAGGGGCCTGGGCTTTGGAGTCACTGAGTTAACCTCAGGCTCTGTCTGTGGTGAAGATGGGGGGACCTGTTATCCCAAAGCTTTTTTTGCAGAGGATCATGATGACCAAAATCATTCAGGATGCCTTGAAGCAGAAGGCTTCCCATGGTCACTGATGATCACTCTTACCTTGTTCGAGACGTTAAGGTCAGGGGTGGGGAGTTTGACTGCAGCCACCTCACGTTCTTATTCTGTTGGATTGCGGCCATACTTTCCACAAACCTTTGCAGAGCAAAAATCTGCTCTAGAGTGTGAGAAGCCTCAGCATATACACAAAATATGCACAGAGTTGCTCACTTGAGTTGCATGTTTCTGCTCACTTTGCCATAGCAGTCAGAGCTAACTTGGAATCATCCCAGAGGCCCCCCTCCTCACCTGCTCTCCCTCTTTTCCTCCCACACTTACTGTTTTTTGTTGTTTTTTTTAGCACTTAAGAAGTGATTGTTTGCTTTGGCATACATTTTCATATCCACATTTTACTGATGGGGAAACTGAGGTTTGAGAAAGTGAAATGACTTGCCAGAAGTCAGAGAGCCAGTAAACAGCAGAGCAGGATTGAAAACCCTTGATTTTCTGACTTGAGTGTATCTCTTTGCAGACTTCTCAAGCCAGTGTAGCACTGAAGGGAAGGTTCTTGTAGGAAGCCCTGCTCATCTTAATTAAACACAATCATAGCTCAGGGCAGGCTAATATCCACTTTTAGCTTAAGAAAAATACATTGAGGACAAATAAGGAGACCTGCTGATTCACACAGAGTAGTAGACATATGCATCGTGTCATCCTAAGAAGGTAAAAGGGGCAAAGACTAAATTCTGTGGTTTAATAAGAGAAGCTAGAACATTTAGCATTTCCTACATTTTGAAGGTAATGTGAAGATCTGTATTCTACAGCTCAGCTCGTGCTAGAATCCTGGGCTGCACAGCCAGGAGTCTGACCCAGCATGGACCTTCTGGTGTTCATGCTGGGAAGTCAAGCATGGCTGCTATGTCCTCTCCACCATCATCCCTAGAGTCTATCCCCCATCTGCCCATAGTATGGTGTGCTGCTGTCTTTTTTCTTGTATCCTAATCATTCATTGTTATTTTTAGCTAACATTTCCATAGCAATTGAAAACTTTCAAGGCACTTTACATATTATATGCAGCCTCTCTTTATGGCAAGCTGGAAAAGTTCCATTTCACTGCTGAGAAAGTTGAGGCTTAGGAGGGCACCCCTGGTCCCATGGCTGGTGAGTGACCGAGTTTGAGGCTGTTACCTTCCTCCAGGTTGGGTGGGGTTCTTACCCTGCCATGTTCCCAAATGACTTTCCTTACTGACTAGACCTAGGAGCTGGAGGTGGTACAAATCCCATTATCTCCTTCATAACTCACTCCACAAGTAGCAGGAAAAACCTGGTGGAGGATTTTGAAATATTTCTTAGGGATTTTTAGTGTATTTAGGGAGAAATTATTTTTATTAGGACTTATTCTTAGTACTAGTTCGTGCTTTTGTATACTTTTGAAAGCTCTAGCAGTTGTATACTATTGTCCTGCCACATTAAGGGACTTGTTTACATTCTGCTAGATCGCGCCTCTTAACTATTAAGAGCACTGTTTCAGTTTCCGTTGGGGAATTTCCATTTGGTATCTTAGCCAGGGTTCTTCTGCCTGTTCTGGGGTAGGACAGCATTAATTTCAGTATGGCAAGATTATCTGTTCTCAGGGGGCAATTTCTCACCAGTAAAAGCAACCTTTTTCTCTGGCAAAAGTTGCCCTAGACAGCTTCTAATAGAGCTCTTGGCAAGAAGGCTCCCTATTCCTGTCATAACATTTATATCTGAAGGACCAGTTTCTAAGGATTTTTTCCCCATCACTACTATGATTTGTTAGCCTGAGCAGAACTAAGGGAACACCCTCAGTGCACTACATCTGAAGCTTGCGTAGGGCTTCCCAGTGTTTTCCCACTACTTTTGCCCTTCTGATCCTCACAACAGGCCTGTCTGGCCATCAGAACAGGGATTTTTAGTTCCATTCTACGGAGAAGGAAACTGAACCTGGGGAGTGGTGTAGTGCTGTGGCTGAAGTCGTGAGGTTAGTTGATGCCTCCACCCCTGATTACCCATTCTGTTAGAGAGGACAGCATCTCAAGTAAACCATGCCCATTGCACTGTTCCTTAAGGGCCTGTCCTCTACAGTTTATTGATGACATTGTTTTTTCCTGTTTCTATTCAGACTCCAATTCTCATGTTCCAGAACAGCTTCGCAACCTCTTTCCTGAAATCCACATGGAGCCAGTCAGCAAGGACCTGGCCAGCCGCCTATTGTTGGACATTGAGAACGATTCAGAGAGCACTGCTTTGTGAAGAAAATCCCTCGAGTACTTTGACCCCTTGTCTTCCTTTTGAGTGGAGCAAGGGAAAATGAACTCCCCTCCATCTAGACCAAACAGTGAAAAGCTTTTGGTGGACATGACGGCCCTGCTATGCAGGGTCCTTCCTGCTGCTTAGCAAGAAGAGGCAATGGGGCTTTCACTCAAAGCTAAATGATCTGGGTCTTGAAAAAGTTGCATTTTCTTTAATGGGAGGGGAAAAAAACCCACCAAAAAACAGGGCCGAAAGAATCTAGCAGTGGAAACTTGCATAGGAAGCTTGACTTGCTGCTGTTAATACAGCCCTTCCAAATGAATAAGAAGCAATGCATTAACTATTTAATAAAATACACTAATTATGCAAGCCTCCTACTTCCTGCCCCTTGGGCTCTTATTCCTGAACTTTAGACCCTATGGTAGAGGAGCTGTCTTTTAAGAAATGTTACTCTATCAGACTCACTGCAGAATGATTTTGTGCCCCCTGGTGGTGACTGCTGGATCTGTCACCCTGTTAAACTGTGGATGTATCTAGTGCCTTCTGGGACCCTTGGACTGTAGAAAGACATGTACTGTTTTGTTTTGTTTTTTAACCATTTCATTGCTACTTGATAAGGGCTGAACATTATTCTAGCCTCATGGTTAATTTGAATTAACTGTACCCTTTGGTTTATATGAAACTCATATCTCAAGGCAAAATGTCTTTGTGTTTGCTTTTGTTGAGTATCATTTAAACATCATGGGATCTGGCATCTTAGAGAATATTTTGATTTCTTCTGGTTCTAATTCATAGAATTTAAAATATCTGAAATAATATAATAATAACAACAACAGCTTACATTTACATAGCACTTGAAGGTCTGCAAAGCCCTCTAAGTACCCTCTCATAACTGCCCTAAGAGGCAGGTGCTATTATTACCCCATTTCACAGATGCCCCCGATCAAACAGCTAGTCCCTGGCTAAGGCAGGATTTGAGTCCAGATCTTTCTTCTCCTCCTAACCAGGCTATTTCTTTCCTTATTACAGTTTATAAGTTCATAAAGTTCATATTGCTTTTCCATACCCCCCATCCTTCATTTCTGTGACATTACAGTTCACACACATAATTTGCTTGTTAGCCTTCTGAGATAGGTATTTGCAAGTGTTCTCTCCATTTTATACAAGACCCAAGGAGGTGACCTGACTTGCCCAGTTCCACTGCTAGTAAGTGGCAGAGCTAGGACTTAAAAAACCCAGATCTTTGACCAAAGCATGAAGTTCCTGTGGATTATACCCATTTCTGGAGAATGTGTTGATGAATATTCCCACTGACTTTAGAATAAACAAAGGTTCCTCTGCCTGCTGCTAATGAATGCTTGGTGCCTTCTTGGAGACATGGAGCTGTTCTTTTGCATCATTCCTACAGATAAAAGTCTCAATACAAACTTTTTTTTTTTTTTGGAGGGCAATTGGGGTTAAGTAACTTGCCCAAGGTCACACGGCTAGGTTTTTTTGTTTGTGTATGCGTTAAAGTGTCTGAGGGCAGATCCGAACTCGGGTCCTTCTGACTTCAGGGCCGATGCTCTACTCACTGCGCCACCTAGCCGCCCCTCAATACAAACTCTTAGTAAATACTTACTGCCTTTTAAAATGCTGCTATGTGGGCTAACCCTGAGGAGGAAGCTGCACCTATTATACCTGGAGAAGAAAGGATCATTACTGGTCACTTGGCTTTATGTTTGTTGTCGATGTTGAGTCTTTTATGTTGTGTCCCCGTTTTGGGGGGTTTCTTGGAAAAGATACTGGAGTGGTTTTCCAGTTCCTTCTCCAGTTCATTTTACAGATGAGGAAGTGAAGCAAACAGGGTTAAGTGACCTGCCCAAGGGCACATGACTAGTAAGTGTCTGAGACCAGATTTGACCTCATGAACATGAGTCTTCCTGATTCCAAGTCCAGTGCTTCATGTACTACATCTCTCAGCTGCCCTTGTGTTTGCAGTATATTTATTACTGCTAAGAAAATACAACACATTCTAATTTCCTAATTTCCCACAATTCACACTCCCTTAAACTTTTTTCCTGCTACAAAAAAGGTGATTTTTTTCTGTTCATATATATCAAACTTGAAAACTAAGCAAACTAACATCCATTGCTAGATAGCTAACAAATTACTACCTTTCTCCTAAGGTACAGCAGGATTAGATTTGCTAATTATACTTTTCTGGTATAGGCTAAATTAAAATGAATCATTGGTTGATATATCTGTGTGGACACACATCTATGGACATGAGTATATGTACACATGTAACAGCTCTCATTTGCTATATACATATATATGTATGTATGTATAATACACTTAGAAACCTAGACAACCTTAATTACAGATACCAGTAAATTAAAGCGTTAGCCAAGTTCCTTTTCAAAGCCATTTCAGAACTTCAAACATGCTATGTATGCATAATGAAAATTCTAACATTTTCATTCATAAATACCAATAATATGCACAAATAACTCTCTTTAAAGTAAGTGTAGAAGCCATAATGAAAACATGCAAAGTTCCTAATATTTGCCAATTATTCTCTGTTGAAAATAACAGCTGGTCTTATTTTATTCTAAGTAAAATAATCTGGACTTTAGCTCTTGGAAAGATATGGAAATTAACTTTCTCAAGGAACAAGGTTGCTCATATATTCATTGTATGAAATACCCCTTGATGACGCATACCTATAATGTAGATAGCCCTGATCCATGAATTGCTGCTGCCCACATGTGAATAGGAATGGCCACAAATACAAATTACCTGAGCAGCTGCACATTTATGAGCATGTGCTTTGAGCAAAACTATTCCCCATAAGCTGGCCTGTTCCGCTTTACATGCTTGTGTTCACCCATCTGCCCCCAATCCAGCAATTATACTTCCTCCTCACAGACCGCTCTCTGGCTGTCTATGTTGTGTGATTACTCAGTGTGATTAATCTGTGGAAAGAGCAGAATTTGAAGTGCGCACAGAATTAATGGTGACAGAGTCTGTGGTCAGAACCCAGAAGTAGCTACTGACATCACCATGTTGATACGGGGGAGAAGTTCTTCTCGCTCTTCAGAATGCTAAATTCATTTTCTTGCAGTATATTCTAGAGCAAGCTCAGATTATTTTATGCCTTGGTTAAGTTGACATGCTTTATGCTTCCCCTCTCAAATGATGGCAAATAGTAGTTTTTCTTATGAAAAGGGAGAGAAAAAGATGGGAAAGCAGCTGGTACTAGGGCTCGTTTTTATTTTTTTAAAATGTAAACTCACTTCTTGTTCGTACTCATTTTTCCTTTTTTCCCCCTCTAAGTTAGGTGTTCATTTATTTAGTACATGGTGCCACTCATTTCTCTGGAGAATTCATGGTGGCCAAAATGGAGAGCATGTGCTTTTTGGTCAGGCATGGTAGGCCAGTGGCCAGACAAAAGTAGCAGTAGCCTTTTGTGTATGTGTAGAAATGTGGTCACTAGGTTGGCCATCAATGATAGTAGGCATAATTAGGCACATCCATACTTGTAATGATACGAGTTTCTGTGATCATTTATGACAAATTCTGTTACAGAATCAACAATTTCAGAGTTAGAAGAAACGTCAGAGATCATGTATCCCTTCCCATCTAGGCCTGAACAGCTTGAGTAACAGCTCACTACCTTTGTGGGGGTAACCCATCTAATTTCTGGACATCACTGATTTGTTAGTCCTTTATTCCACTGAGTTGACATCAGTAACCCTGAACATGTATGTACATGTTTTATATAGGGTAAGACAGTAATCTCATTCCTCTCCTCTGCCTGCACCTTCTGATGGTAAAGTATGCCTGTGCCTCCTCCCTAGTGGCCTTGAAGCATAGATTGATCATTTGCTGAGGATAATGTAGGCTTTCTTAGATCAGGGTGGGTTAAACTGTGACCTTTAGTCTAGGCCATGGTGTTTCCTTCTGATCCTGAGAATTTTTGCCTTCCCAACAGTCCAAAATAATACTGAGATATTTACAATAACTTAAAGATTTTGTGGTCTAAAATTACACATGGATGTGAGTGTTAGCAGCTGGCCAGTGTCACTAGGATAGGAAGAACTAGTTTGTGGCATTGACGTTCTCTCCAAAGGAATGTAATTACTACCCCATTTATCATATCCAGGTCAGCATGAACAATAGGAGCGTGTTTATCCATCTGTATAATTCCTTTTATTTTCTTTAATGTTCTGATGTTTCTATGGAGTGCACTTCTCGGCCCTTTGGATTTTTCATCTCTGAAGGCATTTTGTAAAAGCCAAATCAGATATGAAGCTATGTGTGTATATAATCTTTCTCTGTGATAACCTTACAACCTGTTCTTTTAGTTAGAACGGTGTCTGGTAATAAAGCCTGTTTTTAAACCCTCCCTGGAGCATTGTTGAAGTGTACATAGCAGTTTAGAGTGCAGAATAGGAGTCTCCCAGAAGAGACCATGTCTGAGGCAGATGCCTTAACCGCCCCAAGAACTAGATCTTGACCAATCATGAAATCATGAAAGAAATGCTTTTAAATAAGGCACACTACATTCTCTTTTAAATAGGGAAACAGCCAATATTAAATATTAGGAGATTTGGGAAGTTCTCTGAAGCAACTGTCAAGAGAAAATGCCGTCAGCTTGGGCCATGGTACATTCATAGGAGCTTAAAAGATCATGGAATCTTGGGATATCAAGGGACATGAGATCAGATGAAGAAATTAGAACCTGGGGAGCAGAGTGACGTGCCCAGGGTCCCTAAGGTAATAGACGGCTCTGATTTGAGCGCAGGTCCTTTGATTCTAAATCTGGTTTCTTTTCCCCTGGATCATGGTAGCTCTTGGAAGACTGGAACATGGAAGTGAAGGAGAGATTAGAAAAATGGGAATTGCTGGGAGAGAGGCATGGGGCAGCCAAAGGGCACTGGAGACATTTAAACTGAGCCTAGTTGAGTCCTTGGTAGACATGTGGTAGAGGGAATTCTTGTTTTAGGCTATGAGATCTTTAACATGCCTCTCAGCTGTAATGCTATGATCTCGGGCTCCATAAAGTAGTTGAAAATCCCACAGCACTGTTCCGTGTTAAAGCCCATGATTCAAGAGAGGGAAATCCCACCCAAAGCTACACAAGGTGAGGGAGATTTTCTACTCTAACAGCGTGGAGGTGCCATTGAAGAACAAGTCCCCACAGAAGCAACCAAGGTTGGTCCTGATTCCTGAGGAGCAGCTGGTAAGTACTTTTTCTCCACTCTCCATTCCCTTCACCTACCCACCCCTATTTTATTACTGTTAGTAGTAGTAATTTGTAGAAGACTGAGCATCTGCTGACAGCACCAAGTACTTGAATATAGCTATTATTACCTACACACTCCCCAACCCTAGCTAGGTCTTCTAATTTTCAGGCTTAACAACCAGAGTTTCTTCAGTTGATCTTTCTAAGCACAGTCTCAATTTTTTCCCCCATTCTGGTTGCCCTTCTCCAGAGGTTCTCTGTCCACAGAGCCCCTGCTTACCAATCCCCTTCAATGCTTTTCAGGCATGACTAACCATAGTGGGGCAGCTCCATGGGTAGCCAGACCCAGGGGAGATCTGAGAGGGAAGTTAGATTGGATTTACTCTCAGCCTGTGAAAATAGAACCTTTAAAAATAATGTTTCTTGCACTGTCCACACCATAGACTTACAAACCACAAGGAATGAAAGGTTGAAATAATTAAGGTCTGTTCCCTGATCACCAAGGGAATGGTGCCAGACAATTTCCATTCCATTAGGCTCTAACCATAGCCAATGCCATAGGTCTCTATCCTCATACTAAATAAGAGTTGGTAAGCAGCCTTAGCCTGGGAGTTCAGAAGTTCAGAAGTTTACCTGGTCTGGGAGGAGGTCAGAGAACAGCATGGCATGGAAGGTGAACAGCTCCCTGAAGGTAGAAGGCTAGCATGTTTGGAATTACCTTTGCTTCTGGTTGATGAGTTCCATTATTCACCAAGCAACTGAGTAGACATTTGGTCTAAGGCTATGCTATCCATTTTCCCCAGAAGCCAAGTGTTTGGGGGCCAGGGCAGTGGTGAGAGTGATAAGGATAAGAGGCTTGAGGACTCCCTGTTCCATTCTGCTTTCCTGAGTCAACCCGGGCCTTCGGCCTGGATCTATGCCATTTCTGCTGGCTGAGTACCCTACTCTGCCCCTTACGGTAATTTCCATCCAATTCCAACAGGACCCCTGGGAACTAGGCTCTTGGAATGGTAACCAGGAGAAGATGAGCCAGTCATTGGGTTGGTTTTCCATGGAAAATCTGGGATGAAGGTCATGTGTTCCTGAGGACCACAAATAGTGTGAACTGGCTAGTCATTTTCACCCTTTCCCGATGTGTCCCCAAAGGGAGTAGGCAGAGGAACAGAGCATGGGGCTAGCCTTGGGAATGTTTAGAATACCTTGGTTTTTCTTCAATTCAAACTTACTTGCAGGGATCCAACTCATTCATTTCCACCAAACAAAGCTGCTGTGAGAAAGAAAATGAAAATCTTACTTAAAAGCATTCCTTTAAGACACTAGCCTCAGGAATAGTCACTTAGGCAGAGACCAGGACTGTTTAGGTGTGGATGTGAGAATGCCCTTTTCACAGGTATCCACGTTGGGAGGTCTGAGGAAGCCAGTGTGTGAGCTGGTAATGATTTTATTTAAAAGTCACAGAACACATACGGTCTGTTTACCACATGGAAGAGACTAGAAAAATGAGAAAATCTGCTCAGTGGGTCCTTTATCACACATGGGCCAAGTGATACAGTACAAATGTGAACATAAACAGGTAACTTGTACATTATAAGCCTTCTGATGAGGAAGAGGGCCTAGATAATTGCTCATCTGACGTGTGTGTGTGTGCGCATGGGCGCGCACACACCCTTCCTCTTTCCAAAGCAATTTAGAAAAATTTTTGCTGGTTAAGAAGTAGTGAATGCTAATCATTAGATTAATTAAGGATATAGCACAATAGTAGAGGGATTAAACATTTTTGTAGGAGATACAGAACCGAACTGGATCTTTGTCATCCAAAGTTTTTCTGAGGGAAGAGGGAAGGAATTTCCCTGGGTTAATGTCTCTGAAGTCAGGAGATAGCACCTCTAGGGTCCATAACCTCTTTTTTGGTTGTGGTCAGGTGGAGACCATTCTCCATCAATTCCTTAGTTACTATTAAGCCTACCTGGTTGAGAAAGCTGAGTGATGAAGACCCTTAGTACAATACATGGAGCTTTCGAGATGCTGGACAAAGGACTTTAGCAATCATTTAATCCAATCCTCTTTCCCCTCCTACTCTTTCCCACATGGACATGTTATTTTATAGATGAGGAAAACAGCCCAGAGAAGGGAAATGACTTGCCCAAGGATAGGAACACAAGTGGATGTCCTAGTTGTGCCCTCATTAAGAATTATACTTATGATTTCATTGATAAGATTCCCCAGATAGGGAAGTTCCCTTCTGGCCACCTTTTTCTATGATTTTTGGTCTTCGAGTGTCTTCTCTAAGTGAGGTGCCCCAAACAACAACTAGTATGTGTGTCAAGCGAGACTTGAACTCAGCTCTTCATGACTCCAAGGCCAGCCACTATGCCAAAGCTGCCTCTCAATAAACAATAGAAGTAAAATGCATAAAGCATTGATACAATATGGTGCTTATGAAACCCTTCACTTGGCTAAGCTCCATCTCATTTCACGCCTTATTTATGGGCACCCTCTAACAGAGCAAGAGTAAGTAACAGCAGGGGGCGGCTAGGTGGCACAGTGAACAGAGTGCCGGCCCTGGAGTCAGAAGGACCTGAGTACAAATCCAGCCTCAGACACTTAACACACACACACACACACACATACACACACACACACACAAACTAGCCATATGACCACGGGCAAGTCACTTAACCCCAACTGCCCTCTAACAAGCAAAAAAACAAAACCAAACAGAATAAATACCAGTCGTGGATTTTTCTTCTATCATTTAAAATCTCTCAAATCACTGAACTGTGTACATTTTCCCAACAAAGAACTTTAGAAGTGGAGAGAGCTTGTCTTTCTCATATCTTTTTGTCCCCTCTTTCACAAAAATGCAGACCTAAAAGCCATTTGCATGAATCTGGAAAACACCAACACCACAGTGGTTTTTTAAAAACAAACAACAACAAAAAACCTAACTGACTATTTTGTTTTCATGAAATAAAAAAAAATCAGGAAGAGTAAAACCTTGAAACCCAGCTGACAGTCTTTCCCTTCCACCCCCAATACCATCATTAGGCAAAGTAAGCCCAAAGAAAAATGGCTGCACTGGTACAGATGATCAGGTTGACATCCAGAATCTTTTTGATGAGGGAGGTTTCTTCTAAGGAAGTCACTATAGGTTCTCGTTTCTTCATAGATGTCTCACCAGCCTTGGTGTCCATTCCACAGAGCCAGCTGATGGCTTTCTTTACCTTGGATGATTTTGTGGTAGCATTGCCTAAAACAAGGAATTTACAGTTTAAAAAAGTGCCATCTTCTACCTTTCCAGGGTTGAAGACATAGTTGTGATAGCTCGTTACACCTGTTTCTCTAAATGTGCCTCTGAGAGACAGTGAAAACTGTGGAGAGAAGTCCAATGGAAACCAAGAATAATGGATCCTCAGTTATAGCTCTAACTTATTGAAAAATGTAGTAATGAGTCCTTAGTGGGCAAGCACCTCTGCTACCAAGCAAGGCATGATCTTCCTGGGCCAGGAAAGACTGGCAGAGAGAGGATCAAGGAGCTCTGTGATACCTTCCAAAGAATTAAATTCAAGGTGCTGAGCAAACCAGTGTGATGGAAGGGAATTGACTCCACAGGACATGTTCTAATACACCCTCAGCAGCGCTGTTTCTCTAGGACTGAAAGTGGCACTGTGAACCCTCAGGAAGTGAAATTGGTGGGGAGTAAGTAAAAGGATATCTCTTATGGATGCGTGAGGAGGTAGAAAAGTGATAGCTGAGTTTTACTATCTCTGGTACCTTCAATGCTAATAGGAGAGAACAGTGAAAAAATGTTGGAAGACAGTTCAAGATCAAGAGATGAGAGAATGGAGGCTTATTTATAGAAGTTTCACATGTCTGTATTAATGAACATTTAATGTTAAAGGGTTAAAGGATGCTGTACATGAGGAACACCACATTAATACCACAGAAACGAAGCTATTTCTTCTTCTTGTAAAGTCATTTTTCAGTCATCAGACTCTCTGTGACACCATTGGGAGTTTTCTTGGCAGAGACACTAGAGTGGTTTGGGATTTCCTTGTCCAGATCATTTTACAACATGAAGAAATGAGGCAAATAGGTTTAAGTGACTTGCCCAGGGTCACACAGCTAAGTCACACACGTGAGGCCAGACTTCAACTCACAAAGTTGAGTCTCTGTGTCAGCAAGTCCAGCACTCATCCACTGCACCACCCAACTGCCAAGAACAGCTGGAACAGACCAAGTCCACACAACAGAAGTCCAGCCTGGATGTGACACAATTTTGAGACTGTAGAGGAGGGGTTCTTAACCTTTTTGGATGTTATGGAACCATTTGGAAGTCTGGTGAAGCTTTAGGCCTCTTTTTAGAATAGTGTTTTTATATACATAAGAGAGATAGAATTACAAAGAAAATCAATCATATCAAAATACAGTTATCAAAATATTATACAAGCTCAAGGACCATAGTCCTTTCCCTCCTTGAAAGGGAAAAATAGTAAATGTTTACAAAGAATCATGTATTATTGCTGGGGGCAGGAAAGCAACGGAGAGGCTCTCACAACTACACACAAGCACATACACACATATGGTTTCTTATCTCTACAAATTCTTTAGAAACTAACACACATATTGAAAGAATATTGATGAAACTATGAGAAGAGACTAAGCAAGCTTTTGCAAATGTCACCTTATAGCCAATCATGTCTTTACAGTCAAACATTTGACTGAACGGTGCAGAGAATAAAAGAAACCTCACTGTACCTTTTATTTGTAAAAAAAATTACTTGGATGAGCAAAGTGCATCCTTAAAGGTTCTCCTCAGACAAGACATCATTCATTTATGTTAATGTCCTACAAGATCCTACAGGGCTTCTTGCTCTGATGTGGTGTACGTGGACTTGACACAGATGCTCCTGTGGACAATGTCATGTGATCCAACTAGAGAGGTCCCCTAGTTTGTTGTTTGTGGATGATATTGTGCCAAGTGCCTTAAGCCCTGCAACATTTCAGAGCCTCCTAAATAAGATTATATTCACTCAAAAAATTATATTAGCCACTCCCACAGGAAAAAAAAAACCAAGGACATGAAGAATGCCTATGGTCTATTGATAGGCAGTTGGATGAATGGTCCATTGAGCTGCCCCATCAGTACATATGTTTTTGAAAGACACTGAAGATGGACAGCAAACTGGCCCCGGAGTTAAATAGTTGAAAGATTACACACAAGAAATTTACAGTACTTTCAATGAACCCCATGCTTTTCCCTGAAACAAAATCCCATCTTGCTAACACCAGTATTCTTCCAGTGATGCTAGATGGCTGTTGGTCATGAAATAGAATAATCTATGAGAAATCAAAATTAAGCAAAAGGAAATGGAGAGATGCATGATGGGCATAGACTATGGCATTTACCAAGAATTCATTGTGTGTACAAAGCAGTATAAAAGGTATTATCCAAAAGATATATACGACTAAAAAAGGAGATGGGCAGCTCATGTAGCTAAAGAGGAATAAAAGATGGTTAGCCCATGTGCTATACCGGCTCCCATGTATTAAGAAAGGCAGCCAGGGCATTGGGTGGACCTTCTGTGAGGCATTTACAAATGACAATGGGTAGGAGTGCTACACATCTCTGAGATCACAGATCCAATGAAATGTTGAAGAATGAATAATTACTACTACTTAAAGGATTTCATCAGATGGTTACTCCGCCAGAGATGTAGGGCCAATCTCTTTATGCCTTAGTAGAAAGGTTCTTGAGTTGTTGTGCCCAAAAGCCATTGCCATCAGCTGATCTGTCTTCTGGTGAAGAGCTGCTTAATCTGGAGACATAGCCCAACATCAGGCTCTTAAGCAAAGCCTCCTAGCTTGGTGGAGGGCCTGCTTTTGATACACTGGAGTAGCCTTCAAGAACCTCTAAACACATTTGTCACATGGGTGTGGTGCTTTATAGGTTACAAGGGTCTTTCATATGTACAATCTAATTTTTTCCTTCTAACCCTATGTTTACAGATGGGGAAACCGAACCTCAGAAAGGTTAAGTGACTTGCTGAGGTCACATACACCTAGTCACAGGCAGGGATAGACTAGACTGAGCCTTGATGACATCAAATTCATAGGCTTCCTTCTATAGCCTCAAAGGCCAATATGTTATCTTTCATCATTGGATAAAGGATTGAACAGTAAGCAGTGAATCTCCTCTCTTAGTGTAAAGAGAGCCAGTGGATGTCCACACATGAGACCCTATGTGAAGATCTGGTCTCAGAGGCAGCTAGGTCATGCAGTGGGTACAGCAGCAGCCCTAGAGTCAAAAGGACCCGAGTTCAAATCTGGCCTCAGACACTTACCAGCTGTGTGACCTTGGGCAAGTCATTTAACCCTAATTGCCTAAAAAAAAAAAAAAAGCTGGTCTCCCATGAGAGAAATCAACAAGGGATTTTGAGAAAGCCCCTAAAAGTAGGAAAGAAAGGGAAGAGAGAAATGGCGCTGATATTTGAGAAGAAAATAAAGAGATTTGACCTATCAGACTAGAAAGAAGCAAAGACTGTGTAAAAAGTAACCAGCAAGGGTGGCTAGGTAGCCCAGTGAATAGAGCCCTGGAGTCAGGAGGACCTGAGTTCAAATCTGACCTCAGACACTTAACACTCACTAGCCATGTGACCTTGGGCAAGTCACTCAACCCCAATTGCCCTGCCTTCCCCTCTCCAAAAAGCAAAAAAAAAAAAAGTAACTTGCAAGAAATTTTCTCTTAACTTCTTTCTAGATCACAGTGGGCACATCTGACTTTGGGCGCCTAGAGGCAAAAGCTCTTGCTTGCTCCTCACTAGTACCCCTCATATGACCAAATAAAATAATAAGTGCTAATAAGGCGATAGATAGAGGTGCAGGTCAGTGGTGCAGTGGATAAAGCATCAGCCCTGGAGTCAGGGGCACCAGAGTTCAAATTCAGCCTCAGATATTTACTAGCTGTGTGACCCTAGGCAAGTCACTTGACCACAGTTGTCTCCAAAAAAATGCAATAGATGGGCTACCTTCAGAGATCACGTCCTCACTGTGCATCTTCAAGAGAAGGCTAAGTGCTCACTCAGAGATGTTGAAGAGTTTATATTTTAAATAAGAAATCATGTGCCTACAAGCTTCAGTATCTCGGGGGTAGGGCTGGAGTATCAACCATTCATTGTTCCAGGTTTTTTGGTGAGAGAGAGAGAGAGAGAGAGAGAGAGAGAGAGAGAGAGAGAGAGAGATCGATCCCTGAATATACCTGTGCCTTTTGTACCAGGAGAAAGCTTCTGACTCAAGGCTTGCTTTGGTTTGTTGCAGATCTGTGGTTTCATCTTATAGGCACCTCCTGGTATGGAAACTTTCCACTGATACAAAGCAGCAGGTGTTCTGTACCTTAAAGGCTGAGTTTCCTAAAGTGAGACTGAAGGGTTAAGTGCTTTACCCTGGTCATAGAGTTAGTATATGTCAGAGGCAGGATTTCCTGACTCCAAAGCCATCCTGCTATACTATACTATTACAAAGTGTTATCCAACAAGAGGGCGGGGGAATGCGAGGTGGGGAGGGGAGGGGAAGTGTTCACTATAGAAAAAAATTGTGTATAAGTTTGTGCCATTTTTTCTTTTCTTTTTTTCTTGCCCCCAGTGCCCCTTTTCTGAGATATGACTTCAGGGGTTGGGAGGTGGGAGTAAATAAACAAGAAATGTTAGGCTCACTTCACAGAAGAGGGACATTGATTCCTAAAGAGAAGAAGGTACTTGCCTAATATGCCCTTTCAGGTCAGGCCCAACTGAAAATCCAGGTGTTAATTTTAAATCCTGGGTGTTGTACCCAGGACACTCTTGTAGCACAAACATAATTCATCTGAGCCTCAGGTCTGTGTCTTTAAGCAAAAAATAGTTTAAAATCATGCAAAGGCAGGAAGTTAAGGGTTAACTTACGGCTTTGAGATTTAGAAGCAGTATCCTGGATGATCTCAAAGTAGGCACTAGTGCTGCTGCCCTCTGGGGTCACATTCTTGGACAAGCTTGGAGGTAAAGGGTCCACTGATACCTGTTCCTCCTGGATCAGGGGGTCATGGCGAGTGAACCAAGTCAAACGAGTGACCTAGGGAGAAGGAACAGCCTGTGATGAACTTCTCTCAGGTTTTTCCCAGTTTATGTGGCTTTTGCATCTGACTTGGGGAGTCCAGGAGGTAGAAGTTACTGCCTTTCCCCCTCCCTAAAGCCTCATCATCACCATCAGGAATGTGCTGTCAGGGCAGCCTTGGCTAGTGGGGAAAGGGAAAGCTCCCAGGTCCACCTGAAGACTCTCCGGCCTTGGCCAGCCTCAACACCCAACAGGCCAGTGGGGTCCTGAATTCCATAGTCAAAGCCAAACATACCATTTCTTTAGAAGGAGGCTCTGTGAACCAACTCACTGTGACCACAGTGATCAGTGTGGCGATGGACAGGATCATGGAGAAGTAGAGGTAGTGAACGTACTTCACCACACCTGGGCGCTCGTCAACCTGGTCACATCGAGGCTCCACATAGATGAAGTCCAACACCAGCCGGATCATGCCCATGAGCAGGCCAACCAGCATACCCCAGAAGGCCCCCTGTCAAGCAGCAGAAAGTCACCTTA
Source organism: Gymnobelideus leadbeateri (assembly GCA_011680675.1). Lineage (NCBI taxonomy): Eukaryota > Metazoa > Chordata > Mammalia > Diprotodontia > Petauridae > Gymnobelideus > Gymnobelideus leadbeateri. The sequence goes on along the minus strand of WOXC01005875.1, from coordinate 111,633 downwards.
GAGTCCAGAGGTCCTATTCCTTAAGCTTAGTGATCTCCAAATGGCAGAATGCAATGAAATGCTCCCAGCCCCCTTTACTGTTCTCTTCCATGCTTTAAAATCTTTTCCAGCTTTGACATTCTACATTAAAGGCAGGTAGATGTCACAGTGGATAGAGTGCTGGGCCTGGAGACAGCAAGATCTGAGTTCAAAATTGGCCTCAGATGCTGCTAGCTGTGTGACCTTGGGGGAGTCATATAACCTGTTTGCCTCAGTTTCTTCATATATAAAATCAGGATAATACTAGCACCTTCCTCCCAAGTTTGTTGTGAGGATCAAATGAAATAATATTTGTAAAGCCATTAGCGGGGTGGCTAGGTGGCACAGTGAATAGAGCACCAGCCCTGGAGTCAGGAGGACCTGAGTACAAATCCAACCTCAGACACTTGACACAAAAACTAGCTGTGTGACCTTGGGCAAGTCACTTAACCCCAAATGCCCTCCAAAAAAAAAAGGCAAAAAAAAATCCATTAGCATAGTACCTGGCACACAGCAAGTGCTTAATAGATGCTTGGCTCCTTCCTTTCTTCCTTCCAAGTTCTAAAATTCTATGCTCTGTCTTGAAATTCTGATTCTTACATTTTCTACTCCATGTTCCAAAGCCCCTTTAAGTGCTGAAATCTTAGGTTCTTTGTTCTGAGGTCCCTTTTAGGGCTGACATTTTATGTTCTTAGTTGGGGAAAGAGGAAAGAAAAATTTTCCCAAACTAGTGAGTACCACCCCTCACACACACACACACACACACACACACACACACACACACACACACACAGAGCCTCACGTGCAGCCCTTTGACTAAATCCAAATCTGTTCTGTGAAGTTTGGATTCAGTCAAAGGACTGCACTTGAGGACGTAGAGGGCCACATGTGGCCTCGAGGCCTCAGGTTCCCCACCCCTGTAGGCAGTAGGCCAGAAATACAAAGACAAAAGTGAGATAATTTTTGCTCTCTAAGAGCTTACATTCTCCTGAGGGATTCTTAGTATTTTCACATAAAAGTGAGTACAAGAAATATGTGAAATTGTATATTTAATTGTTTGTGGGCATGAGGGGGTTGCTAACATCTCAAGGAATCAGGAAAGCCCTCTTAAATGAAGGGGGATTTGTGCAGAGTTTTGAAGGGAGAGGCAGAGGTAAAAGTCTTCAGACAGAGGTTATGTAGGTCATGGAAGGGCCTCCTCTTTTAGGCATGGATAAGATTAGGCATCCTCTTCTGAGATCCTCTCCAATTCTGAAATCTGGGGGTTTTATGGAGGTTCCTTCCTATTTAGAAGCCCTATTTTCATTTCTCTCGGGTCCCTCCTGGTTGCCATCATCTATGTTCTGAGGCCCAGCATCTCCTTTGCAGCTGTGATACACTATGGGCAAAGGGACTTCTAGTGGCCGCATTTGATTTTCTGGGGCCTCACTTCAGCTTTGACATTGGATAGTTCTACAAATGTAGAATCTACAAATTCTACCTTTTCATTTGTCCGCTTCCAGAAACAGCCCATGATGAAAACAATGGCCACTGGAGGCTGCAGGTAAGAGCTGATAGACTGGATATAGACGAAGAGCTGGCCGCCTTGGCTCGCCTGCACCAATGGGATCCAGAGGATGGACACCACGACCAGAAGCAGTACAAACACTCTGGTGCAGCCCGGCCCCACCCAAAGAAAGGCCCAACATTAGCTCTCCCTTCTCCCCCATCACCCATCCATGGGGAAAGGCCTCCCTCTACCCACTAAGCCAGAAAACTTCTGGGTCAGCCTTGGAAATCAAGATGGCGGGGGTGGGGGGTGGCAGGTGGCAGGTGGACCATGGAGAGGGGGGAGGGTATCATGGCACCTTCCAAGTCTGTAATGGAGGTGCTTATTTGCAAGATATTTCCATATGTTTCACATGTTATGTTTTTAATGTGAAGATGCAGATATCCCTTAGTCTCTGTTCTCTGCCCAATCTCATGGTTAGTGGCCTCAGCCCAAGATTGCCTCCTACTCAGAGCAAGACCTCCCCTATGACTGAAAGAACTCCCTTCCACCTACTACATGATGGCAGGGGCTGCTAACTGACCTCATTCAACCATAATGGAAAAATACCAATTGGGTTCTATCTCTAGGAGCTTCAAGTTGGTCACTATAGCTTTCAGTTTTGTTTCCTCCCTCCCATCCTTAGTCTCCTTCTAAAAAAGCTATAAGACTTCAGGATTTGTGCGGTGAGGTCAGCATCACCCCCTCACCTGCCCACAATCATGAGTTCCCATTCAGAAGATTTGGGCCGGAAATGGAGCCAGAGGTCCATGGTGAAGATGGTACTGGAGCTATTAAAGATGGAGGTGAGGGAAGACATCAGTGCAGCCACCATCACGGACATCATCAGTCCCCGGAGCCCTGGGAGGCAGAGGAAAGACCACCGTGGAACACAAGGTCCTTTTGGTAACAGCCGTTTCCCCTGGCCTCCTTCCATTCCTTTCTTCTCCAACAGCCCCAAGCCCTGCTTTTAGCAATGCCTGCCATCTTGGGATAGGAGGAGAGTGGGTGGAGAATCCTCTGGGAAGATGGAAAGACCTTGATCAGCAACTCTTAGGATGAGGCCACTAGGTTCTCTTGTCTTGTGCCTTGTACTGGGTAGAAAGGGATACTTAGAAGTAGGGCAGTCTAGTGCCCAAAGTCTAAAGCCAAGCCTTGAGCCCAGCCTAGCTTAGAGTTGAAATTTGTCTATAACCAGAACCCAGGATAGGACAATGTCAAACAAAGAGCCTACCTCCTTTCTTTAGTCTTCATGGGAGGTGGGGAGGGCATCATACCTAAGGGCAGGAGCTCCAGAACAAGTTTGGGGTAAGCAATATCAGAGCATCCAGCCGAATTGCCACAGACTCTCTGGCAGATCTCAGGGGAAGCGCAGGCAACCAGATCTGTGAAGGAAAACACATGTATGATCCTGGGCAAGTCATTTAACCTTGTTTGCTTCAGTGTCCTCATCTGTAAAATGAGCTGGAGAAGGAAATGACAAACCACTCCAGTATTTTTGCCAAGAAAACCCCAAATGGGGGTCATGAATAGTGTGATATGAGTGAAACAACTGAATAACAATAATAGCTAGTTTAGTACATGGTGTTGTACAGTAGGTGTTGTACAGTAAGTGTTGAAGGCATCTGGATAAATGAGCCAGTAAATATTTTTTTTTTTGCTTTTTTGGAGGGCAATTGGGGTCAAGTAACTTGCCCAAGGTCACACGGCTAGGTTTTTTTTGTTTGTGTGTGCGTTAAGTGTCTGAGGCCAGATCCGAACTCAGGTCTTTCTGACTCCAAGGCCGACGCTCTATTCACTGCGCCACCTAGCTGCCCCTGCCAGTAAATATTTCTGCAGCAGTACAAGGAGGAGCTTGGACATGATGACCTCTCAAGTCCTCTCCAGCTCTAAATTTTCTGACACTATAAACCTTATATGACAAATTGCTGAAGGAACATCAGGATTATAAAGAGACTTTTCAGACCTTCCAGTCTTACCCTCTCATTTCACAGATGAAGAATCCGGCTGGCCTGGCCCTCCAGGTCAAGCAGCTTTCTGGTCAAGAGTGCTGGTATATTTCTGCCTGGAGGCTAGACCACCGTTAATTTACTACTTGCATAGGGTCATAATATGGGTCAAAATAGGTAAAAATTTTCAATAATGAAAAATGGGGAGAGGTTTCTTGTAGAGAAAAGTTGGAGACACTGGTTCAGGGAAGCAACTGGACAAAAATTATTCCAATCATCAGGAAAATAAATTCAAGATCCCAAGGCCAATTCAACTTCATAGGATCATAGATTCAGAGATGGAAAGGACCTTAAAAGATCATCTGGTCCCCACCCTCTAATTAAAAAAAATTTTTTTTAATTATTCTGGGGTGGTTAGGTGGCACAGTGAATAGAGCAGGACGACCTGAGTTCAAATCCGGCCTCAGACACTTAATACTTACTAGCCATGTGACCTTGGGCAAGTCACTTAACCCCAATCGCCTTGCCCTCCCCCCTCCAAAAAAAATTATTCTGAACTTAAACACCTGAAAAAAAACATTTCCACACACACCAGCAGAACACACACACAAAAGGATTCTGTATGAAAAATGAGTCTCTATATCAGACTGCTGGCTTTTTAAAAATATGTATAATAATTTCTACATATTACTTTCAAAACTCTCCTACTTGTCTCTACTTCCTTTTGAACTTCTTCTGTCCTCTCGTGTGTTTAAAAAATTACAATGGCCCTCCTTTTTTTTCATTTCTATTATTACCCCAACCCCTTCCCCCCATTAAAGAGGAGGATTGGGGAACCATTATAACAAGCACAGTCAAGCACAAATGAATCCAACTGTGTTCACATCCCAAAATGTTGGTCTCTTTCTGCCCTTGTGTCCATCACCACTTGGTCTGTAGGTAACATCGAAGGTCCTTGGAAGACATGCCAACTCCCTCATTTTACAGATAAGAAAATGAGGCCCAGATATGTTCAGTTATTTGGCCAAGGTCCCATAGGTAGTAAATAGCAGAGCTGGAATCCGAACCCAGGCCCTCTGACTCCAAATCTCGTGGTCTTTCCAAGGTTTATACTTAGTCTGGCCATGGCTTCCCTCCCACTCGCCCTCACCTGGGAAGAGGACTCGGCTGATCATGCCAGGCATCACCATCAGGAAGAGGGGTAGCACCTTCATGTATGCAGCCAGCAGTGAGCCCCCTTTGGCGTGGGAAAGGTTTTTGGCAGCGAGAGACCGTTGGACGATGACCTGCAAACCACAGAGGGCGTTTGGGAGGGCGCGGGAGCAGCTCTGCCAGGGGCTGCTTGCTCAGCCTCAGAGAAGCCTGCGCGGGTGGATTGGAAGAGATGAGCTCAGTACCATCACCATCTTTGTCCATTCTTAAATCTGAACACAGCATCCAACCCAGCAAGGAACTTGAAGGCAAAGAGGTTCCCTCTCTGGGGAAAAATTCTTCTAAGGCAACATGATTAATAATCACATTCCCATCACTTAACTCCTCTGATGACATATAAGTCAGAGAAATGATAGAGAGCCTTTACTGTCTACTACAGTTATTAATTTGGCCCCTTAATTATCTGTGGCCTTTCATTGTCCTTTACTTCTTTGGTGGTTATATTATGTCTCCACTAAGTGGGGACTCTTAGGATCACGGGCTAGACCCCCGTTTTTCTTTCCAGTCTTATTTCATGGTTTTTCCCTTAAAGTAGGCTCTGTTCCAAACTAGTTTTCTGGCTATCCATCTCCAGCCCCCATACCTTTGCACAGCAATGCCATATGCTTGGAATGCACTCCTTCCTCACTTTGGCATCATGGAATTCTTTTTTTTTTTTTTTTTTGCTTTTTGGAAGGGGAAAGGCAGGGCAATTGGGGTTAAGTGACTTGCCCAAGGTCACACAGCTAGTTTTTGTGTTAAGTGTCTGAGGCCAGATTTGAACTCAGGTCCTCCTGACTCCAGGGCAGGTGCTCTATTCACTGTGCCACCTAGCCACCCCTATAGAATTCTTAACTACCTTCAAAACACACCTCGTACATGAGATCTTTCCTAATGTGTTCAGTTGATCTCTTTCCTGAAATTACATTTTATATGCTCTGCATTTTCTTCTCTGTGAATGGTAGCATGGAAGTCAGAGGACAAGAATGGTTTCTTTTTATTCCTTATATCCTTAGTACCTAACACTGTGCTTTGTAGAGAGTAGGTATTTAATAACTGTATGTGGAATTGAATTTGATTGAAACAAGAAGCTCTGATTGGGCTAGTGCTAAAAGGTGATGTTTTCCATTCTTAGCAAAGGTATAATGAAGGAAAGAAACAACTACATTTTAAACACCTCCTATGTGCTTCACAAATATTATCTCATTTCATCCTAAAAACAACCCTGTGAGGTAGGTGCTATTTTTAATTATCATTTTACAGTTGAAGAAATCGAGGCAGACAAAGTGACCTGCTGAGGGTCACATGGTAAGATCCGAGGCTGGATCTGAACTCAAATATCTACCACAACACCTAACTGCCTCTAGAAGGGGAGGTGGGGAATGGGAAAGTCCTGAACAAGAGGGCAAGATGTGACCAACATCTCTCCTCCCCGTGAGATATGTATGCTGTTGCTTCTTTGTGGCATTTAACATGCATTGAACACATCTATTTTCAAACATGACAAAATACATTTCAAGACTAAATACAAGAGTGTCCTAAACGTCTTGGTGCAGTTTAAGCTATTTACACAACGAAAGATTAAAACTCCACTAAGATTTTTGGGAAAACCTGTTTTGCAAGGTTAGGTGTTATTTGGGATCATTAGTAATATTTTTCCCCTCCTAGGGTCTATCAGGAGCTTTCAATAAAATGCATTTTTTTTCACTGACATATAATCAACCTCATGGACAGTATGATCATGAAGAGTTGAACACACCTGAACAACAACAAAAAATGGAGTACATTCCTCTTACACTGCATTGCCCAAAGCTTAATAAAGTACTCCAGATGTTTTCTGACTAGGACAGAATACCTGGGGACCATCGCCTCCCCTATTCTGAACAACATGCTTCTATTATGAAATTGAAGCTCACAGCAACCCTTCTCTCTCTCTCTCTCTCTCTCTCTCTCTCTCTCTCTCTCTCTCTCTCTCTCTCTCTCTCTCTCTCTCTCTGTCTCACACACACACACTCACAAATACTTTTTTTTTTAAGACAGGGGCAACCATGTTCCACCACTGACTTTATAGTGAACCAGTAAAGGCACTAAAACTCTTAGGCTTTCTTCATAGGAATTGTTCTCCAGTCATATTTCTCCACTTTTTTGTTCTTCAGATGATTTTGATAAGCGTGTCTGATGTTCTAGTAATCCACAACCTTTTAAAACAGTGAGGGCTTTCAGTGAAGAGAAGAATTCACTCTGGGAGTCTGCTGATTTGCACTACAAGGTGTCCAATTAAATATTAGGGTTTTAATGACTCCTTTTAGTTCCTGCTATAGTGGTTTTAACATTAGAAGGACAAGGGTACCAAATGACCCCAAAACTTGATCTCTTGAGATATTCCCGAAATTTAGACAAAGATCCCACTTTAGATCAATCAAAAGTCAAAGGGTTTGAGGCCATAGATAATAGGTGGAAGGGCACTCCAGAGACCACCTGCTTTGCCTCCCCTTCCTTCCACCTTTCACCTTGAGGCAGGTGGATGTTGAACCAGTCAGGATAGTTATCTAAATGAGAAGTGGATGGCCAACAACACTCCCAAATGGGGCTGAACCAGAATAAAATGTAACTGGGAAATATTTTTTAAATAAATAAAAATATAATAGAATGTAGATAATGCTAATATATAGTTTTCAAAGTCAGTATGTGGCCCCCAGCTCAGTGGCCCCTGTTTTTATTTGTGTTTGACATCATTGGACACTCTCCTCTTTGCCCGTCTCCAGCTAGAGAAATGCTACAGACTCCCTGGCTTTTTCACTCCGTTGCTGTATTCATCTTAACAATCATAGAGTTATTACATCTACATGAAATCATTCCTGCCTGGAGTTGCTCTGAGTCTCTTCCTGTAGCCGACTTAACCCTCCTCTTTTATCCACCAAATCCCACATCTTTTTTATATTTCAATTTTTCCTTAAAGTCAGGCACGGGTGAATCTTTGCTGGAAGTATGAAGAAGAAAGTACTAGGAAATACATTTTGGGGTACTCAAATATCTGCAAATTAAATCTCATTAACCCATTTGTTTACATTATAATTTTAAGAGATGTGTTCCCATAGAAAAAGATAACTAACACCTACTATTGAAAAGGTCTCTACTTCAAAGAACTGTGATTTTACTGCTATAGAGAATCCTTCCACTAATACAAATTGCAGCCCTTCTCTAACTTAGAGAATTGATTTTGAGCCTTGCTGTGGGTAAAAAAAAATTGTTGCCTTATAGTTTTCCTTGAAGTAGGATAGTTATTGGACAAGAGACATAGAATAGATCACTGAACCCATACTTGAAGCCTTTTCAGCCTGTCAAAACAGCCTGGGGTTATAGCCTTCAAGAACCTAGGATCATGTTCAGATCACAAAGAAACATCAAAATAGTACGATAGTGAAAGTTGACTCCCCTCAAAAAAAACAAAAAAACAAACCAACAACTTAAAAAGTCACACTAGAATGCAGCCAACCTTTTAAAAAGTCAAACATTTAACAAATAACTCTATCATAATATTTCTAATCACTCAAAAGAGAGCTATAACCAGAAATTTTTGCACTGGAGGAGAATCCCCCAGCACATGAGATCTCAAACACTGCTAGGAAAGTTACAAGCTTGAGGGGCAAGGCAGGAAAAAGTTCATCTGAAGATGAGCCACCAGGGAGAAAGAATATTTTCAGGAAAACTGTGAGTCCCCTGATGAAGAGGCTGCTGGGGTCATGGATAGGGTAGGAGCAGACCTAGACTGGAAAGGGCTTCACTTACTTCCCCAGTAGCTGTGAGGGAGAAGTTGTTCCTGGACCTTCTTATTTTAAATAATTATTCTTGCTGAGGAGACATTCATTTCATTTGTTTCTCTGGCCCAGGGAGACTACAAAGGCTCTCAGCTCCCTCTAAATTTCAGCCATTCGGGGCAGTGTCCCTGCTGCCTGCCCTAATTATAGGACTTTACACTCAAATATATTGGAGAACTGGACGGAAAACACAGGCCTCAACAGTACCAGACATTTAATATATTGGAGAAATACTTAAAACATTTTCTGTATTTGCAGAAAATGTTTTCAAAAAATACCTAGCTTTGAACATCCTGCCACCCCCAAAGTGACCTCTTTGGGGAGTGATTGTTTTCCATCTGTTTTTAACATTAAAGTAAAATTGTGTTGAAAATGCAACACTGTTCACCTACAAATGAGAGGTACCATCTCTTTAGACTTATTGTAACCCCCTCCCCATTTTGCTAAACTTGGAGTTTTAGGTTGATTTAAACATCTTTAGAAAGCTTAAGGAAGTCGGGAGAAAAGAAAGGAAAGAGGGATCAAAGCAGAACTCCAAGAAGACAAGATTAGAGAGAAATAGGACCTGGAGAGAATGTACCTTTAAACAATATACAGTCCAATATACAATTAACTTGAGTCACATAATGCCTGGCAATGACTTACATTGAATCACAGATAGAATTAAATGAATGTGCTAAAGTCAAGCTATGCATATTGAATACACAAAAAGTGAGTTGACTTGTACCTGATCAGTACACCAGTACCAAAGTGAAGGGATTGACATTCCAAGAAAAATCCCTGGCCAGGGAAGATCAGAGTTCACAGGGTCTCGGAAAATATGGAAAGCATCAGCTCTAGGCAACCCACAGCTGTTGTTGGCACTCCGGTTGCTGGCCACAGCTGTAAAGTATTTGTTCTGCAGCCCTTCCATACCACCAACTGCAGCAAAACCTGAAATTTAGAGGAGATATAAATTAGAAGTAAAATCAGATTGACCCTTTAATTCTCTGTCGGCTGCTTGCAAGATGATGGCTGAAGCTGGACAAATGTACCGAACCCAACCTCACAATCAAATGCAGAAAAATCAAATGATTCTTTTTCAGACCATAATATAATAAAAATTACATGTAATAAAGGGCCATGGAAGCATAGATTAAAAGTTAATTGGAAACTAAATAATCTAATCCTAAAGAATAAGTGGGTCAAAGAACCAATCATAGAAACAATCATTTCATTAAAGAGAATGACAACAATGAGACTACATTCCTAAAGTTTTGTGATATAGCCAAAGTAGTCCTTGGAGAAAAATTCATATCTACACATCAATGAAAGAAAGAGCAGATCAATTAATTGATTGTGCAACTTAAAAAACTAGAAAAAGAATAAACGTCAATGCAAAAATTTTAAATAAGATACTAGCAAGGAGATTACAGCAATATATCACAAAGATTATACACTATCACCAGGTGGGATTTCTACCAGGAATACGGAACTAGTTCAATATTAGGAAAACCATCAGCATAATTGAACGTACCATAATAAAAACAAGAAAAAACATGATTTTATATCAATAAATGCAGAAAAAGCCTTTGACAAAATACAATACCCATTCCTAATTAAAACACTAGAAAGCATAGGAATCAATGGAGCCTTTCTTAAAATAAGTAGTATCTTTCTAAAACTAAAACCAAATATTACCTGTAATGGGGGTAAATTTGAATCCCTTTTCACACAAATAAAAAACCAGATCTATACAACTGGAGAAATATTAACTGCTTGTGGGTGAGCTGAAACAATATAATAAAATGCCAATTCTACCCAAGTTAATTTATTTATTTTGTCCTACACTAATTAAACTGCCAAAAATTATTTTATAGAGCTAGGAAAAATAGTAACAAAATTCATCTAGAAAAACAAAAGGTCAAGAATATCAAGGGAATACATTTTTAAAATGTTGAGGAAGGTGGATTAGAAGTTCCAGATTTCAACCCCAGCGTTTGGGATGGAAGCTCCCCTGGCTTGTGGCAGAAAGCCCAAAAGTCAAGTAATTGAGTGGCAACATGCCTAGGCAAAGGAAATAAAATAAACAGAAAAATTCAATATTAGACTCCTATTTTGGGGGCAAAGAGGATCAAAGCATGGAACAAGAGGAGGACTGGGAGGTCAGAACTCCTGTACCAAAAGCCCCAAATGAAAATACAAGCTGGTTACAGGCCATAGAAGACCTTAAGAAGCAGATAGAGAAGTGGGGGGGAAAATTGGGAAGAGAAATGAGAAAGATGGAGGAAAAGTATGAAATGAGAGTCAACAGCCTGACTGAGGAAAATAACACCTTAAAAAATAGACTAACTCAAATGGCAAAAGAGGCTCAAAAAGGTAATGAGGAGAAAAACGCCTTAAAAAGCCAAATTTGCCAGATGGAAAAAGAATCTCAAAAGCTCACTGAGGAGAATCATTCCTTTGGAATTAGACTGGAGCAAATGGAAGCTAATGACTTTATGAGAAATCAAGTTGCTATTAAGCAGATCCAAACAAATTAAAGAATAGAAGGCAATGTGAAATATCTCATGGGAAAAACCACTGATCTGGAAAATAGATCCAGAAGAGATAACCTAAAAATTATTGGACTACCTGAAAACCATGATCAAAGAAAGAACCTAGAAATCACCCTCAAGAAATTCTCAATGAAAATTGCCCTGATGTTTTAGATCCAGAGGGCAAAATAGAGGTTGAAAGAATCCACCAATCACCTCCTGAAAAAGATCCCCAAAAGAAAACTCCTAGGAATATTATATAGCCAGGTTCCAGAATTCCCAGATCAAGGAGAGAATATTACAAGCAGCCAGGAAGAAATAATTTCAATATTGTGGAAACACAATCGGGATAACACAAGATCTAGCAGCTTCTACACTAAGGGATTGAAGGGCATGGAATATGATATTCCAGAGGGCAAAGGAGCTGGGGTTAAAACCAAGAATCACCTACTCAGCAAAACTGAGTATCATGTTTCAGGGGAAAATATGGTCATTCAGTGGAATAGAGGACTTTTTAGCATTCTTGAGGAAAAAACCAGAGTTGAATAGAAAATTTGACATTCAGACACAAGAAGCAAGAGATGCTTGAGAAGGTAATCAGAGAAAAGAAATCAAAAGGAATCTATGAAAGTTGAACTATTTACATTCCTACATGGAAAAACGATAACTGTAACTGATGAAACCTTTCTCAGCATGAAAATAGCTGAAGAAGGGTATATGGGCATATGAATACATATGTGAATGTTTACAGGTATACATGGATAGAGGACACAGGTTGAATTTGGTGGGAAGGGATGGTACTTAAGGGGTGAAGTTAAGAGGTGAGAGAGGAATGTGGCAAGAGGAGATGGGGAGAGACAGAATGGGGTAAACTCTCTCATAGAGAAGAGGCAAGGGGAAATGGTTACAAGGGAGGGGAAGAACAGGAAGACAAAAAGGCAAAACCATATTCTCATTGAATTTGGGTCAGGGAGAGAATGACATATATACTAAATGGGATATCTCACCCTGCAGAAGAGGAGGGGGGAGGGGGATGAGAGGGGGGAGGATGGAGGGGGGAGGATGAAGGGGAGGGCATGCTTGGGGGAGGGGAGGTTGGAGACACCCACTTTTGAAAAGGGACAGGATCAAAGTAGGGAATGGACCAGGTTGGGGGTGGGATGGGTGGGAGGGAAATGTAGTCAGTCTTTTACAATATATTTACTATGGTAATGTTTTGCATAGCTATATACGTACAACATATACTGAATTGCTTATCTTCCCAGCGGGAGTGGGTGACAAGGGACGAAGGGAATGGATCTGGGATTGAAAGTTTTAAAATTAAATGTTTCAAATATATATATATATATATATATATATATATAAATACTATTATTAATACTATTTTGCATGTAACTGGGAGATAAGATGTGCAGGCATTGGGGCATAAGGATTCACCTTGCCCTAATGGAAAAGTCGAAGGAGGTATGGGAGAAGAGATGGGAGAGATCAGACTGGATGAGTAAGTCCTGTGAGACTGCTATTCTGGGGTCATGGGTAGGGGAAAAATGGGGGAAAAATTGTAACTCAAAATCTGATGGAAATAATGATGTAAAACAGAAGTTAATAAAGCATTTGAAAAAAAGAAGAAGTTCCAGATTTCAAACTATATTACAAAGTGGTAATCATGAAAATAATCTGATACTACCCAAGAAACAGAGTGTTGGGTCAGTGAGCTAGATCAGTACACAATACAAATGATCATAGAAATTTAGTGTTTTATAAACCCAAAGATCCAAACTTTGGGGGTAAGGACTCACAATTTGGCAAAAATTGCTGGGAAAACTAGAAAGCAATTCGCCAGTAACTAGGCATAGACAAACATCTCACAACATATACCAAGAAAAGGTCAAAACATATAAATGATTTAGGCATCAAGGTGATATAATAAGTAAATTAGGGGAACATGGGAAAATGTACCTGTCAGATCTATGGATAAGGGAAGAGTTTATGACCAAATAAGAGATAGGATTTGTTGTTCAGTCGTTTTCAGTTGTATCTGACTCTTTATGACCCCATTTGTGGTTTTCTTGGCAAAGATACTGGACTGGTTTGCCATTTCCTTCTCCAGTTCATTTTACAGATGAGGAAACTGAGGCAAACAGGGTAAAATGATTTGCAAAGTTCATATAGCTAATACGTGTCTGAGACCAGATTTGAACTCACAAAAATGAGTCTTCCCAACTGCAGGCCCAGGACACTATCCACTGTGCCCCTGCAAGTGGAGTACTGAACTAGCCCAAACATTCTAGAGAACAGTTTGGAACTATGCCAAGAGGGTTATAAAACTGTGCATGCACTTTGACTTAGCAACAAGCACTTTATAATAAGGTCTTTATCCCAAAGAGATTTTTAAAAAGGGAAAAGGGTCTATTCTACAAAAGTATTCTTAACAGTTTTTTTTTTTTTTGTGGTAGCAAAGAATTGAAAATCAAGGGAATACCCATCAATTGAGGAAGGGTTGAACAAATTGTACCATATGATTAGGGTGGAGAACTATTGTGCTATAAGAAATGAGGAGGGGAATGGTTTCAGAAAAACCTGGACTGCCTTATATGAATTCATGCAAAGCAAAATGAGCAGTATCAGGGCGGCTGGGTGGTACAGTGAATAGAGCACATGCCCTGGAGTCAGGAGGACCTGAGTTCAAATCCGGCCTTAGACACTTACAAAAACTAGCCGTGGGACCTTGGGCAAGTCACTTAACCCCAACTGCCCTACCTTCCCCACTACAAAAAAAAAAAAAGCAAAATAAGCAGTATCAGGAGAACATTGCACACAGTAACAACAATATTGTAAAGATGATCAACTGTGAAAGACTTAGCTACTGTGATGAAGACAATGATCCAAGACAATTCCAAAGGACTCATGATAAAAGATGCTAACCGCCTCCAAAGGGAGAACTTATGAGCTTTGAATGAAGAGTAAAGCATTCTTTTTCCACTTTATTTTTATGGCTTTTTATGATTTCTTTTGCAGGATGGCTAATATGGAAATAAGTTTTGTATAACTTCACATGTATAATTAATATGTAATTATTTGCCTTCTCAAAGTGTAGGACAGGTGGGAAAGAGGGAATTTGAAACTCAAAATTTAAAAAAAAGTTAAAATATTTTACATGTAATTTTTACATATAATTTATATGAAATATTTAATGAAATAAAATAATTTTTAAAAAATTTTGAGTATTTAAAATAAGAAAACAAGTCCATAGACCTCAGGTTAAGAATCTGAACTAGATGGTCTCTAAGATACATTCCAGCTCATAATCTATGATAATTATGCCACATTTGATGTAATAGTAATGAAATTTGAAGATTCCTTTGTATTGCCAAGCTAACAGGTACTTAGCACTTAATTTCAAATTAAGCCTCTGTAAAGAAATAGAAGGTATGAACCCCTGTTGCTAATGGAGACAGAATTTCTCTCAGTGAGTATCTGGAGGCTGGGCTGCTACTGCTGGATTTAGGACTGAACTGAGAATTGAGAGGAACAGAGAGGAGAAATGAGAACTGAGACAGAACTTCTTGGAGTAAGCCACATGGAGGCTGAGGAAGAGAGGCCCAGGCTGGAAAAAGTGATTTTTATTTTGAGAACAGAACTTGTGGTGGCAGAGCTTCTTCTGAGAACCAGCTGGAACTTTTGCTGAGGAGTTACCATGAGTGAGAGAGGAGGATCCCTGCTTGAGGGAACCTGTTCTGTTGTGAAGGCTTGGGAATGTGGGTGTTCTCTGCATTAACCATGTGTACCAGCTTCATGGTTACTGTAATGACTTTGACTTCCTGATTCTGGGACTTGGTTTCCTGGTATTTGAATAAGGACTTGAGGTGGACTAGACACAGTGAGCTTCAATATGGAACAGGAACTGCATGGAGAGCTAGACAAGGAACTGGGAGCTGTCTGCCTTTGAACCCAGGTGGCAGTTGGTTAGATTCGGGTGGGAGCTGGGACCATGGAAGAGGAACCATGGAAGCTGAGAGCCTGTCTCAAGTCAAGATGAAAAGACCTCTCCTTGGGTATTTAATGCTGACTGATGAAATTGTAACTTACTTGTGACCTAGGGGTGGATGGCCTCAAAACTATGTGACCACTTTGGTGAAAACTATGTGGCTATTTTAGTGATAAGTTGTAGCATTGTAAATGCTGTATCTTGACTTTCTTTGAATTTTTTGTCTTAATTTGTTACTGAATAAATAGAGGGTTTACTATACTGTGTAATCAGAACCTTGAAAGCTATTCACAGCAGCAGTCCTCTGGAAAGCTGCTTGTGCTTGGCTTTACCCTTGGTTATCCAGTTACAGACAAAACAACAAAACAAGTGGGTAAAGGCAATTAAGAATTGAGTGCAATAGCTCCCTGAACTGAGGTATGCAAGCAGTCAGCATTTAAAAAAAGGTAACAAATCATGTGTCTTCAATGGGAATCCAGTGGTCAGTGAAGGCCACCAAGGTCTTTGGATCAGTGCCTGGCACATAATAAAGATATTTAATAGATGCATGTTGCTCTTTGACTTAGATAAGATAGCATGAAGGCCCTGGGGCTAAAAGACATTGCTCTCTGGAACCAGGCCAAAGAAGTACTGAAATCTGAGGGAAGCTGGCCAAGATCAACAATGCCAAAGGCCCAGTGGTAGAGCCTGGGTTTGCACTGGTAGAATTCTTACCAGAATTGGCAAAAAAGGCAGTGAGTTTAGGCAAGAGTAGAGGGTCCTTTTATAATTTGTTCACATCACAGGCCAGAATTGTTTTAAAGATGGTGCATGGGTGATCAATCTGTGTAGAAGCAGAGAGGGGAGAGGAGAAAAGAGAGCCTGAATAAGAGTTATGTGGAAGGAGGAGAATTCTCAATCTGGGCCAATCTGATCCATCTCCCAAGAAGTATGGATGCCATGGCAACAGCTGGAGGAGAAGCATGTGCTGCTTGCTTGTCTCAGTCACACTTGGCAATTTCCCAGGAGATAGCATCTCTCAAGAGGTCTATTAGGGCAATGCTTCTTAAATTGTGGGTCGAGATAGGGCGTCAAGTAGCTGAATGTGGGGGTCATGAAAAATTTGGCAACAGTAAAAGGTTTCTGAATGTGCAACAACCAAAAATTAATTCAAAATCAAATGTGTAATGAATCCAAGGTGTTTCTGGCAACACTTGCCTGTGTCACATCACGCAACTTCACTGAACCCTGGTTCTGAGCACACAACATGCGTACTTTGCACTGCATATGCTATCATGTGATCAATGGCAACAAATGCTACCAGAAACACTTTGGCTTGGATTTGAGACTATTGTATGTTTTTGAAGAGTTTTTACTGTAATACAAAATCATTAAATTAATTTTGGCTTGGAATTAGGACAGATTTTCCAACAATTTCTGAAATGGTCCTAAACATAACTTCTGTCATTTTGTACTAGGTATTTATGTAACGACGATTATAAAGTCAGAGTATTTATCAACTCTGAAAAATATTGAAGATGCTCTATGTCCCACATATCAAATGTCCCACAGTATCAAATATTCTGCCAGGATTTAATTCTTTATGTAAAAATAAACAAGAACATCCACCTCATTAGTATATAAACTTGCTTTCAGCTTTAATAAATGGTAAAATTATGTTTATACCAAAGAATTGTTTTAAAATAAATTTCTTTATCATTTATTATCAGTAAATGTTTGATTTGTATACCTATACACCTGGGATCATGTAAAAATTTCATGGGTGAAAAGAGGTCGAGAGTGTAAAAAGTTTAAGAAGCCCAGTATTAGAGTAGGGGCTTTGTCTTATCTAAACTTTGTATCAGCTTCACTACTACATGGATAATACATACAGCAAGTGCTTAATAACTATTTGTTGAATTGGATTGTATTGATGTGTTTCCCCAGAAATTACTCATTTTCCTTAAGTAGTTAGTGAGGCTTTTCTGACAAAAAAAATTCCACATACCTGGAATGTATGTGGAATAGGCTCTATTAACAGGACTCATTATAATCTATGTGTGATTGATTGCATATGTCAATCACTTTTACTCTCTGCTTAAAGGCCCTTTTAAAATTCTAGAGTTTTTTTTTAATGTTCTAAATGTAATATTTCCCAATAAAAGCACTTTTACAGAGAAGTCTCTGAGGATGACCATTCACATCAAATGGAAGTTTATAAAAGTTTAGTGCTGCTATGAGCATACTTGGCTGTTAAGGAAGATATTATTGTATTTAAATTGCAAGTGACATCTGGTAGAACACATAGTAGCTAAAACAGAAAATCTTAATGGTTTGTGTGCCAAGGACTCATTTGGAAATCTGGTGAAGCCTATGGCCCCTTTTCAGAATTATGTTTTTATGTGCATAAAATAAAAGATACAGAATTACAAAGGAAATAGATTATATTGAAACACAGTTATCAAAAATTCATTGGTGTTCTTTTTAAAGTTCGTGAACCCCACATTAAATCCCCCAAGCTAGAGTTTAAGAGAGAATTATATGCAGGTAGATAGATATGACATTTGTCTCTATAGAAATTATCTTTGAACAGTTGAAAACTGAAGAAAACCTTAAGGGAGATGGTATAGAGTCAAGAAGACCCAGGAGAGAACCTTGGGGAGATGCTGTCACTTAGCAGGTGGGTAAAAGATGAGGATCCACCAAAGTATATTGAGAAGGAATGATTGGATAAATGAGAGAAGAACCAAGAGAGAGGAGTGTTAGGGAACCCAAGGAAGGAGGAAAGTATCCAAGAAGTAATAGTATCAAAAGTTGCAGCAAAATCAGAGTGAGAACTGAGAAAAAGCCATTTAATTTATCAGTTAAGGCATCATTAATCATCTTGGAAGGCATTTTAAGTGGAGTGAAGGGAACAGATTTTCCAAAGCCAGAACGCAAGGATTAAAAAGTTAGTAAAGAGTAAGGAAATTGGGGCAAAGATTATAGATGAATCTTTCAATAGTTTGGCTATGTAAGAGATAAAAGATAAAAGATAATAGATTGAAAGGATGGCAGGGTCAATTGAGAGCTTTTTAAGGATGGGGAAAACCTTGGCATCTTTGTAAGTGACAGGGGAAAAGCAAACAGACAAGGTAAGGATGAAGATTTGAAAAGAGAAGGAATGATCTAAGAGGACAAGTTTCCCAAAGAAACAGGAGGTATGAAATTAAGAACACAGTGGAGGAGTTGGGTTTGGTAATCATAAGGGCCGCCTCTTCAACAGAAAATGGATAGAGGAAGAGAGAATGGAATTGAAGGATTTTCAAACTTTGTGGCTTGCAAAACTCACAAGGAGCCTAAACCAGATTGAAACATAACTGGGAAATGTTTACCAAAATAAATAAAATATCGTTTTTCTTGCTGATGTTGTTGTTATTCAGTTATGTTCTACTCTACTGTGACACCATTGGGGGTTTTCTTTGCAGAGATACTGGAGTGGTTTGCCATTTCCTGCTCCAGCTAATTTTACAGATGAGGAAACTGAGGCAAATAGAATTAAGTGACTTGTCCAGGGTCACACAGCTAGTAAGTATCTGAGGCCAGATTTGAACTCAGGAAGATGAGTCTTCCTCACTCCAGGCCCAGCATTCTATCCACTTTGCCACCTCCCTGCCTTGCATAGATAATGTTAATTTGTGGTTTTCTAAGTCAACATGCAACCCGCAGGGGTCCATTACTATTAGAGTTGGATACTACTGGTCCTATGATAAAGTAGGGAAGAAAGAACTCACTAATCTCAATTGCCTCAGCTAATTGAGAGGCAAATTCATTTACTAAGAGAGTATAGGGAGGAGATAGTATTGGAGCTTTAAAGAGAGAGGATAAGATTTGGAATAGTCAGGAAGAAAAAAAGGATTGCCTTATTAGGATCTGGCTGAGATTAATTGACATAAACTGGAGTAAATCTAGGACAGTGTGGGGAGCCTGTGGCCTTGAGGCTACATATGGCCCTCTAGGTCTTCACGTGCCACCCATTTGGGTTCAAAGGACCCCACTTGAGGATCTAGAGGGCCACAGATGACCTCGAGGCCATAGGGTCCCCACCGCTAATGGCCATGTAACTTTGCCTGGGAGCATTCAGCACCACATTACTAGGAATGAAGAAGACAGATAATGAGAGCAACCCAACTGGATTTGGGGAAGGTAAGACTGGCAGTAGGGGGAAAGGGGCAATAGTTTCAAGGGTCACGGATTGTATACGTTTGAAATGGCCAAAGGAAAGGTCGAGTGTGAAGGGCAGAAAAGAAGGGCAGCATAAAGGTAGATGGACAGAAGAAGGAGGAGGAATGAAATTCATGTGGAGGATGTAGAACAGACTTCAGAAGTATAAGGCAGAGAGAGAAACTGAAGGATGAAGGGTGAGGGTCATTGGGAAGAACCTCAGGATTCTACAATTCAGAAGTGGAATAGGGATATGTGACAGGTGTGACCCATCCCTGTTTGCAGCTTGGAGTGAAGAGGATGACCCTAGGAATAAATGTAGAAGGTGAACGAAGAAGACATTCGTTCCCTAAGGATGAGGGCTGACTTTTAGATACAACTTCATGATTTACAACTGCTTTGTGAGGTTGGGAGTGTATTAGTCCCATTTTGCAAATAAAGAGTAAACTCTGAGTTGGATTCTTTCCACTAAACCATTCTGCTAGCCATCTATTGCCACCTGTCACCTCTACTTCTAAAAACAATTTAAAAAATACAACAGTAACAGCAATTTAATGATGCTCAACATGAGATGCCTGGAAAACACTCACTGTATCCCATTAAAGTGAACGCTCCTGCCAGCATGATGACAGTCTGCAGAGCATCTGTGTAGATCACAGCTGCCAGACCACCTGAAGGGAAGACAGAAGGAATATGGATGGAGGTAGGAAGGATTTACACGGAGCCATGCTTAGATATTAAAAATAGATTCCAAGCATAAGCATCCCAGCAGAATCAATTTAGGCAAAATGCGACCTGGTATTGACCTTGACTTAGGGGGAAAATGTAAAGCCTGGACCAATTGACTTGTTAATGCTTGAAGGGGCTGGTCTGTGGGTGGAGTAGAAGAATGGTATCTGAGTGCAGCACAGGGATGCTTTTATTCATCTCATAACCTTGGAACCATCTTTGACTCTTCCCTCTTTCTCAATCACCACATTTAAACTGATTCTAAGGCTAATCAATTCAACCTCTAAAATGCCCCTTATAGTCATGCTTTCCTTTCCACTCCAGCTCTACTTAAGGCCCCAGTTCAGGACCTTATCTCTTGTCAGAGCTTTCTAAGTGATCTCCTTGCAGTCTATACCTTCCTTCATCCATTCTTCATATTGCTTGCTTCTTGAGTAACCTTCCTCATGCACTGCCCCCATCACATAACTCCTTTACTCAGTGACTCCCTATTGCTAGGTCCAAGATTAAATAAGAGGACATTGGGTTGAATCACATTTGGAGAAACTGGGCAGTCCTTTCACCGATTCCCAGATTCTCACTGTACCTGAAGTCTATCTTTTAACACCAAAATTCTCCTTATAAGACTATAGGACTGCGAAGTACCAAACAATAAAAATCTTGAGAAGAATCACAGACCCAAAAGGCAATGACAAGACCCATGGTAGCTATTACTAAGATGAAAAAGGACGTAGGTGGGTCATATAGTGACAGCGAAAGATAACAGATAGATCCCCCATGTGCTGTACTTGTGAAGCATTAAAACAACCATGAAAGCCCCCAGTGCATGGGGCACTCCAATGGAAAATTTATGGGGAGGAAGGATGGAAAGAAGGGAAAATGGAAGGGAGGGAGAGGGAGATGAAGAGGGAGCAAGAGAGAGGAGGAGGAGGAGGAAGAGGAGGAAGAGGAGGAGGAAGAAGAGAAGGAAGAAGAGGAAGAGGAAGAGGAAGAAGGAAAGATGTAAGGAAAGAAGAGGGGAAAGGAAGATGGGAAGAGAGAAAAGAAAGAATGAAAGGAAGGAATGAAGGATAGAAAGGCAGAGAGGAGAGAGAAAAAGAGAGGGGGAGAGAAGGAGAAAATGAAAGAGGAAGAGAGAAAAAAGAGGGGGAAAGAGGAAAAGAAAGAGGGAGAGAGGGAAATAGGGGCAGAGAGGGGGGAGAAAAAAAGAGAGGGAAAAAGAGAAAGAGGGAGAGGGGAGAGAAAAAAGAGGGAGAAGAGAGAAAGAAAGATTTCTTTTTTAAAATACTAATTAATTTATTTTTAGTTTAGTTTATTTCTAAACTTTAAACTTTCATTTTTTTCTTTTATTCAAGTCTTCTTGTACAAAATGACTAATATGGAAATGTTTTGCATAATTGAACATGTATGACCTATAGCTGATTGCTTACCATCTTGGGAAGGAGGGAGGGAATTTGGAACTCAAAACTTTATATAAATTTTTTTAAAGTAGGGTGGAATGGAAAGAACACAATGGAGAGACCTGGGTTTGATTCCAAGCTCTACTATGTACTACTCTTGTGATACTGGAAAAGTCACCTTACCTTTCTAGGCCTTGTTTTTTTCATCTGTGAGAGAAGGGCATTGAATCAGATGACTTCTAAGGACTCATCCATCTCTAAGTCCTATGACCCCAAACGTACCTGCCACTGTATACAGTGCTGTAATCGCCAACAGCCCCACCACTGCAAGGTACAAATCCAGATGTAAGGATTGCTGGATAAAGATGGCTCCTGCGTACATGTCCACCTGAGGAAATAAGTAAGATCACAGGGGTAGAGCAGGAGGTCCCTCTGGTCCAACACCCTCATATTTTTTCTTTTTGGAGGGCAATTAGGGTTAAGTAACTTGCCCAAGGTCACACAGCTAGGTTTTTGTTTGTGTGTACGTTAAGTGTCCGAGGCCGGATCCGAACTCAGGTCCTTCTGACTCCAGGGCCAACGCTCTACTCACTGCGCCACCTAGCCGCCCTGAATGCCCTCATTTTACAGATGAGAAACATAAGACATGGAGAGAGGATGACTTGCCCAGGGTGGCGGAGGTGAGATATGAACTCAGGTCTTCCTGACACCAAGTCCAGTGCTCTTTCCATTGTACCACTCGATGCTTCCTACACAAGGGAGAAGCTGTTCCTTCTTCCCCTCCTTCCCTCCTATAGTTTGTAAATTCCTGTTTTCTTTCATACCTTCTATAGGGAGAACAAACAATGCATGTTGATTGACAGCCAACATCTTGCTAGAGATAAGGTCAGTACCCTCTCTGTGAGATCCCACCATTCTTCATGGACACCTGGTCCCTGGGGTTGTGAGTCATTCCCCATTGAGGGGCTCTTTCTTTGTCCCTTAGCATGTTTGATTGTCCAAAGGGAGCATGTGTATGGGAGGGTGGTTAACAGGAGCAGGGAACCTTGACATTCAATTTTCTGATATCCAGGTCACAAGACTTTATTGAGGTCACTCCTGGGGCACTGACTCAGAGTATAGTCAGCCAAGGGAGCTGGGAATGATGTAGCCCCTTTGAGGAAACTAAGTCCAGCTGATTAAGAACTGGAAATTAATGGCTGGTCAGTAGCTCATGAGGCTTCACCAAGTTTTGCCCTTTATATTAAATCAATGGGTAAGCCATCTGTCCAGCTATTCTTGGCCACTTCCTGGGAAGAGTAGCACTTCCTCTCCCACCTTCTCTTCCTATTCTTTATCTTCCCTACTCTTCTCTTCTCCCTTTTTTCCTCCCCTTCCTCTTCCATCCCTTCCTTTTCCTCTCTTCCCTTCCCCTCTCCCTCCACCCCCACCTTCCTTTTTGAAATGTAGTTCCTAGTCCTAGAAAGGAAAGGACACTACTGAGAAAAGAGGCTTCTGCTGTCCAAGGTGCAGGGCAGTGATTGGAACTTGACCTTTAACCTAGTGATCATGTATTCTCCTGCACCAGTTGTGAGTGATCCATACCCAGCCTTTGACAGTGACTTGGTCTTTGTCCATGGAAGGATGACTGACAAGGGAAGACTTTAGGAAAGGATTCTTAGCATTCTTACCGAGATTTTGGTGAAGATGTAGATGAACAAATAGAGAATAGCCAAGAACAAGGAAATCCGCTTGCCTCCAAATCTCTTTCGTAAGTACTCAGGCATAGTAGTGACCTGGGAGAGGAGGGAAGATAGATCTGGTATTAGAGCCCCATGATTCTTTGGTAATAGTTTTTATAGCTAACTCATAACTCACTGAAGTGAGGGTCCACACTCACAGCAGAGCTCCCTTGCTCCAAAGCATAGAGTGCTGGGTTCCCAGGACCTCAGAAAGACAGTACTGTTGCAGAACAGATCAGAGAGGAAATGGGAGAAATCAGAGGAAGAAGGTAGCACCAACCAGTTGGGTCCCATGCTTGACCAGGCAGTTGGGTAAAAATTTTAGGGAGAAGTGAGGGGAGGAGGTGAGTCCCCTTCCTGGTACTTTTAAAAAAAGGATTATAGATTTAGAGTTTAAGGGGACTTTAGAGTCCTGTTATTTTATAGATAAGGAAACTGAGGCAGAGAGGCTGTGAAGCGCGATCACATAGCTCGTAAGTGTCTGAGGTGAGATTTGAGCCCAGTCCTATCCTTTCTACCACAATTATCTCTCAGAACAGAATCTTGTACACAGATAAGGGGATGAGAAGACTAAGTGAAGTCCAAGGTCCTTTCCAATTCTAAATCATTGATCTTGTGGTTTGTTATTACACTAGTGCGGCAAATTCCCAGCGTGGAAATTCTTTCCATCAATGTCAATATGACCTATATGACTTAGTAGATAAGTCCCAGGGATTTTCCCTAAAGAAGTCAAGTCAACAAGCATTTATATGTACCTACTATGTGCTAGGCATTATGCTAAGTACTAGGGCTACAAAGAGAGGTAAAGAATAGTCCCTGCTCTGAACGAGCCTGAGGGGGAAGGTAACATGTACCCTACAAAAAAGATTTAAACAAGATAAATTGGAGATAATCTAAGAGGGAAGGTGCTAGTGTTGAGGAGGATTGGGAAAGATCTCTTGTAGACGATGAGAATCAAGGGAAACTAGGAAGTAGTGATGAGGAGGGAGAGAGTTCAAGCATGGGGGACAGTCATTGAAAATGTGAATAAAGATTTGTGAGTTGAAGATGCTTATACTTGCTGCCCTGTCATAATAAAATGCATCAATAACTGGGGGAAAATGTGATTTCCTTGATAAGGAACTCTCCTTTGAAGTAAACCTGCATCCTTCCACTGAAGGCAAGGTCCTTGTGTGTAGGGATTGTTTCCTTCACTGTCTTTGTGCCTCCAGTGTCTGCACAGTTTCTGGTATTCAGAAGGTGCTTACTAAATGTTTGTTGATTGAATGATAGATGGCGCTTCATTAATTGCTGTAACCAAACAAATTCACCAATTCTGGGGCAATGAGCCAACCTGCTGCTGATGAGCTTCTTTCTCCACTAACTTAGTGTTTGTTTTTTATGCTGACCTTAACACCAAT
The DNA here is from genome assembly GCA_011680675.1 of Gymnobelideus leadbeateri. Classification (NCBI taxonomy): domain Eukaryota; kingdom Metazoa; phylum Chordata; class Mammalia; order Diprotodontia; family Petauridae; genus Gymnobelideus; species Gymnobelideus leadbeateri. The sequence goes on along the minus strand of WOXC01005875.1, from coordinate 87,193 downwards.
AAAATGAGTATTTCCATATATAAAGTAGAAGAGAAAATGAGAATGAAACTGCCCATTTCTATTATTAACTTTTCCTTTTAAGTATAGGTTGACAGGAGTGGGAACCCTGTAGCCTCTAGGTCCCTCTAGGCCCTCTAGATCCTCAAGTGTGGTTCTATGAGTGAGATTCTGAGTCCAACACAGAATGGTGTTGTCTTCTATAGTAATGAGGAAAACTGGAGATGGGGAGGGCTTAGGGGAACGATAATGAGTTTATTTTTGACACACTGAGAGAAAAGTGGGGAATCTGAGGCCTCGAGGCCAATGTGGCCCTCTAGGTTCTCAAGTATGGCCCTTTGATGGAATCCAAACTTCACAGGACAAATCCCCTCAATAAAAGGATTTGTTCTGTAAAACCTGGACCCAAAAGGCTGCACTCTTTTTTTTTTTTTTTAAGGAAAGGGATCTTCGTAATTGACTAGTTATTTTATATATATGAGGAAACTGAAGCCCAGAGAGGGGAAGTGTGCCCAAGTTCACATTGATATTGAGAACCAAGGCTGGAATTCAGGGACAGCTAGGGACCTGTTGTCAGGAAGACTCATCTTCCCAAGTTCAAATATGACCTCAGGTACTTATTAGCTATGGGACCTGAGCAAGTCATGTAACCCTATTTGCCTCAGTTTCCTCATGTGTAAAATGATCTGGAGAAGAAAATGGCAAACCATTCCAGTCTCTTTGCCAAAAAGAGTTGGACACAATTAAACAACAACAACCACCTTCCACTCTAAATTGAGTTTTTCCCACCCCAGCATGCTTCCTCCCTAGGGGAATCAACAAATCCTTGTTGGATGAATGAAGAAATAAATGGAAGTTACTATCCCAATGTACTTTAACCTGAGGTCCTAAAAACCTCCCTGCCCCCAACCATCAGACTCACCCCTCCAGCAATATAGATAGGAAGGAAGATCCAGCCCAGCATCAGCACAGAAAATATTCCCTGTGGAGGAAAGCACAATCAACTTTGTTCCAAGCTCTTCTAGAAACATACATACCTGAACTACTGATTCCAAAAATAAGATGCTAATTTGTACTGGGAATAGGTGATAGGGTGGGCCTAGAACGGAACAGGGGAAGCAGGAAAATCTTCTAAATTTCATTTGGAAAACTACATTGTGCTTTAGATGATCAGAAATTTAGAGCTTGGATAAAGAAAGAAACAAACATTTATTATTTGTTTCTATATGCCAGGCTTTGTGCTAAGCACTTTACAAATATTATCTCATTTAACCATCTTATTTGATTCTTACAATAACCCTTGCAGGTGGATGCTATGATTATCTCCAACTTATAGTAGGAGGAACTGAACAGGAACTGAAACAGACAGAGGTTAAGGGACTTGTCTAGAGTCTCACAGCTAGTAAGTGCTTGAGGTTGGATTTGAATTCGAGTCTTCCTGACTCTGGGCCTAGCTCCATCCAATTACTTTACATATATATATATATAGTTTTTCATCTAAGGTAGGTGTGTCATATTTAGCTAATGTCAAAATATATCACACAAAACCCCCATATCCTTTGCTACTCTTTTTTTATCTCCAAATTTCCCAAACTTTTAATTGCATTTCAATCATATCTCCCTCACATTCTAATTTATAGATTATTTAGCTATACACATGTCTCAGCTCTTGTTACTAGGCTGGAAGTTCAGAGACTAGGGTGCACATCAAACACTAATCAGTCCCCATAAGCACTAATAGCTTATAACTCTTTGTATGTCCAGCATCAAGCATAGTGCATGACACATGATGTCCTATATTAGCCCAAATGTTGAAAGAATAAATGAATGGATTGATGGTGGGGGGCAGGAATCTGGAACCCTCTTCTTTGCCCTTCAAAATGGTTCAAGCCATGATCTAGGTATACAGATGGACCCACTTTAAGAAAACCCACTATAGAAAAGGGCAGAGTCAGAAAAACCTTGAAAGACTTGTAAGAACTGATGCAAATTGAAGTAAAAAGAACCAGGAGGACAATTTATAGAATGATCACAACACTGTAAAGGAAAACAACTTTGAAACACTTAAGAACTCTGATCAGTGGCAAGAACCAGTCTGACTCCAGACGACCGATGATAAATCATAGTTGGAAACTAAAGTGATGTTAAAACAACAACCAAATAAATCAATAAAAATCCTAATAGTTTGTTGACTGAATAAAATACTTACGTTAAACTCATAAGCTGTTACAGAAATCCCCACAGCTGCTCCTGATCCAGCCAGGCCAATGAAATGCCCACTCCCTATGTTACTGGCAAAGAGAGAAGCTCCCACCTGTGGGGGAAAAGGTACATATCATCATGGAAAAGCTGAATCTAGTGTCTTCAGGGCCTACATAACTCAGCATAGGCTAGAGGGCTGAATAATATTCTGTTTCTCTATAGCCCTAGGCCCCATCTTTATTGGTGGAAATGGGTGATTTATAATCTTTGTAATGAGGAGGCCCCCAAGACAGGGTACTCAAACACTAACTGGAGAGTCAGCACTGGAAAAGAGGCAGAGGGTTAAATAGAATGGCCTCTAAGAGTTATAACACTATTTATACCCAAGCAGTCATGGATGTCATGGAGTTATAATGGGGCAAAGCTCCCTTGGTCTCCACTGATGAGTAAAGAAGATACAAGAGCCATTCTGACCCTGAGATCCCTAGTGATAATATATTAGGACGGTGTGGGAAAAACTCAATCCATGGGCTCCAGAATGCTCTTTGAGTGTGTCTTAAGTGATCACCTTTAACCCTGACACCAAGTCATTACCACTTGGGATTACTCAGGATTTACCTGGGCTACCATCCCAATGGTAGCAGGCACTAGCATGCCCTTGGAGTTGGAGCCAGAAGAGGGACAAGTTCTCTAATTTTCCCCCTTTACCCTAACACATACATTCCCTGGCTGGAGATGGAGATTCAATGCTCTCAGCCCAGCTCCATCCAATCTGAGTCTAGGGGGTCTATACTGCCAACCCAGGAAGCAGCTCCCTGTCTCCATCAGGGAGGCTCAGCTGGGCCCCAGCCCTACTCACCGGCCACCATGTCATATCCCCTCCAGCCAGAAAGTAGCCGTGGACAGTATCTCTCTTGGTCTTCCACATAGACTGAAACATAGGGAGAGAAAGTTCATTCTAGGTAAAGAAACCACTCCTACCTGTGAATAGTTGTCACTGTGGTTGTGGTCCAAAACATGGTAGTCAGGGGATGCCAGTGCCCAGGCTGGCTCCAGGAATAGGCATGCTTTCTGATGCAAGGCTGTTAAAGTCTGTGTAATCAATCAGAAAGCCCTCCACAATCCATTACCTAGAGTCTTAAGGAGGACTTTTAAACATAGTTATAGGAAATACAAAGACTTAAGTAAACCAAGGTAAGGGGTAAAGAGGTTAGTCGTAGTGATAGAGAACTTCTATCTAATGCTGTCAGATCCCACCCAGAGAACCACTAGGGGCTGAGGGAAGAGTCCACTCATCCTACTAAGTGACAGAGAGTCTGGCAAAGCAAGCTCCCCAACCCTCCTACCAATGTTGCTATCCTTTTCCTGCTCCTGGATGACACTGACCCCCATTCCAACCCAGTAAGGGAACCAAGAATTCTATTCCCATCAGGCCCACTCCCAATGGTAGTATAGGGTCCCTATGGACTCTCTACCATCGGCACTAGATATGGTTGCTCACACAACTTGCATAGGCATATGAGTCACAAATTACAAGCCTTCTGGTAAAATGAAGGGCTTCCATGCTTTACCAATCTGTCTAGTTACTACGTCCTTCTGACCAGGGCATACTATCTGGCTTGTAGCTAAACTCTCTGATATCTCCCCAAATTAGAGTGAGGGCTCACTGGGGGACAGGACTGTCTTGACTGTCTATTCGTATACCCCTTAGCACTCAGCACAGAGCTTGGCACATAGAAAGCAGAATGAATGCTACATTCATTCACTTAGTTATCTCTCCCTTCAGAAGATGCCCTCTGGTTGCTGGCCAGTTAGACTGGCAGTGCCAGGGGGTGTGAGGGAACCACAATCCTTGCCTTACCCAAAGTCCCACAGCGAGGACAAACACGAAATAGAGGACGAGCACCACGATGTCCACAGCCTCCAGTGTCTTGTCGGGAAAGGCTTCCAGGTCATCACGGAGGGAGGGCAGGGAGCTACTTTGAATCGTTTCCATGGCCGCTGCCCTTTGCCCGTCCTGCAGAGTTGCATCTATCTTTAATAGATGGGAAGTCACAGAGCCTGGAATTGGGGTCTGGGGCTCTAGGCTCTGGTCAATAGTGAGGGAAGCCACTGCCCACGACCCTAACACAGGGGCTGAGCAAAACAGAGTGGGCCACTTACCTTCAGAATTTGGAGAATAGCTGACATTTCTCTAACTCCTCAAGGTTGTAAGGTGCTCTATAGACATTATCTTATCTAAATCTCACCACACAGGACCCTCAATCTCATCCTCCTGTCTTTGCTTTAGCAGGCTCCCAGGCCTCTGGTGCAATCTCTTTACTCCACCTCCTTTGAATCCTTCTCTTCCTTTGAAACTTGGCTCAAACATCACCTTCTTCATGAAGACTTCCCTGAACCCTCCTCCTACCCCCAACCCTATTATCTTCCTTTCCTTGAACATCCCAGGTTCTTTGTGTATATACTTACATAGGTATACATTATCTCTTCCATCAAAATGTAAACCTCCTGACAGTAAAGTCATTTTTATCTTTGTAACTATTATGTTTAGCCCGTAGTAGGTGCTTAATATTTGCTGAATAACTGAAGGAGGTGATATGGATATTACTAGCAGATAGGTAATAGAGCAGATAGTGTACTGGACTTGGAGTTAGGTCTAATACACGAGTTCTGATTCTGACTCAGGCACTTATAGTAGTGTGGCCCTGGGTAAGTCACTGGATTTCTTTTAGGCACTGTTTTCTCATCTGTAAAATGGGGATTATTGTCCCCATTATCATCAAAGGCTATCTTAAAGAACAAAGATATTTGTAAAGGGATTTGAAAACCTTAAAGCATTGTACAATTTGTAGCTATTTATTAGAGTAATAATTATTGTCATCCCCATTTTATAGATAAGGAAATTTAGTCTCAGAAAAGGTGTTACTTGTCCAAGATCACACACTTAATAAGTGGCACTTCAGCTCAAGTCTCTTGGCATACTGACCCTGCTCTAGCCCTGTATATGAGGGTGTTTCTGGGTTAGCATCTCTTTCATCTTCATCTTAGAACGTGGGCATTTAAAGACCTCACCAAAGCAACTCTGCTCAAGAGCTATGCACTCCTGCTAGTTGTATTTCCAGGGCGGGCCCTCCTAATCTGAAACCTGATCGGTATTCTTACCTCCACTCAATTCCCTTCCATTCTGAACTCAAAACTGTTGCTAGACTTGTCTTTCTTTAACACAGAGCTGACCATGACTCTTCTCCACTTAAAATTGTGCAAAGGTCACTGTCACACTTGAGTAGTTCAGATTTTTTTTAGTCAGTCATTCAAAGTGTTCTCTAGTCTTTTCAAGGTTCAAAAGATTCATGGAGACCATTAGAGCTAGAGGAGATTGGAGTCTGGAGATTAGATTGGAGTCTGGAGAATAGATTGCATGTAAACATTAAATGAATAACATGTAGATAATGGCTGGAAAGTTAAGAGTTCAAGGTCCAGCTCTGCCACATGATAGCTGTGTGAACTTGGATAAGTCTTTTCCCTCAGTTTCCTCCTCTGATAAAAGAAGGAGTTGAATGATCTCTAAAGGGCTTTTCAACTTCCATATCCTATGATTCTGAAACGATCTCTCCTTCTAAAATTTTTTTCAGAGCACTTTGTATAGTCTTCTCCTTTGCTTTACCATGTTGGAGTTTGTATCATAGTTATTTGTATATGTATCTTATCCCACCTCCCTCCCCAACCAAAAGGAATGCAACCTCTTTTAGGGCAGGGTTTGTGCCTTAGTTTATCTTTGGATCCTTAGCACTAGAGGAAATGTCTCCTATCTCATCACTGTTTAATAAATGCTTGTTGAATTTCATGTAAAGCACATGCAAATCAGCAAATCTATGCTTCACATCAGGACCTTGGGAATTTTCATCCTCATTAAATGACTCTTATGAAACAAGGCTGGTGTTTGGCTGGTGAAGGGAGGAAGGCACAGCTTCAAGAAGTGGGAACTAGACTTTATGGAGAAAAGGATTAAACACACATACACATGCCAATACAACTTTCCAGTGGCTTCTCTACTGGACACTCTGCTATGTCTTATAATCATCCCCATCATTTTATAGGCATTCATTATTGCCTTCCTGGATGATTTTTCATTTGTTTGTTAAATTTTGATTTGTGCATTTTGTTTTTATATTACCTTTATTCACATAGCATGTTCCAGATGTCTTAGTATAGTTTAAAGTTATTAAAGCTTAAGACTGCATTAAGACATTTGGGACACCTCTATCTCTAGGGCAGCTACGTGGTGGAGTGAATAGAGCTCCATGCCTAGAGTAAGAAAGACTTTTCTTGAATCCAAATCTGGCCTCAGACACTTACTAGCTGTATGACCCTGAATAAGTCACTTAATTCTGTCTCACTTCCATCATATGTAAAATGAGTGGAGAAGGAAATGGAAAATCAGTCCAGAATCTCTGCCAAGAAAACCTCAAATGGGGTCATGAAATGTCACACACAACTGGCATGACTCAGCAGCAGCAGCAACAATTACATTCCTATCCTTTCCCCCTACTCAGCAAGTATTCTTGTTTACAAAAAATCTAAAAAGAAAGAGAAAAGGAGAGAGAAAAGGCAGCTTAGCAAAACTAAGAAACACATCAGCTGAGGATGTGCCATGTTTCATGGACCCTACATCTCACACTCACTAGCTGTATGACCCTGGGCAAGTCATGTAAGCTCTTTGTACCTCATCTGGAAAATGAGGGTGGTGAATTTGACGGCCTCTGCATCAATGATCTTAGGGATCTGCCCATCCATTGCAATTTCTTTGTAAACAGTACTCTTGCCTCTACTCAATTCCCTTCCAGTCTGCCCTCAAAACTGTTTCTAGAGTCATTTTTAGCCCAAAACTGATCATGTCTCTTTTCCACTCAAAACCGTGCCTTCACCATCTGCCACATGCTAGCAACTGTGTGAACCCATCCTAGGTCCCTCACCTTACCTCTGTGTTTCTCTGCTTCTCTTCCTTGGCTCCTCCCATTGCCTGTGCCTGGAATGCCTTCTTTTCTCCTCTTCACTCTCAGAATTGCTACCCTTCCTTTAAAGCCAAATTCCTATACCACACCCTCCAGGAAGCCGCTCCAGATTCCCAGGCACCTTCCAGGACACTCTATCTACTCTTTCTCTTACATATGCTCTATCTCCTCCAGCACAGTACTTTGGGCGCTTAATAAATGTTTATTGAATTGAATCAACTAAGCATCAACTTGAGATTTCCAGGAAGAAAGGGGTCAGGAGAGTAAGACAGGGGCCTGGGAGCTTCCTCCACTGTCCCAGTCTCTTCCTCCTCTCTGGGACACAAGTTTTCTTTATCCCAACAAGGACAGAGTCAATGAGACCTCACTGGAGCTAAAAGCCAACCCTGTGCCACCAACTCCACCCACCCTGACCCTTGGACAAACCATTATGGCAACCAATCCCTGGCCAACCATGCCTGTTCTTAATCCCAAATTCAAGAGCTCACTAACAGCATCTCAGCACCAGGTTCAGTCCATGAACCCCATGGTGGTAAACTAAGAGAGAAGCTTCTTTGGTCTGGTGGGACCCTCTTCAGGGACTCCACACCTAATCTCCTTTCCACTTCCTGAGGGGAATATTCTTCTCCCTTAGAGCTGGGATTGGCTAGAGTCCCTGGAATTTTCTCTACTATTTATATGAGTTGTCAGCCCATTAAACAGAGAGGTCTTCTATCTCTTTAGGGCTCAGACAGACCTCCTGCCCTGGAGGCCGGTCCTTCATTGCCACAGACCCATAGCTAGTGGGCCCATCCATCCATTTTCTTGAGTGAAGGTCAGACCATTACTAGGGGAAGACAACGAAAGGGACAATGAGAAGGAGAAGATGCTGCAGGAATTGGGTTAAATGAGGCTCAAATCTTCCCTTGGTCATAGGCATGGCCCAGACTAGACCTTAGCACCTCAGCACAGTGATGAAGGAAGAAAGGAGCAGGGGGGTAGAAGGAGAAAGAGGGGAAGAGAAAGAAAGTTTCTAAGAAGGGAGGAAGTGGGTGAAGAGGAAAAAGTAGGAAAAGGGAAGAGAGAAAAGGTTATAAGAAGAGGGAGGGGGAGAGGGAGAAGGTAGAAGAAGAAGAAAAGGAGGGGTTCCTCTTACCTCCTGGCACTGTAGGGGAATCAGCTTGGAACAGATAAACAAGTTAGTTATTCATCACTTCTTTCTGGGCATCGAAGTGGGACCGGGAAGATTGGCAAAGTTCCCAACTCCCTAAATCTCCAGGATGCCTCTCTGGGACTTGAGCCTAATTGCGTAATGGAAAAGCCCTGGACTGGTGGGTAGTATGCCTGGATTCTAGTCACGGCTCTCTTACTAACTCATTGTAATAGTGACTCAGTTTTCTCATCCATAAAATGAAGGGGTTGGACTAAGTGAGTTCGTGGATCCCTTCTAGCATGAATACTCCATGGTCCATGATTTACTCCTGCACACACAGACCTCACATCCTTGAGGTGGGAATTTTGTCACCTACAGATCCTTAAGTGGAAATTGGGGGAGGGGGCGGGGAAGTGAGCCCATTGCCACAGAAATGAGACTTTGGAAGGTATAGTCCAATTCATTTCCCTTTGTTGCCCACAAAGCCTAAAAGGAAGGAAAGACTGCGTGGGGCAGGGGATTCACTTGAGAAAAGATAGTGGGAATGGAAATTCAGTGTGATAAAGAGAGGTACACACAGTGAAAGAGGAACCAAGGGTAGGGCAAGTTGACTCTTCTATGTCTTCTACAGGAAGACTAGATAGAGCACTGGGCTGGGAATCAAGAAGATGCATCTTCCTGAGTTCAAATACAGCCTCAGACACTTACTAGTTGTATGACCCTGGGCAAGTCAAGAACAAGGAAATGACAAACCACTCCAGTATTTTTGCCAAGAAAACCCCAAATGGGGTTACAAAATGACTCAACAACATTAAAACTGATAGAATGAAAATTCACTGAGGGCAGGAATTATTTCTTTGTACCCTGGAACTCACATTTAGCACAGTGCTTAGCATACAGTAGGTGTGTAATAAATGCTTGTTGATTGATAAATTGCCGTGGAGAGTCACAATTTTGTTTATCTTGCGACTGTTAGACATGACTCTGCCAGTTCATACTTCAAAGCCTACATGTCCCTATTACAGATGCAGAGTCAAAGTTAGAATGGATCTTAGACCCAACTACTCCAACTCCCTCATTTTACATATGAACAGAACAAAAACTACAAAATGAGTAGAAGAGTAACTAGTCCAGGGCAACTGGAACTTTTCTCTGGGTGCCAAAATTTAGAGGGTGTTGACAACACTTCCTCTGTGTAGAACTTCCGCAGTGTAAAAACAACTGAATTTAACAGCCAGTGAACAAAAAATACTGTAATTAGTCCAAGTGAGCTCCTCCCAACGAAGAATCTCCTTGCCACCCAACATGGATGGTCTGGTGTCCTGGAGTCTCTCCTCTGCCCCAAATAAATTGTCTGGCTAAACTTTCTTGAGAAAAGTTGAGATTTCATCTTTTTTGTTACTTAGCCCAGTGACTGGTATACAGTTAGTGCTTAATAAATATTTTCCAAAATGATTGCTTGATTAAAAAATTGACTTGAGGGCATACTTCATGCACCAGGGGAAAAGACAGTTGGGGCTCTGCAAATGAGGAAACTGAGACCCAAGGAAATTAAGCAACGTGCTCCAGGTTACCAAAGTAATGAATTACAGGCCAGGATTTGAACCCAGGCCCAGTTTGACCTACTTTCTATGCAGAGGGAGAAGATGTAGCAGATACTCATAAAGGAGCAACCAAGCAGGAAGCACACCAGGGTACTAATTTATTAGTTATCGCTTGTGAACTTTGGGGTCTTGGGCTTAAACTAGCTTGGAGATTTATCCTAAGATAGGGACCCACTCTGCCCAGAACAAGTTTTATTTGGCTTAGCATTCAGTTTCTAGCCGCCTGCTGGCTCTGAGACAAATGGGTGCATCCTATAGACAGGCAAAGTAAAGACTGGAAGTATTTCCTGGTTATGACAGGGAAGTGTCTGGAGACTGGGCATGCTTGGGTCCAGGAAACTGAAGGTTTACCCTTTTGGGATATAGAAAGGAAAGGTAAGCCATGGTTCCCCAACTGTCTCAATCTTCCTGCTTTCTTTTATCTTCCTATTTGCTGTCAGCCAGCCATTCACTAGCTGATAAGATTCTAACTAGTCCCTTTCTTTAAGTATTTGCATTTTATTTTTATGCTGTTTTTTTTTTTTTGAGATAATAGGGGTTAAGTGACTTGCCCAGGATCACACTGTTAGTGTCAAGTGTCTGAGGTTGGATTTGAATGCAGGGCCTCCAGACTCCAGAACCAGCATTCTACCCACTGCGTCATCTAGCTGCCCTAAGTATTTGAGTTTTAAAAGAGGTAAGTTGAGAAAGTCTTAAAGTGCCAAAGACATGCATTTCTAGTAGCAGAATTTCAGGAACCTGAACAGAGTCAGAGAGCACAAAGCTAGAAGGAATCTTTGAGCCTTTCTAGCCCAATTCCCTGGTTTTCTGGATGAAAAAAAAAAGAGTACTCTAGAAAGGGAGTAACATGCCTTAATTACATAGTAAGTTCTTGAGATGAGCTTGCTGGACTGAGGCTATTGCTGACTATAAGATTATAGAATCTTTGGCCAGGAAGAGACCTCAGAGACCATTTTTTCCTCCGATACTTCTTCACAGGTTGGAACCTGGCATGTATAATCTTCAAGCATTCTAGCTTAGGAGTGGCTCCAGCCTAACCTACTAAGGTTAACCAAACATACCAACGTTGAATTCAAAACCACCTGAAGTTCGCAGAGGGAAAGGGTCAAACAAGTAGGGGATTGATGCTCACCTAAGTTCCTAGAACTTCAGGAGGATTAAATGGGAGAACTGCCTTTTCCATATGGGTGTTGGTAGGACTTCTGGTAAGAGTAAACTGATTGTCCCATTGGTCAAGCCAAACCCTTATCAGTACAAGGAGCTAGGTCTAGAATCTGACCAGCTCCTTAAGAAAAGAATCAGAAGTGCCAACTCAAAGTGGCCGATAGTTAAATTTTTAGTGTGAACATTTACACATAAGAAATCAATAAACCCTACAAACAGGGCTTGGTTTGTTGTTTTATTGGTTATTTAAAACTTAAGGAACTGACAGGAAGAAAATGTAAATCATGCAGGTTAAAGTTAACAGCATTTGAAGAGTCAGTTGAAAAACATTTACTAGCACACTAATGAAATAAGGGCTGGATAACACTTAGGCCTCAGGATGCCAGAACTAGAACTGGTTATACACAATATAGTTCAAACTTCCATTGTTCCAGTGAAGAAACTGAGACCTAGAAATGGAAAATGATGTCTAAGATGATACAACTATTTACTGACAGAACCACTTAAACCCTGATCTTTTTAGTTGCAGTCCAGTGTCCTTAACCCCCAATGAAATGAATTTCTAATGGTGGATTTTCAGGAATTCTTTGTAACACACTACAGATACCCTTCTAGCTGTGCAAAGACCACCCTCTGGAGAGAGATTCTTTGGATGTATTTTAAAGATTTCCAATTTGGAAAAAGTGAGGAAAAGGAATACTACAGAATATATACTTTACATATATATATGTATATATATATATATATACACTTTATATATACATATATACATGCATATACATACACAATATATATACTCTCTATATCTATCTATCTATGTACATATAGCCTACTGTTTCAGGTAACACTGTATTAATTCCACTTTCAAAGCTAATGGGATTCTGGAAGGATCTCAAGGTAGAATTGGATATTTTATCCTTGGAGTCATTCTAAACTTGGCCTCAGTCCCTGTTGATCCCATTCTGAGCCCCAATCTGGGACAGCCCCACAGAGTGGAGTAAAGGGAGGATTGCTTACCTTATGGAGGTCCTGTGAGCTGATCTGACTGGCAAATCAACAGTGCCACAGAAAGGCCAAGGAGAGCAAGGAGATGGGCAAGATCTGGAAGCAGGCTCTCCTCTCCTTCTAGCCTTGAGGAACTAAGGAAGGTGATAGCTCTGGCTGCTATTATTTCCACGCTCCTGAGATGTTTCCGGTCAAACTCCAAACTCCAGCCTCCGCTGAACACTGTGTGGGGGATTAGAAAAGGCATAATACCATCCTACTGTCACAAAAGGGCAGGAATCAACTGGGAATCCCAGGAAGAATGGTAGGAACCTTGATCCCTGAAGCCATGAATCCATTCAGGAGGTCTCCACTTTATTTCCTCCATTTCCTCCAGGTTTACTCAGATCTCCGAGAAGGAAGGGGTCATTGCCCCTTCTACTTCCCAGAAGGCCATTCTTCCAGATATCTTCAGGGACTTGGGCTCCTACAGGCAAGACCCTTTTCTCTTCCTACAAAGCTGGGACAGGAGAAACAGGCTGAACTAAAAGCACATGGCTTCTATTTATCCATCTCTGTTCTCTCCCCCTCCCATCCTTCTTGTGCTGGGGACAGGCAGGGATAGGACCAGGGGTGTGGGGGAGGGAAGAGAGTAGCAGATGTGGGGGAGGGAGAGATGCCTGCCTTTCAATGGAGTTGGACATATCCTCAAGGGAAAAACTCCATGGCACCTGGAAGGGCAGCTGCGGTTTAGTGGAAAGAACAGTGGTCTTGGGTCTGAGTCCCAGGTGTGCCATTAATTAGCTGTGTGATGTTGAGTGAATCACTTAACCTCACTGGGCCTTGGTTATTTCATCTTTAAAATGAGGGGTTGGGTCTCCGTTTCATTTCATGTGGAAGGAACTTTCAAATTTCTTTTATTCTAGTTACAGGACCACCATTTCTTTCCTATACAATAAGCCCAAATTTAGTCTGGCATTCTAGGCTTTGCATAATTGGGTCTCATTTTATCTATCCAACTTCATCTCCCACAATTCCCCTACATGTTACTTTTTTAATTAAAAAAATTTATTAACAAGCATCTATTCTCTCTCCTTTCTACTCTCCCCTCTCCTTCATTGGAAAAGAAAAATAAAACCTTTCTAATAAGTACACATCATCAAGCAAAACATTTTCACATTTATTGTGTCAAAAAACATGTCGAGTTCACTCTGCATATCTCCTCTGTCAGGTGGCAGGTGGTATTCTAATGCATTCATACTCCGAAATTTTGGTTAATCAATGAATTCATCAGAGATCTTAAATCTCTCAAAATTGTTTATTTTTAGGATATAGTCGTTATAGCATAAATTGTCCTGGTTCTGCTCACTTCATTCAGCATCAGCTCAAAATGATGTTCAAGTGATGTCTACTTCCCTGACCCCTTCTTCATTTATGTAGACTTTCACGTAGAGATGTAGATTTCATTCACGTAGACATGTAGATTTCATTCACATAGACATGTAGATTTCATTCACGTAGACATGTAGATTTCATTCACGTAGACATGTAGATTTCATTCATGTAGACAAAATCCCCATGATTTTTGTGACATATATACTCTTTATTTCTCTCCTTTTCTCCGCTTTTGTATCTCCCCTCACTCCCCATACACGCCGTTCTTCTTTTAAGATATTCAAAACATAAGCAAACTCATTCCCAGGCTCTCCATCTTATTTGACTCCCTCTATAACTCCTGCTAATAATAACCCACTTTTTAGGGGATGCTTATATCATTCATTCCCTTTCTAACATTAAAATATATGTACTTCACCTTTATAAAGTCTTTTCTGATTCCTCACACATATTTACCTTCACATATTGCTCTTTACTCCCATATTTGTATTTCGAAGTTCTTACTAGCTTCAGCCTTTTCATCAAGAATAACTGGAAATTTTCTATTTTGTTAGGGATCCATTTTCCCCCCTGTAGGATTATACTATTTTTTTCTGGGTAAGTTACTTTTAAATGTAAGCTGGACCTGAATTCAGGCATGACGAAGTTCAATTTCAGCTTCAGACATTTACTATGAGACCCAGAGCAAGCCTCTTTTTCCTCATCTATAAAATTGGGATAATAATAGTACCTACCTTCGAGGATTATAATAAGGATAAAATGAGTTACTATTTATAAAGCGCTTTGTAAACTTTGTACATGCTAGTTGTTATTATTATAACTGCTATTGTCTTTTGCTTTTTGGAATATCGCATTCTGTGCTCTCTGCTCTCAGATAGTGGTAGCTGTTCAAGCTTACGTGATCCTAACTGTGGTTCTTGAGTTCTTAAACGCTTTCTTTCTGGCATTTTGCAGTGTTTTTTTTTTTCCTTTGATACAGATGTTTTGGATTTTGGCACTGTTTGATGTTTCTAGGAGTTTTCCTTTTGGGAGATGTCATTAAGGAAATGACCAGTAAATGTCTATTTTCTCTTTGCCCTCTTATTTTCTCTCCTTTCTTCTCCTCATTCTAAGAGACCTGGGCAGTATCTTTCATGACTTTTTTTTCTTTTTGGAGGGCAATTGGGGTTAAGTGACTTGCCCAAGGTCACACGGCTAGGTTTTTGTTTGTGTGGGTTAAGTGTCTGAGGTCGGATCTGAACTCAGGTCCTTCTGACTCCAGGGCCGACGCTCTATTCACTGCGCCACCTAGCCGCCCCCATGATTTCTTGAAATATGATATTTAGGCCCTTTTTTGGCCATAACTTCCAGTAAGTTCTTTTTTTTTTCTTTTTGGAGGGCAATTGGGGTTAAGTGACTTGCCCAAAGTCACATGGCTAATAAGTGTGTCAAGTGTCTGAGGTCGGATTTGAACTCAGATTCTCCTGAGTCCAGGGCTGGTGCTCTATTCACTGTGCCACCTAGCCACCCCTTAGTCCAGTTATTCTTAAATGATCTTTACTTGATCCATTTCCTAGATCAGTTGTTTTTGATAGGGAATACTGTATATTTTCTCTTTTTTAATCTTTTGACTTTATTTCACTGTTTCTCATTGTCTCATAGAGCCATTCACTTTAGTTTGGCCCATTCTCATTTTCAAGGAATCTGTTACTTGGCTAAGGTTTTGTACCTCTTGTGCCAAGTTGATTATTCTTTTTCCAAGTTTCTCCTCTGTAACACTCCTTTCTTTTACAAATTTTTTCCCCTATCACTTTCATTTTGTTTATAATACCATTTTAAAAAAATACCACTTTTTAAAAAAAATCTGCATTATTTCTCCTAGGAATTCTAACTGATTTTGGGTACAAGCTCTTTTATTTTGAGGTATTGCTTGTAGGTGTCTGGAGTTATCTTTTTCTTCTAGGTTTGTATCTTGGGAATCCCTGGCCTCTTTTCTCTTTTTGTTCACTCATTTTTCCAGAGATTGGCTCTGGACAAACTAGAATTGTTGACTTACCCAGGGGCTTTTTAGGGGATGAGTCTGTGATCCTTTTCCCTCCTGGGAGACATACCTGAACTGTTCACCTGGGCAGGGAAGTGTATCTATCATCTAATTTGGGATGCTATATAGCATAGTAAAAAAATAATCATAACTGTTCATATTTATAAAATATTTAGAAATTTGAAAAAATATTTTCCTCCCAACAAGCCTGCAAGTTAAGAGGTACACATATTATTATCCCTATTATTCTGATAGGGAAAGTAAGGCTTTGAGAAGTTATGACTTGCTGGTGGTCTGAAGCTATATCCAAACCCAGTTTTCCTGAATTTTCACAATTCTCTTTTGAAGGGCTCTGTCCCCATCTCTTTCTTCCAGGGTTCCTTCTAAGATTCCTCCCTCATAATATTTACTCTTCTCCTTTCCCCCTATTACAAAATTTCTTCCTCCTTAAAGTATGTTTTATGCCACCATGCATGGACAACCCCTTATCCTATTTTGTTAGAGGATATTCTTACTCAGATACGGATTGGACTAGATGTGGTCCTTTCCCACTTGGAGATTGCATGATCCTTGGACTTGATTCTTTATGTTACTAGACCTGGGCTCAATTCCTCAGTTCTCCTTCATTTAATGTGTGACTTGGGCACATTTGAACTTTGGTTTCCTTATGTAAAAAAAGAATATTTACATGATATACCTCACAGTAAAGAAGTACCTTATAGATCGGGCCAGCCAGGGGGCACAGCAGATAGAGTGATCGATTTGGCATCAGGAAGGACCTGGGTTGAATTTCAGCTTTAGATACTTACTAGCTCTATGACCTTGGGTATGTCACTTAACCTAAGCCTTATTTTCCTCATCTGTAAAATAATACAATACTGATAACAATAGTATCTACCTCACAGGGTTATGAGAATCAAATGAGCTAACATGTGTAAAATGTTTTGAAAACTTTAAAGACCTGTATAAATGCTAGATCTTATATTATAAAGCACCATATAAATGTGAATTATTATTATAAAACAAACTTTTAAAAAGCTTTTTATGTAGAGATATTTTGTATATATTTTATGTCTTTAACTTTTCAAAGATTATTAATTTTTTGATGTATTTCCCTTAGCATCAAACAAAGAAACTCTTATCACCTTCTCTTACCTATGTGGTTTGGCCATTTAGTCCACATGCCCAATGATAGGGCAATATATATTATATATCAGATTTATGGGATGGAATATTCTGCAGCAATGACAAATGACAAGAATTCAGACTTTCTGTACGTGGAAATTAACAAGATAATAATAACAATAGCTAGCATTTATATAGTGCTTTAAGGTTTGCAAAGCACTTTGCAAATATTATCTCATGATTTTTACAACAAACCTTGGGGAGAGGTGTTATTATTGGCTCCATCTTATAGTTATGCAAACTGAAGAAGACTGAGATTAAAGGACTTGCCCAGGGTCACATAGCTAGAAGTATCTGAGGGAGGATTTGCACTTGGGTCTTCCTGTCTCCAGGTCAAACACTCTGTGCATGATAGCTCCACCTAGCTGCCATGGTCTTTATGAGTTACTCGATTCTGAAAGTTTATCATCTGATTTCCCACTTTTTGAGGAGAGGAATCCCCAAACTTAGCTAGGCCGTTCCTCTGCAGATGTAACCATACCTGGTACTTAAAGACTTTCCAACTTAGTGGGAACTGGCTAAGCTTGTGCTTTTCTGCCAAAGCCTTCAAGGATTATTATTATTATTTATAATTATTATTTATTATTCTTAATAACGATTAATAATAATAAAATTAATAATAATAAAATAAATACCTAGAAATAATAAGATGTCAGAGGGTGGAACCTAAATCTAGTACTACTGTATTACAGAGGGGAAATTCTTTCATTTCTCTAACACTTATTATCATATTGTAAGTGGAGTGAATAACACAACACCTACTTCACCGGGCTGTTGTAAGAAAGGCACTTTTGTGCTAGAGAAATGAAGATAATTCCATGAGGAAGATAAAAGCAGTCCCTGCCCTCAAGGAATCTTCATTTTAATGGTGGAGGAAACAACTACGTACATACAAGATATTACAGTGTAAATGGAGATAATAAATGGGAAAGTATTTTGTCAACCATAAAATGGTATTGAAATTCAATTTATGATTATGATTTCTTCTGTAGCTGACTAACTTTTTAAATAACTACTCTGACTTAATAAGAGGGATGGTGTTGATTTCTTTGTGGTTCCAACCCTCTGTTTCTCTTAGATCTGCTCCTGTGCTATAGAAGCAGGAAGAGAAACAGGAAGACAGAAAAGACTGAATCCTAGTGGTTTGAATACCTCAAAAACTAAAAAAAGGTTTTTCTACCAGACCACCTTTGTTTAATTCTGTATGTCAGTGTTCCTCTTGAGGAAAACTCTTCCAACTCCCTCTGGCTGGTTGAATGTAGTCTCTAATGGCAGCGAAATATTTCACCAAACATAAAATTTCTGCTTAAAAAATATATTGATACATTTGAAAGTTGGTAAACGTGGGTTTTTAGTGGGAAAGGCCCCTTTACAAGAAGGTGAACTTTATTTTTAATTGAGTCATATTTACAAGTTTGAACTTCGGGAGAGATAGTTAATTAGTAAATATGATCATTGAATTTAAATTAATTGGAAAATATAAGTTCTGCAAAGTTGTAGGATATAAAATAAGTCCATATATCTTTTGCATTTCAGTATAATAACAGCATGTATGTACAGCTTTAAGATTTCTCTTTACAAATACTATATAATTTTATCCTCACAATAACCCTAGGAGGTATGTGCTATCCTTATTTTCATTATAGATGAAGCAAGTGAGGCAGATAGAGATGAAGAGACTTGCCCAGACTGGATTTGAAATATGATTTTTTAAAGTCCAACCCTAGCAACTATGCAACCAGCTGTCATTAACAACAAAACGCAGCACAAATAGATGGAGAAATTCTACTTAAAATAACTATAGAATGTATAAAATATTTGGGAGTCTACCTACCAAAATTCACATAAGAACTATATGAATGCAAACGTAAAACACTTTATGGAGACAAAGCAGAACTAATAATTGCAGAAATATTAGTTGTTCTGGGTAGGTCAAGCCAAAATAATGACTATACTACCTAAATCAATTTGCCTGGTCAGTTCCATATGAATCAAACTACCAAAAGGTTATGTCATTGAACTAGAAAAAAGCTAACAAAATTCATCTGAAAAGCAAAAAAGATCAAGAATTACAAGAGAAACAATTTTTAAAAGTAGAAAGGAAGGAGGCTTTAGCAATACCAGATATCAACAAAGCAGTGATTATCAAAATGACTTCATTCTGCTTAAAAAATAGAAAGGTTGGTCAGTAGAACAGATTAGGTACACAACATCCTGAAGTAAACGAAACTAGTAGCCTAGTATTTGATAAAGCCATTGATCTCAAATATTGGGATAAAGACTCATTATTTGACAAAAACTTCCCTTAAATGGTAAAGCACTGGAGCCTTGGGCATATTTTGGAAATTATTTTGGCTTAGAAAAATATTCATGATAAGCAGATTGAAGTATTCTATTTAGGTAGGCCTAAAGAGAAAAATAAAAGTTAGATTAAGCAATGATTAATGATTAGAAATAAGAATTAATGAGAAAGGTACCAAATGTATCTGTTTATTTCTTTGATTTTTTTTCCAGAGTAATGTTTCATTTTTTTTTTTTTTGCTTTTTGGAGGGCAGTTGGGGTTAAGTAACTTGCCCAAGGTCACACGGCTAGGTTTTTGTTTGTTTGTTTGTTTGTATGTGTGTTAAGTGTCTGAGGCCAGATCCAAACTCAGGTCCTTCTGACTCCAGGGCCGACACTCTACTCACTACAACACCTAGCCGCCTGTAATGTTTCATTTTTTAAAAAACAAACAGTAATTAGATTTTCAGGATGATATAATGGAAAGGGAATTGACTTGCAGTTAGAAGTCCTGGGTTGGCTGCAAATACTGTCATTTATTAACTGTCTTCATTACAGGCAAGTCATAAAAATGCTTGGAGCAATCACCATGGAAAACATGACAGCCAGCTGATTAGGGAGGAATAGAAGAATTGCCTTGCTGTGGTGAAACTCCAGTTTGGAAAAGATAACATTAATTTGTAATGGACCCAATAAGCAGAATTTCATGATTGCCTCCAGTTCTGCTCAATAGCAAAGGAAGTATTTAGTGGAAGTAATCCAGAACTAGGATTTGGAAAGGCATAATCAGTGATATGACCACAGAACAAGGAATTTGAGAGTAGAGAACTGTAGTTCAAAGGGTCAAGATGAGGAGGGGAGGAGAGTATAGTCAGTGAATTAGGTGATGACCTGGGGAAGAACTGGGGTAGGGAGGAAATGGAGGTCACAAGAAACATGAAGGACATCAGGATTAGAGGTCATTAAACATAGGAAAAGAAGGAATGATTAAAGATTATGGTCAGATAGAGGAATTTCAGAGTTCAGGATCATAAAAATAGAATATACTTGTGGGTGATAGCAAGATCAAGGTTAAGTGATATCTCTGGGAAGTTGAATTAGAGTGGAGGAGGTTATGCCAAGGCAGGCAAGAGCTGGGCAGCATTTATTAAACACTTGCTGTGTGCCAGAGGTGTAAATATAATAAAAAAGAAAGACAGTCCATGACTACAAGCAATTTATAATCTAGTGGAGAAGGGGGGAGGGAGATAACACACTAAAAAGCTAGCTGGCACACCTGGGAGGTGGTCAGTGGAGTGTGCAGTAGTCAGTGGGCATATAACGGAGAAATCTGCAGGGTCAGAAGCAGAGCTGGGAGAGCAATGATGCTTGGCAGTCCTGGATTCCTTCCCAAATGGAGGCTCTGGGAGGAACTCACCAACGGGAGAAGAGGGCCATCGGGGCTGAGAGATGTTTGAGAGTGAGAAAGGCACAGGTGTTGAGGGAAGGTCAAGAACAAGAAAACTGCCAAGACATGTTAACAAAGTCTAGGGAGAGAGAGCAGAGTCCTTATGAGAACTGAGGAAATTGAGAAAATGGGCATTGATGTATGTTGAAGCCACCTAATATGAGGGCAGGAGTTGGGGTGGAAAGACATGAGCCAGGCACTGAACCTCATTAAGGAAAGAATAAATCTATGGTTAAGATTTTTTTCTTTGGCAGTTAGGGTTGGTACATCAGGGTTGGTTACCCACTTTAGTTGTAGAATTTGATATTCTATAATCTATGAATAGCTTTGGTTTTCTAATTGGCTTTAAAATTAGGACAACTGGAGAAGCCCTGGGGTGCTCAGGAGACCTAATAACCCCTAGCTTGTACATCTCCACTGTCTTTCAATTTCAAATCTGAGTCTTTACATTGTTGTTTAATCATGTCTGATTCTTCATGACCCAATTTGGGCTTTTCTTGGCAAAGATACTGCAGTAGTTTATCGTTTCCTTCTCCAGTTCATTTTACAGATGAGGGAACTGAGATAAACAGGATTAAGTAACTTGCCCAGAGTTAAGTGTCTGAGGCCACATTTGAACTCAGGTCTTCCTGACTCCAGGTTGGGTGGTCTATCTACTATGCCACCTAGCTGTGGGCCATCTTGGCATCATTTAGACAATATTGTCCCTTCCGACTCTGAAGCTAACACCATTCTTGGACAGTCTTTGTTATACCCTGCTCTAACCAGCCAGGTGGCTCTACCTTGATCTGTCTCCAATCTTGGCACTTGTTCTACCTTCTCCCCCTTTTTCTAGGCGTACTGCTCAAAGTCAGCACCGAAGCAACAACAGCAAGGATGGATTGGAAAACAATCTTTGAGCCATGATCTTCTACCACTGAGAATGTTCTCAGGTCATTGGGAATTCTGCAAGGTATGAGCAGACTAATTAGTACATTACAGAAAGGAGAGAGCAATGATCTTTCAAGGTCATTCATCCCCATCCCCAAACTGTCCTTCTCCGTTTGGCCTCTTTTTTCTGTCTATGGCTTCCAGCTACCTAAGAACTTAGTCCTGGTGTATATCTGATTGTGGCTGCCATCTGCTGGCAAGATCAATAACATTATAGTAGGAAAGGGAAGGAGGAGAAGAGAGAAAAGAAAGGAAAGGACTGTGGGAAGAAGAGGAAGGAAGGAAAAAAGAGGAATGAGAAGAGGAAGTGGAAAAATGAAAAGAAAAAGAAGTGGGGAGGAGGAAAGGGAGGAAAGGAAAAAGAAACACAAGAAGAGGACAAGGAGGGAGAGAAAGAAAGAGGACAGAGAAGAGGGGTAAGAGGAAGAGGAGAAGGAAGGAGAGGACCAGGAAGGGGGATGAAGAGGGAGAGAAAGACAAAGGGAGAGAAGGAAGGATGGAAAGAAAAGGGGAGATGGAAGAGGGGGAGAAGGAAAGGAAGAAGATAAGGGAGAGAAGAGTCAAGGGAGGAGAAAGAAGGGGGAGAGGGAAGAAGAGTGTGGTTTACTCTGGTTGCTCTCAAATTGTCAATGGAATTGGAAAGGATAATCCATACCCCATAAGGAAGTGTTGAGGGCGTGTCAACGGCATACATTTAAAATACTCCTTCCCAGCTGAAAACAGTAACAGCTAAGAGCCAGACAAGAGAGTGAAACTATGTAGGTGGCTTTGTTTGCTCATCTCTACTGCCTCCTAATTGTTTCCATTAATGTTGCCCATACCTACTGTCATCCAGGAACCTCTGTGTAGGCTCTGTTGCAAGGAATGTTGATCTTCCTAGCCCAAGTAGATGAGGTTTACCCAAGAGCTAGTAATAGGATATGGGAGGATTGGCTGGGTTGGTGGATAAAACTTCCGTGTGCCTACAGCCCTTCCACCCAAATCCTGGAGTTGACTATGCTATTATCCAGTGATTCTTAATGGTAAACTCTTCCTGCCTATCTACCGACCTCAAGAGGTGGCCGCAGTGCAAATAGGCAGAGTCAGTGTCATAACTAAGAATTTTTACTTCTGGAGCAAAGGAGAATGAAAAATGCCCTAGCATAGATGTTTATCTGCTGGGGAGGTTTGGGCAGATGCAGCTAAGGAAGCACTCACTGGTGGTGAGGTCCTCCATATGCCCTCTGGTAGCTTCTAATTTTAACTCATCAGTCTTGCTCTCTATGTACTAAGCTCAATTGTTTCTAATGTACTGAAGGACTTAAAATTCCAGATTTCTGGGCCCTGCTGCAAAGTCTTGCTTATCTTGCCCTAGTTATCGCTCAAGGTGCAATACTTGTACCCTCATGTGCTTTCTGGAACAAATGAAACGTTAGATGTATGTTGTCCAGAGTCCCACTGGAAAGGCTGGATCCAGAAGGGACACAAAGCACCTAATCTATGACTACACAACATGATACACAAAAGATCTAAGATCCAAGGAGACAGATTCCATAAGATAAGTGATTATGTTGATGTCATTCTGTGAGGAAACTCCTTATATCAGTCTTTGGATCTGATTAGCATAAGCTAGGCTCTTAGTTAAGGGTCTCTAAGTGATAGGGAGAGGTGGTACAAAGTAAAGCAAATCATGGCCCTTGTCCTCAAAGATCCTGCTTTCTAATAGGAGAGACAATATGTATATAAGTAGATACACATAAGATATGTTGAGAGTGAATCAAAGGCACCCTTGGGCTCATGCAAGCATATTTTTCATTGGTCTGCCATGTGGTTGGGAACAGCCTTTTCCATTAGCTGCATAGTTAGAACTGTCTATATTTTCAAAACTAGATTGCCCTACACAGTCTGGTTCTTTTCTTGATTCATGTCTAAGGGTGAAGGACTCCATTTTCAGCAGGTAAAACCTTATGGTAAGGCATGAGCACCTATGAGCCACCTGTCTTCTCCCTTAGGCCACATTACCTCAAGAAAAAGGCTTGAGGATTTCACCTGTTTCATTTTTCCTTTTCAGTTTTGGGTGCAGGTAGGGGGTTCTCTGAACAGGGAGCTAGCACCATCTAAAGCTATCCCAGAGTCCAAGAATTGAGATCAAATATCACAGCCAGTTCAACAGGGATGTCCTAAAAAGCAAGGTCTGGAATGTTAGCTTAGTGGGATTAATGCCATGTAGGAACTGAGTTATACTGAGTCCCCCCTACCCCCACTGCCAGACTGAAGTGGTATGGGAGGAATCATGCCCCCCAAGGTGCTGGGAAGAAATGTTTATATACTTATTTTTACTAAACCTTTCAAGCAAATATTCCTTTGTACAAGCCAATCTTTTTTAAAAAGTGATTAGAATTAGAATGCTGGTTTAGATCCCTAAATAAAAGGGGAACCTAACTGATGGGGGCTTGAGCCAATGGCAGAACAGAGACTCTCCAGTCCTGTCAGGGTACCAGAGAACCCTGTGGGGTGAGTAAAATAGAACTGACCTGGCCCTGAGAGAGTGAGGCCAGGGTCTACCATGTTACATTTGCACAGAATCTTTACATATTTTCTCTCCTATTAGACAGTAAACACCTTGAGAGCCTGGGCTGGGGTTTTGTTTTGTTTTTACATTTTTTGTTATTCCCAACACTTAGCACCCATTTCTGACACATAGTAGGTGCTTAATAAATGTTTGCTGACTTGACAAGTTTTTTAATTAAGAGATTATGGGTAACTTTGGAGGAGAGATGCTTTGGACAGATTCTTCTTCAAGGATTAACATGTACAAAATATTCATACCAAAATACTGTTTTGTAGCCATAAAAAACCCAAATTGAAATGATGTACTCGATTTGCCATTGTTGTAGTATTTCATCAAAAACAATTATTTTACAATTATTATCAAAAAGTGAGTTGGGAGCTGCTTGCTGTAGGAAGAGGGCAAGTCTCTTGTGGTTAAGCAGGATGAAGTGACAATCAGGGTCTATCTCCAAGTAGATAATAGCTAATGTCTCTGACATATTTGGCTAAAATGCAAGAATAGATTGTTGCTGGGGTTTTTTTATCTTCCATAAAAAGCTGGGAATTGGAGGAATGACTGCTTGAATTACCTCAAGCAAGTCCTCACTGAGACTCGCCTGTCACAGCCTCCCTACACTTTTGGGCATAGTTGATTTGGGGAAAGAGTTCTTTGACAGTTGGTAAGATGGAGAAGTTGTCTGAGTATCTAGGCCTTTCTCCATTACACTTTATTGCAGAATTCTGCTGTTAGAAGGGGGAAGCCCAGTGTTATATCTTAGGCTCTTAAAACTATCCTTAGGGTGGTAGGGCAAGGCATCAAAACAGTCGTGAAACCAGAAATGCAGCTGAAGTTGTTTTACTGAAAGGCCTTTTCATAACAGGCCCAGGACTTTACATTACACAAATCTTCTCCACCCACAGACAGAACAAAGCCCTGCCATAGGACACCAGACAACGGGGCTGACACCAGACAAATATACACTTTCCCTGACAGGGAGAATAGCAGGAAAAAGGCATGAAGACATGCCCAAGTTATATGGGAAAAATTTTCCCTCAGGAAAACCCATATAGTCCCCCTCACCTCATCTTATTTCTCACTCTGGGATTGATTCAGACCACCAAAAACACAAAAGTGACCAGCCTCATTAATCTTTGGTCTCTGCTAGCTGCCTTCCTCCTTAAATAAAAAAGGGGATTCATAATAAAAAAAGAAGAAAATTCCATTTCAACTCTTAAAATGCCTCTTTTGCAGGAGATGGGGCATCAAAAATTTTGGAGGGTTTTTAGGAGGTCAACAGGGCAGGGGTTCATAATCTTTTTTGTGTGTCATGACTACCTTTGGCAGTCTGGTAAAAGCTAAGGATCCTTCTCAGAATAATGTTTTCAATGCATAAGACATAAAGGATAACAATGAAAACAAATGAAAATATTCTGTAAAAAAAATTCACAGACCACAATTTCAGAATCCCTCTCATAAGAAAAGCTGTCAGGGTAGAGAATCCGGTAATGGTGACTGCCCATCCCTACCTTGGTAGCAGAGCAGTGCAGCCCAGTTGCTATCTGCTATCTGATTGCTGACTAAGACAGGTCATCTTAGCTTTGCCAGCCTTGCTGGCCATGGGGTTGCCTGTTTCTCTGACAACCACCTAAGGAGGGGTCATGTAATCTAGACTCCTACCCCAGCAGGTGATTTATCTCTCTAGCATCCCCAACAAGAAGTCATCCAGGCTCTTCTTGAACATCTCTAGTGATAGGGAACTCACTATCTCACTCTAAGTCAGTCATATCTATGCCAGCCATGTCCCCATAAGGATGTTTAGTTGAATTAACAAGCATTTGTTAAGTGTCTTCTATGTGCTAGGCATTGTGCTAAGGGCCAGAGATACAAAGAAAGGCAACAAAACAAAATTAAACAAAAAGCACCCAGTTTCTGCTCTTAAGGAATTCACAATCTAACCTCAGAGTTGCTTTAATTTATGATTCTCCAATTATTAGTGCATTTTTAAAAACCTTACTGTTGGTAGTTTGAATTCTTCCTTTGAAAATTGCCTGCTAACTATTTATTTATTGGGCATATATATATATATATATATATATATATATATATATATATATATATATGTGTGTGTGTGTGTGTGTGTGTGTGTGTGTGTGTATAATATTTATCTGTCTATCCATTCACCACTCCTATAAATTTAAATCAGTTCCAATTGACTTGCTATCCCACTCTCCATAGCACTTATTCCAAACTTTTTCTTCTTTCCTCAAACCACCTACATTACTCCTCTTCCCTTCCTCTAAACAGAAGACTTCTCCTACTTGATGGAGAAAATTGAGGTCGTTCTGTCCTAACTTTCTTCTTCTCTCCAATTTTATGCTTCCGTTTCATTCAACATTAACCCCTGTTCTCTTTTCCTTTGCTCCTAACCTCCCCAAAGATTTTGGAGAAGATCATCAGCCTTCTAGTCACCAAGATTCAGAACCTCTAAATTATTTTCCATCCCTCCTCACCCTGGTACTTGTTGTCCAACCATTGTCATCTGCTTCTCCCCTTTACCTTTCCTTCCCCTTCCTTCCCCCCCAACCATGGACTCCCCTTCTGGGTCCCCAGGTTCTGATAGATAAAATACAAACTCTTCTATTTAGCATTGAAAGTCCTTCACAACCTGGCTCCAGTCTGCCTTCCCAAGCTTATTGTACATTCCTGTCCTTCACAATCCCTACATTTCAGTCAACCTGTTCTGCTTGCTTTTCTCAGCAACATTCAATCTCTCAGTGTGTCTGTATCCTTGCATAGGCAATAGCCTCGAGTGCACTCCATCCGTGCCTCTGCCTCACAGAATCTGCAGCTGCTTTCAAGGTTCAACTCAAATCCTACTTCTTACAAGAATTCTTATCCTCATCACCCCCAGTCGTTAGTAACTTCTTCCTGTGGAATTTACTTTGTCTTTTTACTTATAAAGAACTTTAAATTTTATAAAGTGCTTTACAAATACCCCATTTTATCATTATTCCCATTTTACAGAGGAAGAAACTAAGGCAGGCTAAGTGACTTCTGCAAGGTCACACGAGTAGTAAATGTAGGAGGGTGGATCTGAACTCAGGCCTTCCTGTCTCTAGGGGCAGTGCTCTATCCACTTCAGTACCTGGTGTCTCTACGTACACGTTGTTTTTCCCAGATAAAATGTAAGCTCCTTGAAAAAAAAGGGGTTGTTTTCATTTTAGTCTTTGTATGCCAAACATTTAGCACAGTATGAGTACATAATAGACACTTAACAATAAATACATTCTCATTGAATCTTTGTAAATGACCCCTAGTGCTGTATATAGCACTCTAATTTCCTGAGCTCCAGTTTGACAACACCTTCTGTATAGCAAATGCAATATATCCAGAAAAGAATTCATTATTCCCCCTTACACACTCCCCCGCCCCTTCCACCAAAGCCATCCTTCCTCTAAACAACCTTGTTGGTGCTGAGGCCACCACCAACCTTCCAGTCACCCGGACTGTTAACCTTTGCATCATCCTCAATTCTTCTTTTCCTTCACCCTCTCCTCCCCCATTTCTAGTCAGTTGCCAAATCCAGCTGATGCTGCCTCCACAGTGTTTCTATTGCTTCATCCCCTTCTCTGCACTGAGGCGACTACCCTTTCCCATGGTTGTATCAGCCTCCTAACTGGATGCCCAGTTTCCATACCCTCCCCTTAGTCATCCTCCATACAATTACCATAAATAATCTCCCTGAAGCACAAACCTGGTTATGCACTCCCTCATTAACCACATCTCTTAGTTTTCTCTAGCTCACACGCCACCCTCAAGGTGGCCTTTCTTGATTCTATTAGTTATACTTGTTTTAGCCTTCCTCAAATTATTGTGTCTATATTATTTATCTGTTTGTATGTTGTTTCTCCCCAACATAATGTAAGCTTCTTGAGAGCAGGGTATTCTTTTAAATTTTCTCTTTGTAACTCAAGTACCTAGAAAAACACATTGCACATAGGAGGTGCTTCATAAATGGACCGAAATGGATTGGAATGAACTACCCAATAGGGGCTTGTTGGCAAGTATCTATTGTGTCAAGACACAGATTAGGACTGACATAGAAAACCACCAGGCAATGAAACAAGTTCTACTGGTGCAAGAGATTTAACATGAAATATGAGGTGACAAACACCCTCCACCAGAGCCTTTTCTCCAACTTACTGTCTTAGAGAGTTGTCTAAAGCACTGAGGGGTTAATTGACCTAAATGACAGCCAGCGAGTGTCAAAGGCAGGATTTGCATCCAAGTCTTCCTGGTTCTGAGGTTATTTACTATACCATACTTCCTTATGCATTAATGAATTAATAAAATTAAAAATAAATATATAAAATAAATGGATGAAAATAGAAAATTATGCCATGTAGGTGACAATTACTTATGCTGCTAGCGACTTCTCATTTTTCTTGGGCAATTACTATTTTGTATATCAGCATCCTAGGACTCAGAGTTGAAAAGGGATGAGGAGATAACTAATCCAAATCCTTAATTTTTACAGGGAAGTAAACTGAGGCCTGAGAGAGAAATGATCAACCCAGAGTCACACTGCTACCAAGGGCTTAAAACAGGATGCCCATCATCAGCCACCCTTTTGGGGGGCATTATATAGGAATAAACTCACCTGGCACACACTCCAGAAGGCAGTTCAAGAATGGATCCGACTGCAGCCATCATTGTCACTGTTTATTCCAACTCTGATGCCTATGGTGTGAGGGCTCAGGAGAAATTCTGGTCATTCCCCTCTCCTTCCTGTCACTGAAGTCCCCCATAGTCACCTCAGCCATGACTTACCTCAGTGGATCCATGGTTTGATCAGCACGAGTTCTTCCACCAACACAGATCACACCTGGACACTTTTCTATCCTATGCAGACTCTTATTCAATACCCGTGAAACAGGAAATACAACTCAGTGGCCCTGCCCCTCCCACTCCCACTTATAATCTCTCTCTAACACTCTCTCCTCTCCACACTCAATTCTTGAGTGGCTATAGAATGGTAGTAGATACCCTATCCCATTATCTGATTGCCTTAAGTAGCCAGGCAGGAGTAATGGTGCAATCAGGGCCATTCCCTTCTGGTGAGGAGGTGGAGCAAAAAGGTAGGAATATCTCAGGGGAAGACGTCATTATGTCAAGGATGTGTGGTTTCCTTGGACTCCATCACTGATTACAACCCATTTTTAACAGTAAATAAGTCTTGGAGGATTCGTGAGACTCAGAGGTTAAGCAACTTATCTATGATCACTGTCACAGGTGGGATTCGTTCTCAGGTCTTTCCTGATTCCAAGGTTAGAATTTTGTCTATAGTACCACATTGCTTCTCCTCTAGGGGAGTAGTAGTAGTAGTGGTGGTGTGGTGGTAATGGTGGTGGTAGTAATGGTAGTAGTAGTAGTAGTATTTATAAATAACACATCTGTGTTGGCTTTTCCTCACAACAACCCTGTAGCTCTTTTGGCAAGACACTGACTTCATTGTCTCCATTCCCACTGACCCATTGATCTGATACTGACAATTTGATATTGATATCCCAATCAGGAAAGTCAACATGTAGTTAAGAAAGTCTTAGCTAATCAATCCTGGATACGATAAAACTGAACCAAAAGGAAGGAGGAGTAGGAGAAAACTTAGTGGTACCAGCATGGGGGAGGGGGAGAAGACAGGTGATGGGAAATGGGAGGACAGGAGTAGGAGGGCTAGGGGACTCAAACTGGGAGTAAATGGAAGGATAGTTGTAAAAATCTCATCCTCTAGCTCTAGTTTTCCAGTCTGGAAACTGTGGCAGAAATAATGGAGGCTCCCTTCCTGGCCACCACTCCCCTGTGGTGTCTTACCCTATCAGAACGCAAGCTTCTAGAAGGCATCGGCGTGCATTTTATGGCTGTGTTCCCAAGACTTTAATAATGCCTGGCATAAAAAAGCATAAAAGAAAGGCTTTCATTCATTCATTCAGTCATTCAGTCAGTCAGTCATTCACCAAAACCGAAAGTGACTTTTCATAGGTAATCAGGATAGACTAGTGAGTAAGCATCAGTTAGAATTTAAACCTAAATCTCCTGGCTTTCTCCAATGGTCCTGTTGCCCAGAAGACTGAACTTGAGAAATGGAAGAGACCATCCAGCTTGAGGCCCTTACTCTACTAAAAAGGAAACTGAAGCCCCACAATGCCACTGTTCAAGCTTTAAAGTCTTCATTCTGAGCACAGCTTCATTCTCCCCCGTTCACAATGCTCCTTCCAGGTAAAAACAAGCCTCCATTTCCTCTTTTGCCACAGCAGTCAAGATGGTTAGACAAGTCCCGTTTCTGTTCTGTTGTTGGTGGGAGGCAGCGTGAGACAATAAATATTATTACTAGACATTGGACGACTTGGGTTCGGTTCTCTCCTCTGATGCTTCCTTGCTAGCAATATGGGTATGGGCAAGTTACTTAAATGGTCAGCCTCAGTATGGGGGTGATAACAGTGGTAGTACCTACCTGGTAGGGTTGTTATGAGGTACAGAGAGGAGAAAGTATGTAAAGCAGTTTGTATATTTTAGAGTAATAGATGGGGTACCCCAGAAGTATAAGTGTCGTTTTAAGTTTTACTAACTTCAGAGGTATAAATGCTATGAAACTTATAAAAAAAACATTTGAAAGTTTAGTTATTTAAATAACTTTTACACTTTTCCTTAATTTTAATAAGACAGTAATTATGCATTAATAAGAGGGGCATTATGCATTAAGTGTGTGACAGTTCCTGGAGAACACTTTCTCAAACTAGTGGATCAGTAGAGAAGGTCCTCTTTCTTGTCCACCTTGGTTATCTGATCTATCTCCGTTAGACTTTTTCTTATGGGGTCACAGCAAAACTGTCATGTATGCATCAAAACCTTGTGTTTGGATGATCCTGAAGTTAAAATTATAAATATAATATTTTTAGTCATTGAGTAGCAGATGATGAAAGTTTTTGCAAAGTTCAAAAATGGACTGGAGTGATATGTCACAAAAGATGGTGTTTATGCTGAACTTTAATAAGAAACACATCAATATCTTTAAAAGTTAAATAATCAGCGTTGCAAATTTTGTGATAATTAGCCTTATTCTTTGTAAGTTTGTAGCATTTGTACTTCTGAAGTTATTATAACTGCACTAAGACTTTTGGGATGACCTGTATTAATGTATCATCAGTTGTTATTCTCTTCAGGTGGAAGGATATGTCTGAACCCCTAGGTGAGCACTAGCTAGTTCAACGTTGTACCTGTTTTCAAGGGAATGCAGCCTGTTTGGGCAGTAAGACATATCAGAGAGTTTCATGGAGCAGCTTCCACTGCTGACACAATGTGTTGCTTCCTTTAGGCAGGCCCCAAGAGAGTGAACACATTCCCACCCTAGTTTTCACAGTGGATATTGACAACGGGAAGTAGGCGAAAGCCAGCAACTTTATTGGGGAGGAACAACATGTGAGTCTGGGAAATGGAGAGAAAGAAGATGGGGGATTGGAGTTGGGGTGGGGATGGGAGTGGGGAGACAGTTGTGGACTACACACCAAAAACTAAACCCCAGCTCAGAAGTCAGAGACCCTTGAAAGTTTTCAAATTGAAACATCATCTGTTAAAAATCCAAATAAACTGTATATCGTGATCTTCATTAGATTACAACAAGGAACAGAGCCTGTGTCCAGCCCTTTCCATTGGTGGTGGTTACTGCCAAGTACCCTCCCATTCTTTCCATATGTGACTGACAAACATTGAAACATGATCGGGATGATACCTGACATAGTAGTTTCATGGCGAGTGTCTGTGTGTCCTTTGATCCCCAGACTCCAAGAAAATCAAGGGTGAAGGGGTCTGAAAACCACTTAATACAAAGCAGGAGAAAACTGGCACTTAGTTACAGAAACTAAAATTTATAGGCTTTCTAGAAAGAGCAGAAAACAAAATTCTTAAAAACAAAGATGGATCAGACAGTCATGAGTATTTTTGTAGAAATAACACACCAGCAGGGGATCATAGAATCACAGATTTAACTATAGAATTGTGGATTTATAGGCCATATAGTCCATCTAGTCCATTTTACAATTTGGGAAACTGAGGCCCAAAGAGGTTAAGTGACTTGCCCAAGATCATAGTAAGCGTCAGATCTAGAATTCAAACCCAGGTTCTGATTTCAAAAGTCTTGGACCCTGTAAAAGCACAGTCTTGCAAATAAAAACATGGATATCCAGTCTATCCCAAACTGGACTCTTCCTCTTTCTCCACAGAAGGCAAGTAGAGAAAAATAAGATTTACTTATTGAATGAGGACTTAGGATTCTCACTGAATAAACAGCTTCTTGGGAAGCCTGGGCAAATGAGTTCATGGTTATCTGTAGGGCTTCTTTAGCAGAAACTGACATTGGGCCTTTTGGTCAGATGGGCAATGGGAAAAATGATTGGAATCTAGAACCAGTGTTCCCTACTTGACTAATCAAAGACTCTTAGTATTGGAAGAGATGTTAGACACCATCCAATCTAATGCCTCTACATTAAGCACAAACACCATCTATGACAACCCTGATGAGTCATCACTCACTCTGCTGGAAGGCCTCCAGTGGGCAGTCTACTCCATTGTTGGACTATTCCAATGGTTCAGAAGCTCTTCTTGTACTAAGCAAGAATGTGTGGATCTATAATTTCCACTCACTGATCCTAGTCCTGTCTTCTGAGGCCAAGTTAAACAACTCTAATTGCTCTTTCTGTATGACAACCTGTTGGCAGATAAAGCCCTCAGTCAAAGATGAATGGGAAGGCTAACAGGGGAAGAAGTGGAGTTTAGCATGGAAAGAGATCTAAGATTCTCTTCCCCTGCCCTCCTCCCCACCTCATATAAGATGTACAAATAAAACCTTAGGTGCCTACAAGCCCTCGGTCTCAGAGATATGGGAAAGGAGAGACCCAGAATCAGAGGAATTCCATAAGAAGCTACACAACACAGTGATGGCAGATATAGCTGGAACACTGCAGAGCAGGCCTGGTCTGAGGTAGCTGAAGCCACAGTCTTATTTGGAGACATTGGGCAAAGGGCTTGCTTTGGCTCGGCAGACCTTTGGGGACAGCAACAATGATGGTTCCAGGGCAAGGCATGCTCATTCTTTAGGCCTATGGGAGCTTTTTTTTCTCCTAGGTCTTGCAGGATACTCCACCACAAATTTTGAGAAATCCATGCCCACTAAAAGCCAAAGGGCTGGCAGCTCACATTGTCCTCTCCATGCCATTTTCTCTTGGGGAGAGCAGAAAAAAATGTAGAAAAGTAGATAGATAAACAGACAGACTTGTCTCTTCTAGACTGTGAGCCACAGGAGGTAAAGAGATGCCTGGGGAGGAGCTGAAGTTGTATCCACAGAAGGGAAGTCTGTGGTTTCTCCAGCCCTTCTGAGAAGTTAAGACATGGGAGACACAGATCAAGCCAATGGCTCTCCAACATGTAGTACTTTGAAAGGAACAATATATAGCCTGTGAATAAGGTGGGGAGCAGTAGATCTGCTTAAAGAAAGGCCTGCAGTCTAACATACAAAGGCATAGGAAGTCTACAGTCAAACACATGTGCTTCTCAAAAGGGGAGTCTTGGATCTGCTGCAGTCCATTTCAGGGTGCAGGGGCCACCCATACTAATGTTTACCTTCATTAAAGACAACAATAACCGCTCTTTGTTTGAGGCCTGTTTTCTGAGCTGGGTAGATAGAGTAGAAAGCAGGGTGACCATTCCATGGAAGAAACCTTGGTTGCATTCTGTTGGCAAGCAGGTACCCTGGTCAGGAACTCTCTGGAGACTACCAGGCCAGGGGAGAGGTCATTCCTGAGCTACGCTGACTCTCACAGACCTGTATGTCACTGAATGCCCGCTGGAAGAAAAAAAAACACAAATCAGGCAATCCTTGTACCCAGGTGAAGGGACTGGTCCCAAGGAATACGTATTTACTTTACAAGCATTTATTGAGTGCCTATCATAAGCCATGTGCTAAGAGGGACACAGAGATGACTAAGAGGCAATATGGTGTAATGGATAGAGAAGTGGACTAGAGTAAGGAAGACCAAGATTCAAATCCTGATTCAGACACTATCTGTGTGACCTTGAGTGGGTCACTTAATTTCTCTTAGCCTCAGTTCCCTCACTTGTAAAATAGGGACAATAGCAGCACCTACTTCAAAGGGAGGTTGTGAGGGCAAATGAGATAAGGTATCTAAAGCACTCTGCAAGCAATGATGTGCTACATTCCAGTGACTGGATATTGCTGAGTCAGCAGTGAAGAGTCAAGTGGCCTGTAGTGTAGTCTTCACTGCTAATTCACCATATGAATGAGGGCAAGTGATGGCCTCTCTTTGGCCTCAGCTTCCTCATCTGTCAAGAAAGGAGGTTGGATGGGATTGTGTTGAAAGTCCCTTTCAGTTCTAATATTCTACACTGGAAAGTCCATTCCAGATCTAATATTTTATGTCGATCTAAAGACCTTTCCAGTTCTGAGACCAGATATTTTTTTGCCCTGAGGTCCTCCTGAGTTCTAAGGTATATTCCAGCTCTGATGCATCTCCCTTTCCTCCACTCCAATTTCTGACACCCTTTTCATTAGCTTCAACATTCTAAAGCTCCTTCCAGCTATGATCTTCTAAGATTCTGTGATCAGTGATTGTCGCTGCATAGCCAGTGCTGAGTACAAGCACATTGTGGACAATCCAGTCCATCTATAGTTAGGACCAGGAATTCACACTAACTCCTCTGAGCCTTGAAAATCCACTAGGTACTGTTCCATGGGCTTGGCCATGGAAATGTTACCTATTGCTTCTTAGGCTGCAAATCAGAGACTAGCCTTTCTTGCTAATCCTTGTCAGGTAGCAAGAATGAGCTGAGGTCTACCACTGACCTGGGTGAGGAGACAACATTCACTTCCTGTCTCTGGCCTTTTCAGCTCCATGGTTCTTCTAAGAACTCAGCTCTTGATCTTGGCTTGTCAACACTATTAGTCTGATACCCGCCCACTCATGAAACTTCCCCTTTTCTTGCAAGACTAGACCCTGATCAATCATAGTTCTTGATGGTGGGAAGAGCACTCTGGAACTTCATTTTTGGGGCATTTCCCCCATTCTTCTAATCTGTCAAGGATTATAGATTTAGTGATGAAATAGACCTTAGAGTTCACCTACTCAAAAACTTTTGTTTTACAGATAAAACAACTGGAATCTAGAGAAGTTGAGTGGCCCACGGTGGCTGTGAAAAATGAATATTTCTTATATTTAATAACTAATTATTGTATTAGGACCAAGGTATCCTCATCCAGAAACCAAACAGTGAGGGAAATTTCTCTCTGAGATTTCCCCAGACCAAGATCTAATAAGACAGTAAAAGAAATTCTACGTTTGGATTTATGGATGTAATCCTGATCATTATGTTAGCTCAGATAGGTCTGGGAAAATGTTGATTCTCCCTATTATCAAGATAAGTGATATGGGGATTGATGTCTCTTTGACCAAGATTTGAGTGATCTAAATCACATACCCTAAGATTTTTCACCTCCCATTGTCTTAACCAATCACAGGTGATTAGGCACCCCTGGGGAACATCTACTCTTTGAAGGGCATAGAAAACTGTGGGCCCACTGCCATAAGGGGTCTTTGGTTCTAAGAGAGATGGCCAAATGACCTTCCTTTTATTAGTAACCTGCTGGTCTTATTAATAGAATGATTAGATTACCCAGAAACTATGTCTCTTGAACCTTTTTAATAGTCACAGATAATATGTGACTGGCCCACAGGTAGTACTGGAGCTGAAACTCAAAACCAGGTCCCCTGATGCAAAAGCCAATGATCTTCTTTCATTGCCTAGTGGCACTGATCTATGACCCACACCTTACCTCAAACTTGCTCATAAATTCTGCAAAGATGCCAAAAAAGGCTTCAGAAGTGGTGACTTTGGAGTCTTCACCAAAAAATGATAGCACCCTGCCAAACTCTTCCATCGCCTTGTGCTGAAGGGTATCAAGAGCCCGAACAGCAGGCTGGGCCATTTCCAGGAAGGACTGTGGGATCAGGATTAAGGGAAAAAACACCAAGCCCCAAAAAGACAACACAGCAAAAGAAACTTTCTTGTCTGTAGGAATTTTCATGCTGAATCAAAAAGGGCAAGATTTTCTTTTTTTTTGCAAGATTTTCTTTAGGTGAACAGGGTCTGGAAATACCCTGCACATAGTTGATAGCCTTTATGATAGTATTTCCATGACTAGGTCCTTCTTGCTCAGTCTCCACTGCTAGAATAATTATTCCCAAATATCTGGAAATCACTTTCATCACATCTCCTTTCTATTCAGGAACCCACAAAACAGGTTCCAAAGTTCTAGGATATTTAATTCTTCACATGTAGATGAAGCATGTGAACATGATTGAAAAAAACCTCTCCCTCTTTTCTCTCCCTCTCTCTCTCCCTTTCCTTCCTCTTCCTCTCCCCTCTCTCTCCCTCTCTGTCATCCCCTCCTTTTTTGGAACATATGAGCTATAACATAAGCCCTGGTCTTAGAGTCAGAAGTCCTAGGTTGGGACCTGGCTTTGTCACATCCTAGCCCTATAATAATGCACAAGACACATCAGTTCTCTCAGTCTTCTCCTTTGTAAAATGAAAGTGATAACATTTGAACTACCATCTTCAGAGGTGTTATATAAAAATTTGATAAAATAAATAAAAAGGATGATTTAAAAGTATGGTAAAGATCCATGTAGTGTCAGCCTCTGGGGTTTGTGTTCAGGGCCAGCTCTGAGGTGAGAATGGCCCAGTGCCAGCTAGCCACAGCCTCTGGCTTTAGCACAGGCTGTCCAGGTCCAGGAGATGGCAGGCCCTTTTCTGGGAGGATACAGTCATGACCACAGCAAACTTGTCATCACTGGTGGCAGGCATTTTCTGGCAAGCCGTCTGGATCTCACTGATGGTGATGTGCAGGTCAGTAAGGTCAGTAGTTAGCATCCTCTGGTTCACTGAGGAAGGACAGACATGGGTAGGTAAAAGTCCTCCCAGAAAGTCATGTCCAACCTGCAGCACATATCCTCCCCGCCCTCACCAGCAGCTTCCTCTGAATAACAAGGGATATGGCCACTGTACCAACACTACCAGGACACAGCTGCCTCCCCTCCCCTCAGACTCACTTCAGCCCCAGCCACCCACCTTGGTGTTTGTCTTACCTTTGGCAGCAAGGGGCACAGTGGGAAGGTCCTTGGCAAATCCCAGGAGTTCAGGGAAGTGTTGGCTCAATGATTTGGCAAGAATGTGTAGGAAGGTGGATTTCCCATCTACAGTTTTAGTTGAGTTCAGCTGGAAAAGGACAAAATAAATCAGGAGCAAGTTTCTCCAGGCAGCTGGGGATCAGGTGGAAGGCAGGGGGTATGAGGCATATCAGGATGATTACTCAAGTGTTTCCTGGTCACCACACACACACCTTCCTCCTAAATCCCAAACTTTTGTCCTCCCAATGTAAACATGAGGATACACACAGATACATATTTCCTCTTGATGCTTCTTAAGCTCTGTAGCTTCCCATTTCTCTGGGGAAAAACTGCCCTTTATCCTGAATCTCTTCCCAACCTCTCCATTCTGCCACCTGCACAGTCCAGAAACCTGACCCTGACCCTGACTATGCCGTTTGTGGAGTTCTGAATTGGTCCAACTATTCTGGAAAGTAATTTGGAATTAGGTTAAGAAAGTGACTAAAATATCCTTACTCTTTGACCCAGTGATCCTCCTATAGCTATGCATATACTCTAAGGAGGTTGAAACTAGAAAGAAAGAGCACCAGACACCAAAGAATTTATAGCAGCACTTTTTATAGTAGCAAAAATAGGATGGAACAAGGACAAGACTGTGATTTTATTGGTATGGGGAACTCCCAGATGAGAAAACTCCCTTTAACGAAGCATATCTGCACCTAGCCTGTAACTTAAAGTCTTAGAGAGGTGTCTAGGGCATTGAAAGGTAAAATATCTGGGTCAGAATCACAAAGGCAATATACACATTAGAGGACTGGCTTGAGCTCCGGTCTTTCTGTTCCCAAGGCCAGCTCTTTATCCATGTAGCCTCCGAGTGGCAAAGGATTAGAAATGGAAAAAAATGCCTATTGATTGAGGATTGGCTAAACAAATACATGAATGTGATAGAATATTACTGTGCTATAAAAAATCCCATAATCACAAAGGAGGCATGAGGTATGACAAGACCTCTAAGAACTATAGAAAGTGATATAAATAGAACCAGGAAAATAATCTATACAATGGCCACAACAATGAAAATGGAAAGGACAACAAAAATCAACACCACACACCATGTAATTATAACGATCAGACTGGATCCAAGGAAGAGAGCCGAGATGGCACTTCCTTTTCTTCTTTGCCAAAATGGGCAATGATGCATACGGAACATCGCATATACTGTTAGACTTGACTAATGTGTTAGTTGTGCTAAACTGCTTCTTAAATTTCTTATACTCTTTATATAGAGGCTTAGGAGGCAGGGTGTATTGGGAAATGAATGTGATAGAAACACAAAATATATCAATAATTTTATTTCTATTACCCTGTGGCCTTCTCTTCCATCTTCTGCCTCTGACTTTATTAAGCTCCTCACTATCATACTTTACTTCCAATAGTCTTGAAAACACCTTTGAACCACTGTTATCTTCCCAGTTAACCTTCCAGGGTTATTACAATCAGGCCTAGCCTTACAAGGGTAAGTCCCAAGTTTATCCCAGCTATCCCTTGGTCCCTAGCAGCCAGTAGACTTTGGAGATGGAGTCATCCTTGGGGAGTAGGGTTCAGGAATTGTGACAGCAGGCATGGGGCCCTTGAGAGGTCAGAGAGACTATTCATATTGGCTACAGAATATTTTTAGAAGTCTATCAGGACCAATATCTGGTCCTGATTTACCTTAGGGGGTATGGGCAGTCTTGGGAACTCTGGTTTGACTTCTCATATGATTTTAGCATCTTGCATTA
Organism: Gymnobelideus leadbeateri; assembly: GCA_011680675.1. Lineage (NCBI taxonomy): Eukaryota > Metazoa > Chordata > Mammalia > Diprotodontia > Petauridae > Gymnobelideus > Gymnobelideus leadbeateri. The sequence goes on along the minus strand of WOXC01005875.1, from coordinate 48,294 downwards.
TATCCAAGTCATGCAATCATAGGTTTAGAACTGGAAGGGTCCTTGGGGGCCATCTAGCCCAAAACTCCCAGAGATCAAATGAAGAAATAGGCCCAGAGACGTAACGGAGTAACTAAAGTAATGGAGACTTGTGCAAAGTAACAAGGAGTAACAAAAGTAATGGAGACTTGTGCAAAGTAACAAAGGCAGTAAGTGACATCAAATCTAGGTGGTCTGACTCCAAAAACCAGTATCTTTTCATCATATCATACTGCCTCCCAGCTGTCCTGCCTTCCATCTTTTTCATCTGAGATCTGACTGACTTCTCACAGCTCTTCCTGGCTTCTGACTTCATCCTGAGTAATTCTGATATTCATATAGAAAATTACAGATATGGTAGCAATTCAATTAAGAAGGTTTGGGTCCAGTGCCCACTAGCTCCATGCTAGGGATATTAGAAAAGAGCACAGACTCTTTCCTTAAGGAATGTACAGTTTAGTTGAGGAGATAAAACTTAGACTTTTGAAGCAAATAAGTAAAGGCCTAAACAGATAATTAAAGACCATAATAATAAAAATGTAGATGATTGGTGATTCAGATCTGGAGTGGTCAGGGAAGGCTTCATGGAAAAGGTGTATTCCATTCTCTCTACTTCTATAGCAGGGATCCACCACCAGGGATCTCACCACCAGGAAGCACCGATAACCTATTGAGATCTTTATCTCAGTGCCCCCATTCATTCATTCATTCATTCATTCATTCATTCATTCATAAATTCATTCATTCAACACTTTTAAAGAACCTACTATATGAGCACAACCTGACATTACCTGACATTGCTTTCACACTCACAGAAGTTTTTCTTTGTCCCTAAACAAGGACTTTCACTTTTAAAACCCTTCTCCTACCAGTTGGGCAGTCCATAAACCTCTATGAAGCATCTACTAAGCACCAGGCACTGTGCAAATCACTGGGGATAAAAAAAAAAAAAAAAAAAAACCAAAGCAAAGGATACAAAGATAGGTTTCTGTCTTCAGGGAGCTCACGGTCTAGTGGAGAAAGGCAACTTGCAAACAACTATGTGCAAAGAAGATACAGACAAGATAAACTGGAGATAGTCATCAGAGGAAATGTATTAAGACTAAAGGAGGGGGCGGAGGTTGGGGGGATCAGAAGGTAGATTTTAGTTGGGCCTTGTAGGAAGGCCCAGAGGAAGAGAAGGGGAGGAAGAACATTCCAGGCACAGAATTTTCTGAAGAAAATGTCCAGAGCCAAGAGAGAGATAGAGTGTCTTGTCTGAAGAACACCAAGGAGACCAGTGTCCTTGAATCAAAGTGTATGTGGAAGGGAGTAGGGTCAAGAAGGCTCGAAGGACAGAAAGAAGCCAGATTATGGAGGACTTCAACTTGTCCACGGGGTAGAGAAGAGCCTTTGAGGTGGGAGCCCTGATATTTAATGCTTATGCTGGTGCTTTTTCTCTGCTGAATATCTCCTGCTTGTCACATATCTATCTGGTTTGCACATTGTTGTTCGCATGTGATCTCTCCCATTGGACTGGGAGATCCTTGAGGGAAGGGGCTGCCTTTTGCCTTTCTTTGTACCCCCAGCATTTAGCACACAGAAGGTGCTTAATTATAAACTGTTAATTGCTAATAGTTAATTCACTGTATGTTACACTGAGGTGCTACTGAAAAGACAACTATATGTTCATTTATTTTGCAAGGTAATAAGTTCATGAAAATACAACTCATTGTCCAGAGGGCACCTCTATGATGACACCTAACTCCTACTTGGGAGGAAGGACTGTCTTGGAGATCAAAAAAAGTGGGGTTTAAGAAGTACAATTCCTTAAACAGGTAAGGATGAGAATGTAAAGAGATCTCTGAGATGGCCTGAGAATCCATCAATGCCTCAGAAACTAGATGTCATTCATTCATTCAAAAAACATTTATTAGTTGACTTATGTGTAACATACTGTGGGTGATACAAATGTAGATAAAATATGACCCTTGATCTTCACTTACTGCATGGTAGAAGAGATAAGATGTGTGCATACATAATGATGACAGAAGAAAATATGGTAAGTGCACAAAAGGTACAACGTGTTATAGGGATTTGGAGGAGGAAAAGATCACATACAGCCAGATTGACTAGGGGGAAAAGTCAGCACATCTCATGGTCTCAGTTATTTATATAAAAATGTACAAAATTGGGGCGGCTAGGTGGCGCAGTGAATAGAGCGCCGGCCCTGGAATCAGAAGGACCTGAGTTCGGAGCCGGCCTCCGACACTTAATCCACACAAACAAAAAAACCTAGCCGTGTAACCTTGGGCAAGTTACTTAACCCCAATTGCCCTAAAGGGGCGGCTAGGTGGCGCAGTGAGTAAGAGCGCCGGCCTCGGAGTTTGGATGACCCGAGATCAGATCTGGCCTCAGAAAATGAGCACCCACGCATAAATAATGACTAGCCGTGTAACCTTGAGCAAGTTACTTAACCCCAATTGCTTTAAAAAAAAAAATGTACAAAATGTGAGTAATAAACCAACTGAACTACCAATATAAATGTAAAGAGGGAGATTTGACATCATAGATCTCACTGAAACTTGGTAGAGTAGAATTAGAATTCATAACTGGAATGTGACCAGGGAAGGGTATAATTTATTAAAAAGGAACAGCATAAAAAATTGGTATGGGAGCTAGGTGGAGCGGTGAATAGAGCACCAGCCCTGGAGTCAGGAGGACCTGAGTTCAAATATGACACTTGATACACTCACTTGCCTTGGGCAAGTCACTTAACCCCAATTGCCATGCCTTCTCCTCTCCTCCAAAAAAAAAAAAAAAGAGATCGGTATAGTAGCACTGTATATGAAGAAGATAAACTCTTACACAGAAACTAAAAAACAAGACTGGGAAAAATAGAAGGCATTTGAGTGAAAAAAATGGCACAGTACAGTAATAATAACAGCTAGCACCTATATAATGTCTTAAGGTTTACAGAGTGCTTTCTGTTGGTTTTCACAATCACCCAATGTGCTATTATTATCTCCAATTTAAAGATGAGGAAATTGAGGCTGAGAAATGTTAGATGACTGGCCCAGGGTCCCACAGATAGTATATATCTGAGGCAGGATTTGAACTTGGGTTTTCCTGACTGTCATTCCAACACTACATCCATTGCATTACCTAGCTGTAATGTTGTTACAGGTTATGAAGTGTGCACTACAGACCACCTGTACAGCAGGAAAGGTAGGTCTCTGAAGAAATGAGTGACTGAATGAATAAATGAAAAAGCATTTATTAAGCACTTCCTATGTGCCATACCCTGGGGGTGCTGTGGATACAGATAGAATATAAGTTCCTCAAAAGCTGGGACTCCCTTTTCTAATAGAGGGAGACAATTCATATAGGAGGTCCTAGCTGTAGGGTAAATGGACCTACGGGTCCTAAGCTCAAGGGTCTTTCAGCTGCAAGAGCAAAGCAGATGGTAACGCACCTTCTTTAGGGCCATGTCTATTGGTAAAACCATATCTGTTTTTATTTCTGATTTATATGCCAGCACCAAATTCTTTTGCATAGTCATCATAGGTGCAGTAGCTATATCTTTTTCCTAAGTTGTCCTTTTTTAGTGAAGGGCAGAGTCTTTAGAAAGCATAACCCTAGAGAGGCTCCAAAGTGGGAATTCTGACCTCTCTTCCTTACTGAGCCTCTTGCCCAGCTCAGGCCCCAACCCAAGGTGAACTGTACAGATACAGAACAATAAAGACTTCTAGGCACATGGAGAGTAACTGGGGAGAGCCAGGGTCTCTGGGAGGCAAACCTTGAGCTAGGATCACCCTCCTGAGTTAGAGAGGGAACCAGGGAACCATCAGTGACTAGGAGGAAGGCATAAATCCTAGCTGATGACAGTAGTCTGGGAAGAATAACTAGCATAGTGAATGACAGTAAAAAGGGTCCAAAAAGGTCTCAAAAACTGAAATGATGGGCATTATCTAGTAAGACACAATTTAATAGGAATACATGAAAAGTGCTACATGGTTTTTTTGTTTTTTTGTTTGTTTTTAAACCAGCCTCACAAATACAGGATGGGAGACAATTAGCTTAACACTTCTGTGAAAAATATCTGGTGGATTTGGTGGATTGAAAACTCAAAACGAGTCAAGATATGATAACAGGAGTGTGCTAGTACCAGCTCACAAAAGTCAATTGTTAAATTTTCAGTGTGAGCACTTATACCTCTGAAATCAGCAAATGGTACAATTTATTATTTTGTTGATTTCTAGACTTAGGAAAGTGATAGAGAAAAACGCTAATAAGGTAGGTCATTAAGACAGAACTTAAACAGGTCATTTTGTGGTGTCTAATAATTGGAAATCTAAGGGATGCCCATCAATTGGGGTATGGCTGAACAAGACGTGGCATATGACTGTGATGGGATTTTATTGTGCTATAACAAATGACAAGCAGGATGATTTCTGAGAAACCTGGAAAGACTTACATGAACTGATACAAAGTGAAGTAAGCAGAACCAAGAAAACATTGTACACAGTAACAGTAATACTGTACAATGAACTGTGAATGGCTTAGCTATTTTCAGCAATACAATGATCCAAGACACTCCGAAAGGACTAATTGACAAAGCATACTATCTACTGCCAGAGAAAGAACTGATATCGTCTGAATACAGACTGAAGCGTGCTATTTCTCACTTTCTTTCTTTCATTCTTTTTCTTTATTTGAATCTTCTTGTACAAAATGACTAATATGGAAATGTTTTATATGATTGCACATGTTTAACTTATATCTGATTGCATACCATCTAAGGGAGGGGAAAGAAGAGAAAGGAAAGGAGGAATAGAATTTGGAACTCAAAACTTAAAAAAATTATTTTAACATGTAATTAGGGGAAAAATAAATTATTATATATATTTTTTAAAAGATTGAACTTAAAGGCTCATCCTGTGAACATTTTTTTTTCCTGGAGAGCTGGTTGTCACACATTTACCAGTATACTGTGGATAAGCCCAGCAAAAAGGCTAATGTAATCCATGGCTGCATTAAGAAAGCCAAGGTGTCCCACATCAGAGATGTCATTTTGCTGTGGTCTGCTTGGTTAGCCACATCTGGAGTATAAGGTTTAGTTCTGTGCATCCCATTTTAAGAATGACATCAATAGGCTGGAATGGATTCAGAGAAGCAGGGTCAACATACTAAGGAAAATATAGAATGTGCCATATGAAGTTTCACCTGGAGGGGCAAAGACCCAGAGGGTGTATGATGGTAGCTGTCATGAGGGATTTATGCATGTTCTGCTTGGCCTCACAACTGTCCTCACAATGGACAGTGTGTAAACAGAGCTTATGAAACCACTGTTGGAATAGAATGCTATAACACTATTTTCATAGAATGCTAGAATGCTAGATACATACAACAGTCCATTAGACCTGGCAGGGACCTTAGACCATAGGATGCCAAAGCTGGAAGGGATCATTCTGTGTGCAACAGCTGGAACTGAGCATTGTAAGTGAGCTTTAGAGGCTCCATTCATACCTGAATCAGGAAAAGAACATTTAATCTAGCTTTGCCCCGCCTTCAGAAGCTTGTAAATTCTTAGCAGATCAGCTTGTCTTTGGTAAAAATCAGTATACTATAGCGGAAAATGGGGAACTTCCAAGCTGGGCTCCAAAGACCTTAGACTGGTTTCACTGTGGTGGTTTGGGTTTTCCTTCCTGTCTCACTCAGTACACTGACTGTGGCTTTGACTGCTATCCCTGCAGAAAAGGTACTCAGAAGCTTATGTTTGTGTCTCATGTAAGCCATGGTCAGGCCCAGCGGTATTCTGGACTCAAAGATTGCAGAAAATACTTAAGAGGGGACCTGGGCGTGATGGTATATTATACAAGCTGGGTTCTGAGAGTTTGTGTATCTCATCTTCCAAGACTTAGTTTATCTCCTCATCACTGGGGAAGAAAGTTCAGTGGTGAGTTTCTTCATGAGACCTGCAACAGATTATCAGAGCTGAAAGAAACCTTGGAACATTGACTACCTATCAGAGTAGGGAGGGGCCTTAGAATATTGGAGCTGGGAGGGAGGGACCTTTGACATTATTTAGTCCAAAGTCACATTATAAAGATGAGAATTACAGACACTCACAAGAAAGAAAGTGACTTGCCCAAGGTTACCCAGGTAACCCCCAGTCTGGGGCTGAATTAAGATTAGAAACTAGGTCAAGGCTCTTTCCATGACACCATGTTGTCAGTGACCATGTTTACAGTGACTAAGGACAAGCTAGAGCCCAAGTTGACAAATTTTGAAGTTATCAGAGAGAAAATTAAAGGTTGGGGACAAATTGAATTATAAACAGTACTTAGATTTATTTTTGTCCTTTTTACAGATCTAGTTACTTGTTAAGTTTAAGAACATAACTAAGCTATTTGCTAAGAAGATAGCTCTGTAAAATGTAAACATTGCTTATTCAAACAAAACATGCTAATTTTCATATAGTCACTTTTAAATGCTTTTAAAAAGTGGATTCACAAACTTCCAGATTTGAAGAAACTGAACATCCTTTCATGTCTGCCCATTTTCTAGAAGTGGATTAAAAACCTGAAGTGGTACAGGCCTGGATAGAAGACTGTCTCTGCTTTGTCACCACCTCTCTGGGCCTCAGTCTCCTCATTTGTAAAGGGCCAGGCCACATGATCTCTAAGGTCTCTTTAAGTCCTAGTTTTATGATCTTATGATCTTTTGACTGTGGAACTTTTTTCACTCAGGCTCGTTTGTTTTAAAATTTATTTTTAACATTTAAAAAACTGAGTTCCAAATTCTCTCCATCCAGTCCCCTTTGAGAAGCAATACGATATCTGTTATATATGTGAAATCATGCAAAACATATTTCCACATTAGCCACATTGCCAAAAAAAGCAGAAAAAATTTAAAAAGTGAGAAAATTATGCTTCAATTTGTACTCAAGAGTTTGTCAGATTCATTTGGAAATGCTCACTGTATCCATGAGTAAAATCTTGAGATTTTTACAATTTTTCTCAGTCAGTATTGAAATGCTCTTAGAGGCTAGAATTTGATCCTACCAGTTTGCTGAGAGGAAGAAAAGTAAAGTAGATCACTAAATAGCTTACACATAAACCCTGAGCTGCATCGTACAAAGATTTAGTAATAACATACAAGGGGAAAATTCAGCATGGCCAGAGGTGGGACAGAATGGAAAACGAACTGGAGAAGCTGGAGACTTCCCTAAGAACACTTCCTTGGAGCTCAACTGGTGCAGATCAGCTCTGAGGAAGTAATGAGTGATTGCATCAGCCCTTCTGGGCCCCAGCTCTGAAGTTAGCTAGGGAGTTTAAAGAATTCAGGAGTGGGAGTATTATTGATTATAAACCAGCAAAGCAGAGACTCCCTGGAGGTTCAGGATGGGCCTGGAAGAGGCAGCCAGGTGTCTAGGGTTCCCAGATTTTTTCTCTCCATTGATGTAAATCTAGAAGGGTACTTAGGAATCATCAGGTCAAGTCTTCTCATTTAATAAGTGAGGAAACTGAAACAGAGAGAAGTAAGTGACTTATCCCAGGTTGTACAGGTAGTATCTGAGGTGAGATTTATTTTCTCACACAGTGATAGATTTACAGTGAGAAGGAACCTTAGCGGCATCTAGTCCAACCTCCTTCCTTGTTTTACAGATGAGGAAACAGAGGCAAAGGAAAATTAATGACTTGCCTGGGGTCACATTGCTAATATGGAAGCATATTAAAACCTGTTTTTTTTTAGTTCAACTGAAAATATTTTTTTCAGGAAAGTTGCTAGAACAAAAGCTAAGGCCTTCCTCTTAAGTGGATTAAAGGAGATAGACACTGCTGGGTCTTATTTAGATCCTAGCCTTCCCCATGTCCCAAAGCAATTGGCCTGTGACTCACCCAAGGGAAGTGATTTCAGGTTATTTGGAAGTCCCCTGCAATCCTTGAGGGCTGTGGCCAAGGAGAGAATTGAGTAGTGACTACTGACTGTGTGGATCACAACAAAATGTGGCAAATCCCCAAAGAGATGGAAGTACCAGATTCTCTTACTTGTCTCCCGAGAAACCTGTACGCAGGCCAAGAAACAACAGAACCAAACATAGAATATTCACTGGTTTAAGATTGTCAAAGGAGTATAACTATAGTCACCTTACTTATTTAACTTCTATGCAGAGTACAAGAGAAATGCTAGGCTGGATGAATCAAAAGCTAGAATTAAGGTTGCTGGGAGAAATATCAACAATATGCAGATGATATAACACTGATGGTAGAAAGTGAAGAATTAAGAAGCCTCTTGAAGAGAGTGAAAGAGGAGTGTAAAAAGCTTGAAGTTTAACTTCAAAAACTAAGATCTTGGCAATTGGTCCATCCCTTCCTGGCAAACAGAGGGAGAAGAAATGGAAGCAGTGTCAGATTTTATATTCTTGGGCTCAAGGATCACTGTAGATGGCGACTGCAGCCATGAAATTAAAAGACACTTACTTGGTCCTTAGAAAAAAAAGTTGTGGCAAATCTGGACAGCATATATCACTTTGCTGCTAAGGTCTGTATAGCCAAAGCTATGATTTTTCCAGTTGCAATATATGACTGTGAAAGTTGGACTATAAGGAAAGCTGAGCACCAAAGAATTGACACATTCAAATTGTGGTGCTGGAGAAGATTTTTGAGAGTCCCTTGGAGAGCAAGGAGATCAGATCAGTCAATGTTTAAAGAATTAATTCAGACTAGTCACTGGAAGGTCAAATACGAAGCTTAAATACTTCAACCACATAATGAGAAGACAGGACTCATTGGAAAAGATCCTGACACTAGGAAAGATTAAAGGTAAAAGGAAAAGGTGACAGCAGAGGATGAGATGGGGAGATAGTGTCATGGAAACAATGAATATGAATTTGAACAGACTCTCAGAGAAAGTGGAAAATAGAAGGGCCTGGCAGGCTATGTATGATCCACAGGGTCACGAAGAGTTGGACATGAATAAACGACTGAACAATAGTGTTCTGGAATGTTAATTCTGAACTGTATTTTAATATATGATCTTTCCCTTATTCAAGATTCCTATAAACGTTACCTCCAATTGTCTTGGGGTAGAGAGATGTCCAAGGACACAGGGGGATGATACCAGTTTAGGCATTTTCCTCTCTAGGTTAGAAATGTTTAGATTTAGATTAATAACAAATGAAATTGCTCCTAGCAGACTCTTGCCTAAAGAGAACAGCATTGATATATATATATACACACTTTTTCTTTGACATTAGTAAATATGAGGCAGGAAATAATTTTGTCCTGGGACCCTAGACTCTAGGTCCGGCACCCTCTCTACCATGTTGTATAGATTAAGTACAAAACATTCCAGGCTACTTGTGGTAGGACTGCTCCAAAGCCAAAGGAAACTGATAAACTATGAAAACTTGCTATGGGATTATCCCAACTGAGCACCTGCCCCATGTGAGGGAACCTGACACATTATTTCTTTAGCATTAACTGTATACAGCCTTCTAGCCCTTAGCTCTTGTCTCATTCTAAGGTTTGTTTCTAGTAGGTGACTTTAACCAAAGCATCACATTCATATGGATTTAATTATTATGGTGTTTATAGTTAGAAGAAATTTAGTTATTATAGTATTTACAGCTGGAAGCAATCATCAAAGGTCTAGTTCAGCCCCCTGATTTTACAGGGGGTTGACAGAGGTCCAGAGAGGTAAACTGACTTACAGAAAATAGTAGAGTCAGGATTGGAACCCAGTCTTCTGATTCCAAATTCAAGGTCCTTCTTACTATACTTTTGATTTAGAAGGGTAATGAAAATACAATGATACAGTTTATTCTGTATCCTGTAGAATTCAGTGCCAGAGGAGGGAAGGCCTACATATTTAAATGTTTACCTTTCAAAAAAGAAGTAGGGGCTTTCTGTTACTTGGGACACTTCAAGGTTATAGGAACCAGAAGGGAACATATTTCACAGTTTTTAAGATTCTTACTCTTCTCTGTCTTAAATCTTTTGACCAAGCCAGACAATACTCTCCTTGTTTTTAATCTTGACAGGAATAATCCATATTGCTGGGGTTTGGGGCACAGTCCCACCGTGATCAGGAAAATCCCAGTAGGATTTTTTGGCCTTCCCTTCCAACCAGTGAAATCTGAACTTTTTCTTCTTTTATGTGGTATTTATACTACCTTATTGTAAAATATGGGCTTATATAATATAATACTATAGATATATTTTATGCATTTCTGAGTTTCTAAACTTTTTCTGTGTCATCTGCTGGCCTTTGTGTGTCTAGGGCTTCTGCAAAACTCCCCAAAGATTCCCATTACATTTTTTTGTGCCAATCTGCAAATATTGAAACCATGATGGGGAAAGTCGTAATATGTAAGGGATAACTGTAGATGCTTCTACCAGTATCTCCCTCTACTATCAGTCCCTTTGAGGCCTCCTCAGGAGGACAGTAATGTATTCACTAACTCCCAGCTCAAAAATCAGGATGAGGAAAACCACAGGCAAAGAAGGCGCTAAATTCTTCTTTCTCTTGGAATGACAGTGGCAACCCCCTTGAGCCCCTTCTCCTCTGCCCATGGAGGCAGAAATGCACTTTTTTCTTCCATTCAAGAAATTTATATGCTATCACTGTGTCCTCAGTGGTTAGGAACTATAATGATTGAGTGGTGTGGACAGTTTTATGCTCAAAATTTCCTATCACATAGTTTCAAGTAATTATTTTTGAGGAGTAAAGGTCAGGAAACAAAGTAAAAATACTTCTGTTTAAACATTTTATTCATCATTCTAAAAATGTATAATACAAATTTTTTTCTTTCCCCCCCAAATTATGGAAAACAAATTAAGGAAAACACTACAGAAAAACAAACACTCCCATGCTTCTTTTCTGACTTTTCTGTGTAATATTTTCCTGAGTATTCATATATCTATTTCCAAATTTTTACCTTCAGGTGTTGGTGATTCTAACCCAGAACTACCCACAGAATGTCTTTCCATAGATATCCCACTGACAAAGGAAAATGAACATATATAAGAGTTAATCCATCATTAATCCCTCAAAATTAACCCTTTATCCAAATTTCCCATTATTACTAATCATAATTCTAGTCCCTTACTTACTTACTTTTTTTTTTTTTGAAGGGCAATCGGGGTTTAGTAACTTGCCGAAGGTCACACAGCTAGGTTTTTGTTTGTGTGTGCATTAAGTGTCTGAGGCTGGATCCGAACTCAGGTCCTTCTGACTCCAGGGCCGATGCCCTACTCACTGTACCACCTAGCCGCCCCAAGTCCCTTACTTTCAAAACTCAAATTTAATTTCAATTTCTCTCCTCTTCCTTTATCTTTCAAATCAAATTATGTCAATTTTTCCTCCATAATATGTCTCTCATCTGTCTTCTCATCACTATGCCCAAGAGCACAGCCCCAGTCCAGACCTTTGTCACCTCTGGCCTTGATGTCCAGTTCTATTATAGTCTGTCAGGCCTCCTTACCTCAGTTAAGAAGTTGATCTTGAAGCCTGTGGTCTTATTGGTCTTGGGCTGTCCATTGTTGAGATAGTTGCCCATTGCAAGTACGAACTGTCAAGAGAAAAACCCCCCACTGCTTTACCAGGTCACATTCCACCTATCCTGCCCCCCCCCACCTACCCACACACACATAAAAGAAGAAGGGTATCCTGCCCTCCCCCTTCTCCCAGCTTCCTATAGTCAAACTTAACTCCCACTTTCTTCCCAATAGAGAAGTCAAGGGAGAAACAAACCTATTGTTCTCTCAATGCCTGCTTACCTTCTACCTTCTCTAAGGTAGATAGCAAGACTCTGTTTGTCTTTGTCCATGCTCCCCTCCCACAGTGCTTTCATTACATTTAATTCTAGGGTGGATGTGATACTTGGGCAATGCCAAGGGGTGGACTATTTTCACATCAAGGAAAGATGGCAGGATTGAAGCTCAGATCTCCCAGTGGGTGTGGTTGGGGCCTGTGGACCTCTAAAATGATCTGCAGGCTGAAGGCAACCTCAGAATTTCTTGGTATTTTTCCGTTTAAGTTAAATCTTTCCCTTGTACATGGAGACACTGCCCAGAAATGTCCTTTAAACCCTGTGACCATTGTTTCTGCTGCCAGGAGCTGCTTTCCTCGGCACTGACCATCCTAGACCCCAGCTGGTTCTGAAGGCAGGGAGCCAGAGAGGCCCAAAGCAGCAGCAAAGACTTTTTACTTTCTGCAATATTGAGCCCTGAAATTCTGTGGGGAGGAAGCAGAGTGGGGGAAAGACCTCCTGCTGAAGCACTTTCAGAAATAGCTTAGCTTTTTGGAGCAGGAAGCAGTAACCCTATATTAGTGCCCTTCTTCCTGCCTTCCTTCCTTCCTGAGGCTGTAACAAGGAGACTGGGCTTACTTCTGAAATCCAGAACCTGCTGAGGCTGTACAACAAATGGTAAGAGCTAACCAGGATTGTGGTAAGGTGAAGGAAGGGGAAACAAAGGCAAGGAGACTGAAAAAAGAAAATGTAATACAGAGAAGTACTGTGGTCTACTGAGAAAAGACTAGGACTCAGTCTGTGGGAGGGAAGAGCCTGCAGGACATGCCATGGCTCTTCCCCTCTGCCCTTGCCCACATTCCCTAGGCAGGACAAATTGTGCTGGTCTGTCCCAGGTTGGAGGAAGCCTGCTATTGAGGCCTGGAGAGAGTGAGTTGTAGACACAGTCAATACACTGTGGGAATGGAAATGAGATGAGAAGATTCCATCCATGGGAGTGAGGGTGCCAAGTCAAATAGCCCAAGGAGTCCTCCCCATGTAGGAAGTCACTGGTAGTGTGGGGGTGGAGTGCCTCTAAAGGAAAGGCAGTAAGAGTGATAAGAAGCAATGTAGTGAGATCCTCTCTACAAGCTCTTCCTAACAAATCTAGAAAATGAACCAGACTTAATCCTTATGGGGAAATCCAGAAAAGTCACAGTGAGTCCTTTGTCCAGCCCAGCTGGTCATAGGGAGAGAGACAGGGAGGTCTGAGGACACTGGGGAAAGGTCAGACCAAGAGCATGCTGCCAGGAAAACACTCTAGCACCCAGAGAGAAGCTGTGCACCAGGGCCAGAGGAGGTCCTGGACCTGTATTGATGTCCCTTAGGCCCCTACAAGGGCATTGTGACAGAAGGTAGAGCCAACTGGAAGTCTTGTCACCCATTATCCAGCCCCAGGTTGCAGCTCTAGGGAGGAGTGGGAAGTGGTTTGTAGAATTGCTTCCTTGTAGGTAGGCCCTGGGAAGCCTGTCCAAGAAAGAAGAAAATTCAGAATCCAGGAGTAATAGTATGGTATGGCTTAGACCTTAGGCACAAAGCAAGGCAGAAATCCCAGACCAAAGGAGTCCGTACAATTCTGCCACTCTGGGTCAAGAGAGCATTGCATTTGGTTAATAGGGGCAGAGTCCAACCCAAACCCAGGCCAGGAACTTGCAGAGCTCAGACCAGTGAGGCAGCAATCCGATTTTGCCTTGGGTTGATCCACTTTGGAAGTACTGAAAGCCTGTAGGTCCCTAGCTTGTCCCTGAGATTCTGGAATAACACAATATTCAGTATTCAAAAAAAGCATACACAAGACCAGCCCAGACCTTCCCTCCAGAAGTGCTGTAGAACCTAGCCCCAACATCAAACCCGAAGTGAGAAATTAGGCTGGAAGAATGGGCAAACAAACAAAAAACCTTGTCATAATAAGCTATTATGATGGCAGAGATGCTCAAGACAAAAATGCAGAAGAGAATGACTCCAAAACATCTACAAGCATTGCCTCAGAGAAAAACACAACTTGGGCACAAACTCAAACTGAACTCCTGGAAGAGATGAATCAAAAGTTAAAAAATGTTTTTATGGTTGGAATGAGAATGCTTGAAGAAAAAATGAGGAAAGAAATGAGAACTATGGAAGAAAGAATTAGAAAGGAAATTAACAGCTTGGTATGAGAAGTTTAAAATCTTACCCAAGCAACAAATTCCCTGAAAATTCAAATGGACCAAACAGAAGCTAATGCCTCCATTAGGCAACAAAAATTTTAAAGTTAAAAGAGTGACAGAATAGAAAAAAAATGTAAGGTATCTCATAGGAAAAGCAACTGATCTAGAAGACAGATTGAGGAAGAAAATTTTAAGAATCACTGAACTATCTGAACACTAGGATAAAAGAAAAAGAGCCTGGACATCATTATTTAGAAATCTTAAAAGAAAACCACCCAGATCTCTTAGAATGAGCAAAGTAGAAATAGAAAAGGTATACTGGTTACCTCCTGAACTAAACCCCAAAATGAAAACTGACAGTAACATGAGAGCCAAAGCCAGAGCTTCTAATGCAATATATTTACATATGTGTATGTTTGTATACACATACTATATATATCCATATATAGTGTATGTATATATGTGTGTGTGTGTGTGTGTGTGTGTGTGTGTGTGTGTGTGTATTACAAGCAGCTAGAGATAAAAAAAATTCAAGTACTAAAGAGCCAGTCAGGATCACACATGATTTAAAGCTACCACTATAAAGAAGTGGAGAATTTAGAATATAATATTCCAGGATGCAAAGGATGTGGACATACAGCCAAAAATAACTCATTCTGCAAAACTAAGACAATACTCCAGGGGAAAAATAGACCTTTAATAAAATAATAATAGGTTTCCAAGCATTCCTGATTAAAAGACCAGAGCTATGGAGAAACTTTGAATTGCAAAAACAAGATGGAAGAGAAACATGAGAAGAAAAGCATGAATGAACAATGATAAAGGACTGCTTACAGTGAAACATGGGGGGATGATACATGAGTACCCTCTACTTCCTATCACCTTCAGAGTTCACAGAGGGAATCAAGTTGTACAGGGCCTAAGAATGATTCTGTTATGACTTCATGATCTTAAGAAAAGAATGGAAAGAGGAAAGAAGAATACACTGCAGGGGAAGGGCAGGGGAAGGAGGAAGAAGGGAAGAGATGGTTAGGGAAAATTATCTCATAAAATCAAGGTATATAAGTAGACAGCTATATAAACATGGAGGAAGAGATGAGAGGAGGGGGGATGGCTGACACTTGAATCTCACTCTTACTTGAAGTAGTCAAAAGAAGGAAGAACACACACACACACACACACACACACACACATGATTGTATATAGAAATACATTTCACTCAACAGTGAAATAGAAGGGGAAAGGGTGAGAGGGATAGATGGAGGAGGGTTGAGTCCTAAGCAAAGCAAATTCTAAGGATGTACTAAAATATTTATAGCCCTTTTTGAGATGGCAAAGGATAGTCATCTAAGGGAATAAATTTCCAGAAACTGGAAAATGGATGAACAAGTTATAGTACATAAATGTAATGGAATAATACTGTGCTGAATTCTTATTAGTATAATGACCAACAACGATCCCACAGGACTCAGAATGAAACATGTTATTCTATTCGCCTCCTAGTGGAGAGCTGAAGGACTCAAAATACAGAATGAGACAATTATCTTTTCAGACGTATCCAACTGGAAATTTGTTTTGATTTAACTATAAGTGTTTGTAATGAGTTTGTTTTTCTTGTGTTCTCAATTAGGGAGAGATGGGGGTGGGAAGTGAAGTACATAGATCTTGGCTGATTAAAACAAAATATATTTTTAAAAAGAAAAAAAAGGAAAATTTGGGAACTGATTAACAGAATGACCAACCATACTTGAGGATTTATGATGAAACATGTGGCCCACCTCCTGACAGAGAGATAATGAATTCAGAGTCAGATTGGGACATAATTTCTTGAGACATGACAAATGAGAATTTTTGTCCTGCATGATTATACTGTTTGTAACGGTTTTTTCCCTTTGTTTTCCCACTTAGTGAGGGCTTTGGGATAAAGGGAGGAAAATAGGAGGGCAAAGAGTCTGATCTTTGTTTGAAAATTAAATTTTTTAAAAATAGAAAAGGTTAAGAGTCAGGAATCCTGAGAACTAATCTAGACTTTCCTACTGCCTAGCTGTGTGATCTTGAGGAGTCCCTTCTCCTTTCTTGAGCCCTCACTTATAAAATGAGATAGTTAGGCTAGATGGGTTCAAAGGATCCTTTCAGCTCTGACATTCTTGTCTCTGTCTGGCATTTTATGTCCTATCTAAGGTGCCTATCCAGCTCTCACAGTCTGTGTTCTATGTTCCAAGATCCATTCCAGTTCTAACATTCTAGGTTCTGTAGCCTATGGGCCATCTACCTTGAAGCATTTATGAGCTCTATAAAAAGGCAAGAGGAGAGGAAAACAGGAGAAGGAAGAAGCAAGAAAGAAGGAGAGGAAAAAAAGGTAGTGGGGAGGAGGAGAAGGAAACAGGTAAGACCTGGCACTTGCCAAAGAGCTAAATGGATATTCCAGTCCCCTCTCTCTCTTTAGCTGGGATAGGCAGCCTGCTGGGATGGGAGGAAGTGTCCCAGGAGGGGAAGTGGTTCTCACCTCTAGGATCTTGGCAAGCTTCTTGCTATTCTTCAGCTCCAGAGAGGCCTGGTGCACACACTCATAACTGCCTTTAATCTCCTCAGTCTTCTCCTGCAGGGTAGTCTTGAAGTGAAGGCTGCGAAGCCGGGTTTTATATTCTGGAACGGACAGCATCTAAGCAAAACAGAGATGTCAGAGAGGGATGCCCAGCCTGCAGTAAGAGCCAGGCTGCCTGTGACCCCCCCCTCCCCAGCCTCACCCACTCCACCCTGTCCCTGGAGTCCTCAGAGTCTCCTGGAATCTCTCCTTTCCTTGGACCCAAAGAGAGGCAGGAATGGAGATGATGTGCTCTGAGTGGATACTTCCCTTTATTGTTGTCCTCCTTCTTTGATGGAGTTCTCTTACTTGATGGACTTCAGATAGAAATGGCCCCAGGACAAAGATTGTCCCTTTGCCTTTAATGTTTAGCAGATGGATAAAATGGCCACTTTTTGTAAACTGAATAAAAATATTGGGATTAATCATAATACTTATGATTATTCTTAAGACTAAGAGAATCAACATGCAGTATTGGGTTCAAGTTCCTCCCCTGACAGGGGATCCTGGGCAAATCCTAACCTCTGAGTGCCCTGGGCAACTTCCTAAGAGGAAGCACTGAGGAAGAGTGGTCTCCTTGCATTTGTAGGAGTTTCTTTCCCAAGAGTTCCCTAATATTAGTGAAGTCATAGATTGGATTTTTAAAAAATGACAGGATTTTAGACTGAGAGCTGGGAGGGCCCTCAGAGGACAATGAATCCAACACCCTTCATTTTATAGATGAGGAAAGTGAAAGGCAGAGCTTATGTGACTTGCCCAAGTTCACTGGGGTAGTAAGTAGAACTCAAACCCAGGTCCTCTGACCCTAGTCAGAGCTCTTTTCCCAACAACAATCCTTTACATGTGTATAGCAAATCACAATTTTCAAAGCACTTTACATCCATTATCCCATTTGATCCACATAATTGACTGGTCAGAGAGTCCAGGCAGGGACCATTATTCCTGTTTTACAATTTTAAAAGCTGAGGTGCAGCACCTTATTAAAGCCACTTCACCCAGGAAGCTCTTCTGACTCCACCACCAATTTTCTTCCCACTAAATCAGGTAATCTTCTAGGCCGCCCCACCACTGCCTCTCAGTGGTTGGGAACAGTGGCCCGGGGGTCATGGAAGGCTTCTTCCCACACATACCACTGAGTGGGTGTTCTCTTCTATCTGAGAACTGAAGAATAAAAATTGGGCTCAAAATGCAACATGAAGGTCTTATGATAGCTGCAAGGAAGCATTTCCTAAAAGTGTTTGCATCTTGTCCCTTATTTGGCTGATCAAGAGAGCAGATACTTCTTTTTAGTCTAAACTTTGTAGCTCTCCCAATAGCAGAAGTGCAATTTTTTGCACATAGTAGATGCTTAATAAAGAAAGGGATAGGAATAGAGATTGGACCTGTGATTTCACTGGTTAAAGGGAACTTCCAGGTGAGGAAACTCCCCCCATCTAAGCAGGCTGGCATCTTATCTGCAGTTTATAGTCTTAGAGAGATTCCTAGAACATTGAGAGATTAAGTAACTTGCTTACAGCCAGTGAGTGTCAGAGGAAAGACTTGAATCCTGCCAGGCTTTAATGGCCAGTTTCCTACTCACTCCACCATAAAGACATATTAAATAAATGAATGTCAGTGAGCTGGTACAGTGGATAGAGCCCAGGGCCTGGAGTCAGGAAGACTTGAATTCAGATCCATCCTCAGACACTTATAATCTGTATGACCTTGGGTAAGTCACTTAACCTCTGTGCTCTAACTTCCTCAATTATAAAATGGGATAATAAAAATAACACCTACCTCCCAAAGATGTTGTGAGGATCTCACAAGATAATATTTTTTACTCATGTTTACCACATGAATGAGTTGCAACAATGTGTTTACCACAATGCCTGGCACATAGTAGGTACTTAATACTTATTTCCTTCCTTTACTGTGGAGCAGAGGAGCATGTCCGACATTGCACTAGGACTCCAGAGGCCTGGTTTCCAGCTCAGGGCCTACCACTTGACTGACTTAGGGGAGCTGGTAGCCTTCTTCTAACATGGAATGCTTTCCCCCCGGCCTGTCACCTGCAGCACAAACTGGTCAGGCTCGCTCAGCTGGCTGGGGGTGTCCCTGTAGCCCTGGTAGCGTTTCTCTTCCTCGGCATCAGGAGCGTACAAGAGCAGCTGCTTGAGGTGGGAGGGCTCCAGCCTCTCGCTCTCCATGTTCATGAGGATCTGACGGAGCTCAGGTGGAGACAGCTTCAGGTGAGCAATGAGTATAGCTGGGGAGGGTGGGAGAAAGGAAGAGCCACACAGAAGAGTTGATGGGAGAGGAAAGAAGGGGCCTGCCTGGCTACTCAGTCAGCCGCTGCCATTGCCCTCGGGTCCATCCAGCCTTGGGACGAGCCCAGGGAAGCTCTGTGAGCTCCTCAGTGTCAACCAAAGCCTCCTATCTCCCCAACTGTTGTAGACATCTGGGGTTTTACATCCCATTAGGACAATCAGAGGCTCCCAGAGCTGGCAGAACCTTAGAGTTCACTTGTTGCAACTCATTCATTAGAGAGAGGAAGACCCTGGTGCCCAGATGAGAGGCACAAGGACGCCTCCAAGGTCACCTGGCTCCTTACTCAGAGCCAGAACTAGAGCCCAGGCTCCTGACTTCTGGTGCTTCCACACTACTCTGCTGCCCGTAGGGAATTGCAAATGTCTGTGTAGTCTCAGCTAGTGTTCTGCCTAGGCTCCAATCCAGGAGCAATGACAATGCACTCAGAGGCAGAGGCAGAGAGAGGCCATAAGAATCAGGAAGACCTAGGTTTAAGTCCTACCTCTGACATGGGCTGGCTGGGTGCTCCTGGACAAGTCCCCTAACTCTTCAGCATGCCGGGCCACTCTGATTCTAGTGGTTACAGAGCACCTGCCCATCTGCATTGTTAAAGGGAGCTGCCTCACTAAAAGTTCCTTCTACCAAAGAAAACAAAGGTCTGGTTCTAAAACAGAGTGCTTAGACACACAGGCTTAATGTCCCTTGGTCTCACATGAACCACCTCCTCCTGGGTTACATTACTTTCTTTCCCAAATGAATGCTTTGATGCCTTGGGCTGTTATTACCTGGGCATTTTTCCATACTTGGGTTGTCTACACCACTGGTGCTAAACTCAAATAGAAGCATGGCCACTGAACCTTATGGGAGGTTCCCTATTTGTTGCATATTGACTTAGAAACCACATATTAACATTATCTATATGTTCTATTGCATTTTTATTTGTTTTGTTAACTATTTCCCAGTTACATTTTAATCTCCCTCTGGCAGCATTCCTGAGTATTGCCCCAGAAATTCTGCCAGCTTCTGGTGTTTGGCATGTCTTGTATACACAGCAAAAGCAAAGAAGGGACTCTGGTGAATTCTGGGTGCAATGGAGAGGCTTCCCTACTCTCAGCTCCTTTCCTGAGCTGATGAATCAAAGAGACCCAACAATAAATAAGCGTCCTTTCTGATCTGTGCCACTATTCCCACAATATTTGTATATTATGTTCCTCATTTTCCCAGGAAGAAGGAGCCCCCAAATTATTCCATTTACTTTTGCTGCCCCCCCACTCCTCCCACATCCACTTACATGTATTATAGGCCTTCTTATGAGACAAAATCTCGACCACATCTTTCTTTTTAAAGGGCTCCGGTGCAAGTGTTGGCTCTGGAAGAGAAACTGAAAGATTTAATCACAGGTAAGGTTGTGGCTGGTTTTCTCCAGCATTGGAGAGGAGAATGAGAAATGACTACTGAGTGCACCAGAGAGAAAAAGCTCTCAGCCATATTTCTCTGAGCATTCTGGAACTGGGGGAATTCTGAGTTTCCGATGGCTGAGCTGAAAAAAACAAAACAACAGGTGAGATCCACAGACCCATAGGATGAGTTTCCTTTCCCCCCACCCTTCACCTCATTTCTGGCCAACCAGGCCAGAAAGTTTCTATCCTTAGGCCAAGAATTTCTAACTATCATAGGATTAGAGATCTATTCTAGAGCTGGGAGGAGCCTCTAGCCATCAAACCTCACCTCATTTTTCAGATGAGGAAACTGAGAAGCATTTGAATTCAGGCCTTCTAATTCCAAATCCAAAGCTCTTTTTACAGCACACACTTCCAGGGTTGTTGCCATCCACTGAACTTTTGGGGAATTGGGGAGGTTCCTCTGTACCCAAGAAACTATGTCTCCACATTACTCTAGAAAAGCTCTTTTGCAATCCCTACAGACTGTCATGCCCAGAATAACCAGATCAAGTACTGCAAAGTGCTCCCCCTTTCCTCACCCTGCCTCCAACCTGGCCTGGGACAAAATGGAAGAGTCACTTTGATATATTCAAATATATGAAAACACAAAATATTAGAGCTACAAGAGGCCTTTGGGATCATCCATTCCAATCTCCTCATCTTGCAAATACAGAAACTGAGGTCCAGGAACAAAGTGAATTGTTCAAATTGCTGCTCTCACAGGACTAGAACACCCATGTCTCCTGACTTAGTCACCTTGCTCACTTTCACCATGTAATTATGGGGAAGAACCAAGTTAAGCCAAAACTAACATGAGGCATTGGGGCTTTGCTCTAGGGTGACAGTGTCCAGGGAGATGCCTTTTAAAGCATCAGTTGGTGGGGTGTGTCATTCCTCCCTGAATTACCTGTATTTCCTGTGCCTTACTTCTTGGTCATCCATCAGCCTGAGCCAAACTACTCCCAAACTGCCACCTCCAGGGTTGTGCCAATGAGATGCTACTGCTCTGGGGTCTATCTTTTCCCATAACCTCTCTAGGGCATGAGCAGAACTCTCTGGAAGATGAAATGTATCCTCTCCTGATATGACAAGAATATACCTGCAGCCAATGCTATCTCCCTACAAACATGCACATATGCACACACACACACACACACACACACACACACACACACACACACACACACACACAGAATTTGCCCCTGATTGTGGGATTTCTAGTTATGGTTTTAGACCTAGGATTAAACTAATTACCAGAGCTATGGGTAAGACATCTCCAAAGAGGAGGGAGGCCAGCCTAGATGGTTACAATACCTCAAAGCAGACCAGAATTTATGACAGGAAAGTAATAGTCATAATTCATTCTCTGACCAGTGTTGTCTCCTAAGTCTGTCTCATGGATCAACACTGTTGACTAAGTGAGGGGGTACTGAAGGATAAAAAAATAAGGAGGGGGCAGAGGCAAGGCTTGTGCTACTTAGGAAGAAGACGGTATATCACATGGGAGGTTGCATGTTACTGAGTGAAGATAGTGGCAAATTGAAACCAAATTGATGCTGAGAGGCTCCCATCAGCAATGCATGGCTGACACTCCCCTCCCCCGAACACACAGAGGTAAAATGACCATCAAACTCAGTGGGACAGAAAAAGCACAAAGGCATGGGAACAAGATAGGAAGCTAGAACGGGTTTTCATTAGCTGTTTCTAAGGCATCAGGCACACCCTGATCTGTTCTAACTGTTTTTGCTTTTATATGGCGTCATTATTGATAAATATGTTGATGGGTTCTACATGTGAATGCTCCCCAAAACATGTGGCCCAAGTCAGTCCTTGTGTGTGTTGTTGGGACATTTCCGTGTGAGTCTGTATTTCCCTCCTCATCTCTGCTTGCTGTCCTCTCCGGCTTCCTTTAAACCACAACTACAATCTCACCTTCTACAGGAAGCCTTTCCCAACCCCTCTTATTTTAAGTGCTTCCCCTCTTTTAATTACATATATGATTTAATATATAATATGCAAAAACAGTAATATGATAATTTCACATTCTATATATAGCCTGTTTGTATATATCTCTCCCATCATACTGTGAGCTCCTTGAGGACAAGGGCTGATTCTTGCCTTTTTGTATCCCCAATGCTTAGCACAGTGCCTGGCATACAGTTGGCACTTAATAAATGCTTACTGAGTAGTAACTGATTTATTTCAGAGATTGTCCATTCAAGCATTGGTCCAATGATGCACAATGCATCTTCATGTTCCCAGGAGAACAGAGACCTCTGGAAGGAGATCTACTAGTCTATGTTGGTGTGTGGGCAAGAGGAGGCCGCCAGGGAGCTGGCCTGAGTCAGTCATTCTCTGAAGGGGAGGCAGGACTGATGAACCCCACTGACAGACAAGGTCAAGTTAATAGCTGTCTGAGGTGGTAGCTCCTCTTGTATGATTTTTACCTAGGACAAGGCATCTCCAAGGGTGAGCAACATGAGATCTATGGATATAAAAGCAAACTGCTTTTCTCTTATAAGCAAAAGAATGTAGAGCTACACAGAGGCAAAGGATGGCTATTGCTATTGTTGGGGGGTGGCTGGAGAACTTCAGCTCAGTGTAGGATTGAGGGATAGAACCCAGATGTGTGGGAGGGACCAAACCTCCTATCTTGAGAACCCCAAAGGTTCTGGCCAGATTTATCGAAGAGCTTTGGAAATGGAAAAGGGACAGTGCTGCTATGAACCTTCCCTCTTTCAAGTTTCCCTATTAGTACCATCCTTCCAGTCATTGGGGCTCAGACCCTACACATTATCCGTGACTCTTCTGTTACCAAGTCCTGCCAATTCATAATTGACATTTCCTCTGACACTGGCATCACCCTGGTGGCAGCCCCCTTCACCTAAAACCTGGGCAACTACAGTCTCCTGCTGCTTGGTCTCCCTGCTTCAAGACTCTCTTCACTCCAGACTATCCTGCACTTCACTATCAAATCCTAAAGTCCAGCTTTGACCAGGTCACCTTTCTACTCAATAACCACCAGGGGCTCCTACCACCTCCAGGATCAAATATAAAATTCTCCGTTTGACTTTTAAAGTCCTTCATCACCTGGCTCCTGCCACCCTTTCCAGTCTTCTTACATCCTTCCGCATACTCTTTGATCCAGTGACACGGGTCTCCTTGCTGTTCTTCACAATGAAGAATGTAACTTCCTCACTCCAGGCATTTCCACTGGCTGTCCCTCCTGCCTGGAACACTCTCCTTCCTCATCTCTGCCTCCTGGCCTCCTTCACATGTCACCTAAAACCCCACCTTCTTCCAGAAGCCTTTCCTAGTTCCCCTTAATGCTAGTACCTTCCCT
Organism: Gymnobelideus leadbeateri; assembly: GCA_011680675.1. Classification (NCBI taxonomy): domain Eukaryota; kingdom Metazoa; phylum Chordata; class Mammalia; order Diprotodontia; family Petauridae; genus Gymnobelideus; species Gymnobelideus leadbeateri. The sequence goes on along the minus strand of WOXC01005875.1, from coordinate 24,698 downwards.
CTGAGATTACTTTCCACCTACCTGTATGTATACATATCTTGTTGTACATGGCTATTTTCATGTTGTCTCTCCCACTAGAATGTGAACTCCTTGAGAGTCAGGCACTGCTCTTGCCTTTCTTTCCATTCCCAGAGTTCAGCACAGTGCCTGGCACATGGTAAGCACTTAACAAATGTTTGTTGACTGACTGAACACACATCTATGCCTCATCATTCCTGATCTTGTAACTGATTTCTATTTCCATGGAACCAGTTTCCTATGGCACCCAATCTTACCCCTTCTGGGAGAACACAGACAGTTACCACTCTTGCTTTGTCACTCAACCTTAGAGACTCCCTGAAAGGTCATCTCAGGAAAATGAATTATGTAAATAAGCAAGGAACAGATTTATTGGCTTTTATTTATATGCCAAAACTTGAAGTAGCCAGAGAGCCTTTGTTTCAGATAATGGTTGCAATAATACTGATTGCTTCACTTTCTTAGAGAGAGTTCACATCCTATTAATTAGTAACAGCAAAAATGGTTGATGTGTTTATTCGTCTTGTTGCTCAGAACAAATTTGGGAAGGGGCCAACTTTTACTAATTGGCCCAGGAGCCATTGCACCTGCTAGGTACAAAAACATGGTAAATCTTCCATTATCTGAAGACCTATCAATACAAAAGGTACTAGATTTGTTTTGGGTTAGCCACAGAGGATAGCCCTAAAACCAATGGGTGAAATTTGGATTGCACACTGGGAAAAATTAAGTTTGGACCAACATTCTATACCACATACCAAGGTAAGCTCCAAATGAATAAATTACCTATCATAAAAAGACACATCATAAACAAAGTAGAGTAGCAAGGGAGAAACTACCTCTCAAATCTATGTAGAGGGAAAGAGTTCATGACTAAAGAAGTAATAGACAGGAGCACACAAAATAAAACCGAACAAGTTTTATTGTATAAAATTCGAGAATTTTTGAACAAATGAATCTAATGTAGTTAAAATTAAAAGGATAAAAGAAACTGGGGGAAAATCTCTTCAACATGATCCTCTGATAAAAGTCTCATATCTAAAATACATAAGAAATGGATTCAAATGTATAAGACCAAGGGTCATTCGCCAATAGATAAATGGCCAAAGGATATGAGGTGGCAATTTTAAAAGGAAGTGGTACAAGCTGTCAACAATCATATGAAAATGTTCTAAATCCCCGATAATTAGAGAAATGCAAATTAAAGCAGCTTTAAGGTTCCATCTCACACCCATCAGACTGGCAAATATAATAAAAGATGAAAATGTTAAATTTTGAGGGTCTATAGGAAAACAAACATACTAGTGCACTGTTTGTAGAGCTATGAATTAGTCCAGTCATTCTGGAAATCAATTTGGAACTGTGCCCCAAACTATACTTATCCTTTGACTCAGTTATATCACTAGTAGATACTACTTTATCCCAAAGATATCCAAGAAAGAGAGAAAAAGAATCTATACATTACAAAAGTATTTTAGAAGCTTTTTTGTAATAGCCCTAAATTGGAAACTAAGATGGTGGCCTTCTATTGGGAAATGGCTAAAAAATCATGGTATATGAATGTAATGGAATATTAAGAAATCATGAAATTAGTAGTTTCACAGGGAAATATGAAGAACTCTCTGAACTGATATAGAGCACTAAGCAGAACTAGAAGGCAATTAATACAATGACAACATTATAGAAAAAAACCTCTGATAAACCGTAGAATTTTGATTAATGTAATGACAAACCATTCGTCCAGAAGACTGAAGATGAAGTTCACCACTTATCTCCTGCCACAGAGGTAATGAGCTTAAAATGCAGGCAGACACATACATTTTCAGGCATGGCCAATATGGGAATCTGTTTGCTAGACTATGCATATTTATAATAAAGGTTTTTCTTTTTTGTTTGTTGATAATTTGGGGAGGTGGAAGTAGGAGGCATAGATAATAAATATATGTAAAAACAATTTTAAAACAGGAAGTAGGAAGGCAGATTTGGGTTTTGTATGAGGAAGAACTTTTTAATTAGAACTATATAGCAATAGAATAGGTTGCTTTTAGGAAGTAAGATTCCAATCATTGGGAGTGTTCCAGCAGAGAATGGGACCACCTGTAAGGTAAGGTGGCAGTCGGTGGAGCATTTAGCCTAAGAATCAAAGCTCCTGAAGGCTGATCAGCCTCTAATACAAGAAGTAACCTGGGCTAGCAGAACATACTATCCATGTGGATATTCCTAAAAGAGAGATAACAATGGAAAGTAGGTTGGTTGGTTGGGTCCTGTCCTGCATGTCTCATACATACTTGATGTCTGTGGGGTTCAAAGTGATGGAAACGATGCTCAGAGTGATGCTCAGAACAGGCCTCGGAGTGAAGGAAGCTAGAATCATTCTAAATGGGGTTGCTGGGGTAACTGAAATTAGAGCCAACTGGTTTCTACTGGATTCCAGTTATTCCTTAATAAAAACCACTAGCCTTGTAAACATAAGTCTTTCTCCTGCAGTCACCTACAGCATCTTAGAAAGGGATGCTGAGTAATTGTGGATGGATTGTTTTAATTATAGATTGTACATCAAGCTAATAGCAATCAGTCAGGCTGGGGTTGTTTCTTTTCTCTCCCCAATCCCTAGTTCCCTTTCTGTTGGGACCAATTGAAAACTACGCTTAAAGCCTTGCCAAGGTTTCTGTTTGGTGGTGTTTTATGTTTAAAAAAATGGTCCTTTTATAAAGTAGGTATATCAGAAGTGAGCCCATATCTGACCCTTTATTAGAGCCTTGGTGAGGGAACCATAGGGTTTAAATCTAAGCTTCAGATACTAAAGGGTCAGGGAAATGAGAACCTCTCACCCTTTTCCCCAAAGGTTTATGTGGCTGAAATCTTTCTGAAGTCAGAATTCTATAATTGCTCACTTACAGGCATATCTAGATATTTAGAACCTCTCTTTCTTGATATTTCCACATATAAATGAAACAAAGTAAAAGGAAGGCAGAGGTAATAGCAGATCCAATAGTTGATCTGGAAACTGGAGGCATCCTTTCATTATTTCTACCTTTTTAAGTGAAAGGAATGAATTTTTGGTGAATCTAACAAGAAGCCCTAGTAACTGGGGAAGTAGTCTGGAAACATTTTGTCAAATTTACCATTTGAAGGTCAGGAGAGATTTCATTAGGGGATAAGACTGAAATCTAGAGGTTAAATCTAAGATTTGAGTAAGCAGGGATAAGGTTTAGTGAGAAAGTCAAGTCAAATCATATCAATAGGCCTTATTAACTGTCTACTACATGCCAGGCAATGTCTAAGTGATAGTGATAAAAAGAAAGACAAAAAGCCATCTCAGGCCTCAGTGAGCTCACAGTAGTAGTACCTAGTATTTATTTTTAAACTTGCTCTATAGAAGAATCTTTAAAGATAACCCCAATCCATGAATGGCTATAGTCTGAAAGTTTGTTTCTAAGTCAATTTTCTAGAACTTAAAATGCATTTTTCTATAGAAAAATATACATTTTATACATGTGTATACACACACATATTACAGTTAGGCTCTTTGGTCTGCCCAGAAATCCCGACTTCGACTACAGTGTAGCTGAATATGACTTCAGCTGTACCTCTGAACCTTATATTTGTAGGGTTTATAACACCATTCCCATGGAATACAGATTGCAAATTCAAACTCAGGATACCAGGAACATATATCCTTCACAAAGCCATGGAAATGAGCCCTCACTCTTCATACCTTAGCCTGGTCTATTGGAGGGAGAAAGGACTTTCCATCTCACAGTAATGGCAGCAACTCCAATGGAGGTGAGGGAGAAAAGGTGGAGCCTTGGCACTGGAAAGGGACCAGGGGCTCTAGAGGCAGCAGGGGCAGTGCCAGCTTCAGTGGTGGCAAGGGAGTGACCTGAGCAGCAGCAGGAAGTCACCAGTTGCTAAAGTCTGGATTTGATCCAACCCTTCAAATATTTGGATGTTTATATTGAGGAACTGCTTATTTAGGTTTCCTTAATATAGCTATGTTAATGGCTTTTTTCATATAGAGAGAGTAGATATTTTAGCAGAAAACAGGTTAGTTTCTTCCTCCTTACACTTGATGTCTGGCCAGTCAAACCATGAGACCACTGATATATATGTATATCCCCACTGATAACCTAGGACCAGCCTGCCCCAATAACATCAAATTACTAAGATGGAAGTAAATAGCCTTGAGCGCTGAACTAGCAAAACCTAAACCTGTGTAGTGAACAGTAACACTACCTCATCCATCCATCCATCCATCCATCCATCCATCCATCCATCCATCCATCCATTTATTTTCAGAGAACTGGTGTTTAACAGCATGTCATCAGATCCCTGAGGTTCCCTTACAGGTAGGATGGTGATTTACAGGCTCACCAGTCTGGGAGCTTTGTCTTTTATCTGTTATGATGACTGACAAAATCAAAGTCTAAAGAGATTTTATCAAGTTGGAATGCTGGACCAAAACCAACAAGATGCAATCTGTCAGGGAGATATGCAAACCCCTGCATCTTATATTAAGAAAAAAAACCCTGAAAAATATGTAATGAGGAGACATAACTAGGCAGTAGTTATGCAAAAGCCATGAAAGTTTGGGTTGACTGGAAGTCTGATAGGAGCCAACAATGTAATGTGGCAGCCCAAAAAAAGCTAATGGGATCTTAGGCTACTCAAATGAAAGCTTAGTACTCAGATCAATGGAAGTGTTCGTTCCATTGTATTATGCCCTACTCAAATCATATCTGAAACATTGTGTTCAGTTCTGGGCACCATCTCTGGGGCGTGGGGGGCAGGTTAAACCATATCATTTCCAGAGAGGAATGACCAGGATTATGAGGGGTCTGGAGACAATGTCATGTAAAAAATTATTGAAAAAAATGCAGATATTTAGCCTAGAGGAGAGAAGACATAACACTCATCTCATATGAGTATAAAAGGGATTCGATATATTTGGCGTAGCCCCAAAGGATAGTACTAAATTACAGGGAGGCAGATTATGGATCAATGTTAAGAAGAACTTTCTAAAAATTACAACAGTCTTAACAATGACTCTCTCTGTAGGTAATGAACTTCTTATCACTGGTAGTATTCAAGCAGAGGTTAGCTGGTCCCCTCTTATATATGCTATAGAAGGAATTCCTCCACGGCATGGGAGACTGAACCAGATAACTTTTGGGGTTCCTTACCTGTCAGAGTCTAAGATTATGTATTCTACAGAGGGTGAATTTAAATGAAGGCCCTATGGTGAATGAAGTTTCCCCTAGGAAAATGGTGAGTTTATGGGAATGAAAGATTAGAGATGCAGAAGACCTTAAACATGCCCTAGTTCAACAATGATATCTTGCCAGTGATTTGTTCAGTCATACACAAGGTGATAGAGCCAGTAGCTGAACTTGACTATAGCTGCCATGTTCTTTGTATTATGCATGCTACCTCCTCTACTATGTTGCAGTAACCTTATGCTCTAGTCCCTACATGGAATTCTCCCTTTCTCTTTTAAGATTAACCCATCCTATATTACACACTCCTTTGTGCCTGAGCCTGTTTTTTCAAGATGATGGAAAGCTAATCAGCTAAACTGTATTGTTAGGTGAGGAGATATCTTCCTTCTCTCCTTTTAGGCCTTGTGGCTTAAGGGAGTTCTCTTTCTGCACTGTTTTGTTTGTCTTTCTCAATTTCAGGTAAAGACAGTAATACCCACTGGACCTAGGAGCTCAAACCATAGCAACCTTGGAGCCAACCAGCCTGACATAAAAGCCTTGGGAAACCAGGACATCTGGGACTTGAGCCCAAGGGGGATTTTGGACTTGGAAATTGAAACTGTGCTCTATAGGAATGAAGGTAAACTGTGAACTTAATCCCCTTTCCCTTCCCAGAGAATGAGGTGGTATGGAGTGTGGGAGGGGTACACCTGGATATACCTTCAAAGTAAATATTCCTTTATAAAAGCTAATCTGACTGTTAGCAGTAAAATGGAGCTAAGGTTCAGGCGACCTCTCCTCTGTGCTTGGAACACCAGTGGTTGTGGTGCCATTGGCAGAAAGTCTAAACACTCCTAATTCCCCTTAAGGGTGCCTAAGAACCCTGGGGTAGGGGCAGAAATAAAAACTTCCTGGTCTTCAGGCAGTAAGGGCCAAGGGAGTCAATGTTATATAGGGTTCAGGGGATTATGCTGGTCCCTCATCCTCATCAGCCAGTCTAAGACATGTACTACCTTCCTCAATCCCCAATTACTACAAAAGATGCTACAACTGCTCTGGGTACATCCAGAGATCATGGCACCAGCCTGGCCACCACTAGTGATGGTGAGTTTCTGATAAGGCCTTTTATGCCTCTGTATGGATGTACCTTCCTAAGCTGCTTATCTCAACCTCCTTCTATGTGTATTTGGTACTAACAAAGGCAGCTAACCTTGGACTCTCCCAGTCTCTGTTTATTTGTGCTTAATGACACAGATGACCCAAGTAGTTACAGTATTAGTATGATTATTAATCCAGGAGTGAATATCAATTTCTAAATATAAGATAATAATAATAATACTTCATATTTCTATAATGCTTTTGCAGTTTATGAATTACAGCAACTCTGTGAGAAAGGTAGTGCAAGTATTGCTATTCCCAATTTACAAGTAAGGGAACTGAGGTTGAGAAGCCTTCCAAAAGTCACATGGGTAAGAACAGGGTCAAAAGCAAAGGGAACAGTTGAAGAACCTTTCATCCTCCACTCAGGACCACCCCTCCCAAGTCAGGCTGCTTTGAGTCACTGAAAGGATTCTAAGCTGTTTAGTGAACTCAGGGAACTCATTCCCAGTCAATCGGACAAGAAGGAATCTGTTTTCTCCTGCTCCAGGGACTCCCCACCCTCACCCATATCCCTTCAAGTATGTTGGGTCACTTACTTGCTGGCTTCTGGGTCCCGAAGTGGAGCTCTAGGTCTAAATATTTCACCATGTCATTCAATTTGTCATAATCTGAGTCTTCCCCAAGCTGTAAGAAAGGGGGAGGAGGAGGAGAGAAAGTGGTCCTTTGGGTAACCACATTGGGATATCATGGGACACATTTGTTTGCTGACTGATTGACCTGTTTTGGTGGAAGGTGTTTCCACACCTCATTGTAAGCTAGAAGGGCTTGGTGGGGAAGGTGAACTATATTTATTAAAGGCAGCAGAACCTTACAAATGTGGGTAACTGATATGAAAGCAGTAAGTCCTGAAGTCAGTGGGAGAGATCACTGGATCTGTAGGGAATAGTGTACTATGGAGTAGAGTTTAGCTGAAGTTAAGGAGTTAACCACATGGCAGCTGGCTTCAGAGGGTACCACACTGCATGGACTCACAGAACATCTGAACTAGAAAGGACCTTGGGAGTTGTCAGCTTAGAGCTTCTCCCAGCACCCATTATATTACATATGAGAAAATTAATGAGAGGAAGGTGAAAAGACTTGTCCAAAGCAATGTTTTAGCAGGAATGGGACTCAAACCCAGAGCTGCTGATCTCCACCTTCAAACTCCTAGTCCCCAAAGATGGGACACCCTCAAGCCAAATGTAAGCCCTATATGACTCAGGATAGACTTTTTGTATATGTCTCTACAAAAACACTAATTGACATGCAAACAGTATAACACAATGTGAACAGGCCAATAGTTGACTAAATCATTTTGATTCTTCTGTAATTTTATGTCACAATTTTCTTTTTTAGTTATTACCATGGCCTGGCTCTACTGAAGTTATACCAAAATTCAGCAAAACTGTTGCCTGGTTCAAAGCAGATTTCAAACATTGTAAAAATCCTGGTGAATCAATATTTTTATACAACTTGACTGAAAATAAGCTTGCAGTCAGAGATAATAGGCACTTTATTAGAAGACTAATTGAAAATGAAAACAACAATGCTGAAAGTTCTTAATTAATAAGATCTCTCCCCCTCAATACCCTGTCTATATTTTGTTTGTCCACAGCTGTTTATATGTTGTCTCCTCCATTAGATTATGGACTCCTTGAGATCAAGGTCTGTCTTTCTTTTCTTTTTGTTCCCAATGCTTAACGAATAATAGTTTATTAATTTAATAATTTAATAAATTTTTGGTGCCTTTACTTGCTTCTTCATGATTTTTTTCCCCAAGTCTGATAAATGTGAAAGAATTCTATGTTGTTGAGCTCTTCTTTTGGGCATGTATAAGAATATGTATAGAGAAAAAAAAGTGTTTTAAAACATTTTGGCATATACATATATATCTGTATATATAATATGCACATATGTTATATGTGTGTATATATATATGCATATATATGTATGTATGTGTGTGTATCTATATGCCATCCCTGGACCAGGAACATAGGACTGGGAGTCAAGAGATCTAGGATAGAGTCCAGGTTCTACTACTAAATTTACTTTGGGCAAGTTACACCATCTTCCTGGGCATCCATTTTCTCCTCTGTAAGATGAAGGGTCTAGTCTAAATAACCACTAAGGTGCCTTCTAGCTCTGACATTCTATGAGTCTAATTTCTACTGTCCATTATAGTCTGAAGATTAATGGGGACTTTTTAGAGTGAATTTTGGCCTTTTAAAGTGAAAAAAAAGATCTCTTACCTTTGGCCTAGTCTTTAAGAACCAGTGAGGGTTGCCTATGACAGTAATGCTCTGATTACAGCCATTGGCTTCAACCTAGGTGGAGTAGCTCATTGAAAGAAATACTGTTTTGTTTTGTAGATGCCATGCAATTATGGGAATTCCTTGTCTACGCCTGTAAGGATTCTTAAGCTTACTGTCAAGATGTGTGAGTTGGGGACTCTTCTTTAGAAACTGCAAATCAATTGCAATCCAGGAAGATATCTTGTCTACTAGGTGCCTGAGACACTGATACTTAGAGAAATACATCATTAGATTTATATTTGTGGGCAGTGGGAAAGAACTAGATAATTAGTTTAAGCGGCTCAGATTACCAAGGCTAGCCACCTTCAATGAGAACCTACCCCCTGTGAAACTCTGGAGGTACTTAACAGTGTGACTTCTGGGGTGTTCCCTGCCTTTTTTAACTTCCCAAACTGGAGATAAAGCCAATCCCCTCATAAACAAAATAGGAGATTAACCAATTTACAGCCACTTCAATACCCATCTACTGCCTGCAAAAGACAGTTCCTAATGCCCCAGTTTCCAAGAGCTGGGTCTGCCCTCTTACCTGGCCCCAAATAGTGCCTTCTGAGTTTTCCACCTGTTCCCACCGGAGACGCTTGACACTCATATGGTTTGATTCACTGCGGCGATGCGCAAGGCCTCGATGGAGCAGTGGGGGAGCACAAGGGACTGGTGGAGGAAGAGGGGGTGGCGGAGGGGGAGGGACTTGGTGGGAGTGGGCCCCAAGAGGCTTGGCCAGTGTGGCAGTGTTAAGAGGGCCATCAAGGTTCCGGGGAACTGGTTTGGGGTCATGGAATTGGAGTGGGGGTGGAGGAGGAGGGCTCAGAGGTGGTGGGGGGATGTGGTCAGAGATGGAAGAGTAGGTCAGTGAACTGCCCTCCTCACTGCTACTGATATACTCGCTGACACTACTCAGGTCATTGGTCACGTAGCTGCCCTGGTCATCAAGGAAACTCATCTGTTTATGATAAAGAGAAAGAAAGAAAGGCTGAGGTTTGAATATATTAGGAGCACTGAAATAACAAGGCCAGGGTGAGAAGCAAAGTTGCCATATTAGAGAAATGGAGCTATCCTACCTCATGGGATCAGTGATATAATTACTACTACTACTACCACTTTTACTACTACTGCTATTGCTACTGCTACTACTACTACTACTGATACTACTACTACTACTACTGCTACTACTACTACTACTGCTACTACTACTACTACTACCAACATTTCTATAGCACTTGCTATGTACTGGGCACTATGCTAAATGTTTTTACAATTACCATCTCATTTGATCTTCAAAATTTCCTTGGGTGCTATCATTACCCCCTTTGTACGGGTGAAGAAACGGGGCAATCTGAGATTAAGTGACTTGCCCAGGGCCATACAGCTAGTGTCTAAGGCCAGATTTGAAGTCAGGTCTTCCTGACTTCAGGCTCAGTGTTCACAGAGGCCATCTAGTCCACCCTCCTCATTTTCTAGGTGAAGAACTGTGGCTCAGTGAGATTAAGTGATTTTTTCAAGATCACACATGTAGTAAGCATCAAAGGTAGGATCCGAGCCCAGGTCTTCTGATTCCAGAAGAAGAGTTCTCAGATCTCAAGTCCTTCTGGAATGCAGTATATTGGCTTCCATTCTTAGCCTTTTAGTTCAGCTTACCTCTGTCTTTTGGCCCAGGACTCCCACCTTCCTCCTTCCTGCTTTCCATTCTTTTCCCTGAACACCTTCAATGGTCTTCACTGGACATTGGCTGTGGGTTGCCCACTGCCCAGGAGTGTGGTGATGCAGATGTCACAAGGGCATGGTTTGGATCTATTTTGCTCTTGCCTCTATCTCAGCTAGGCCCTGGATCACATTCTCCACCCCCTGCCTGGCAGGCCACTGCTACATCAGGAACTGCTTTGTCCTGCTTCTTCCTTTTCCTTCCCACTGTGCCCCTCTGATAATTAAGAGGTCAGGTGCATTACTCACTGAGTAATTCAGGTGACTGGTCATACTGCTGCCCTGGTCAGTGTGATGGCTGTAGTATGAGGGTAAGATGGAAATGGATGGGGCAAAAATGGGTTGAATGGAATGAGGTAAGAGTGGTAAGGTAGGGAAGATTTGAGGGTAGCATCAGGATTGAAGGGTTGTGTTGGCTTACCCAATCAGTCTCCATTCATAGGACAAAAGAATGTTAGAGTTGGACAGGACTCAGAAATCATTTAGTGCAATCTACACCTGCATGAGAATTCATTTTATAATATTCTCAGCTTCAGCTGAAACTGTCATCAAAGGAGAAGTCACTACTCCAGAGGAGAAAGTGAGGCTGCTGACTTTACACAGCTCTCATCACTTAAATCCAATTCACTTGTTAGTCATGACATCTCCTTCCTGATGTCATGGTCCTATTTACAAACGAAGGACAAACAACAAAAGGCCTTCTAAGGCAACCCGTTCCACTTTAGTTATCAAGAAGATTTTCCTTACACCCAGCTGCAATCTGCCTCTCTGCAGTTTCCATCCAAAGCTCCTACTTCTGGTTGCTGGGGCCCAGAAGAGCCAATCTCTACCTTCTTCCACATGACAGCCCTTCAAAATTCTTGATGACAGTTGCCATGTCCCAGTACCAAAGTCTGCTCTTCTATAATGAGTGCCTATGGATCCTCCAGGCTACAGGCCTCCAGTACCAGATACTGATGGTTTTGAAGCCTTTCTGCCTCTAGACGAGCTCTGACTTGCAGAGTTTTTCCTAAAATGTGGTACCCACAATTGGATATGATGCTGCAGATGTGGTATGACTAGACTTGGGAAGAGTGAAGCTAGGAACACTTCCTCTACTCTCCCCTTGCTAAGGCTGCCATACTTCCTTTTTGGGGGAATGTGCCTTCATTAATGTAGGACCAGCCCTTTTTCTGCAGCTTCTCTAGAGTATTGTCCAGGGCCCCGAGGGCTAGGTGGCTTGCCCAGGGCCACACAGCCAGGATGTATCAGAGGCAGGATTTGAGCCCAAGTCTTCCTGACTCCATGCAGCCTCTAGAAGCAGGGCCCCCATTATGGGGAGGGATTCTGCTCTGGTCATGACACATACAGAGTACTCTGTATAGTTGTGGGTACTAGATTTTAGGAAGAACACTAACAAGCTGGGGTTCCTCCAGGGGAAGGTGACTGGGACAGGAAGGAGACTCAAAATCTTATCACATAAGGATTAATTAAAGGAACTTGGCAAGAAAAGGCTTTGAAATTACATGCTTGCTCACTTCAAGCATCTATCGGTGCATCCCAATTAGCTCCATTAAACACCTTCTCCTCAAACTCTAAGGGCCCTGGGAGTGCCAGCTCCAGTGCTGGGCTTCAGAGGGAATCTGGCCTATCAGTGCCCACAGAGCCAGGAGCCGTTTCCTGATTCCACCTTTGCGGCCGGGGGCCATTCAGTCCTCACCTCTTCATAGTCATTCTCGGGGGTGAGAAAGTCATCAACCATGGTAACCCGGGCACCCAACTGTGCACTGAGAGCATCAAGGAAGCGGTCTGTGTCCCGGCTCCGTGGTGGTCTGGAGAAAGTGAAGAGCTTTTTCCTACAGGTGGGAGGGCTGGGGCTGCTGGCCATGGCTGTGAGCTGGGGCGAAGGGGCTGGGCTGCTGTCCAGGCTGACGTAGGGATGGGATTCTGTGCTGCTTGGGGAGGGCAGACTCCCAGGGCAAGGGTGATAATAGCAGGGCTGGGGTGGGAGAGGGTCATTAGGCCATGAGATGATTGACCCAGACTTCCGGACCCCTACAAATGAAGCAACACAAGAGGATTTGGTCATTCACACTTTCACTCATTCATTTATGTTCCAGAGAAAGAGGACTAGGTTGTAGTCACTAGGCCTAGGTTTTTTTACTTATTAAATGAGAGGTTATTGTGTCTCTGAGCCCCAGTTACGTTTATCACAAGGTTATGAGGATTACATGAGAATGTATGTAGAGCTCTACACGAGTGGAAGTTATTATAGTTTTGTGAAGGGTGAAGTGTAATATAATGATGCATTCAAAAAATGGTCAGAAATGTTTACTGTCCTCAAGGTACTACTGTACTAGGCACCACGGAGCCCGCAGAGCTGTGTCCCTCCCCTCATGGAGTGACAGTTGAGAAGAAAATTATAATAGCTGACATTCCTAGTTCTTTAGACTGCTTTATGTACATATCATTGGATAATATGTATGTTGTCCTATCATTTTAGTTATGTCTGACTCTGTGACCCCATTGGGGGTTTTCTTGGCAAAGGTATTGGAGTGGTTTGTTATTTTCTTCTCCAGCTCATTTTACAGATGAGGAAACTGATGCAAACAGGGTTAAGTGACTTACCCAGGGTCACACAGTTACTACATGTCTAAGGCTAGATTTGAATTCAGGTCTTCCTGACTTCAGGCCCAGATCTCTATGTAGTATGCCTCCTAGCAATAGCCCTGGAAGGGAAGTGCTACTACTCTTAGCTTCATTTTTATAGGTGAGAAAACTGAGGTTCATTTACCTGTATCACAGGGTTACTGTGCCTTGCCTAGGATTAGACCACTGGTAAGTACCCAAGACAGGATTTGAACCCATGCCTATTTGTCTCTCATTTATAAAAATAAAGGGTTCAAAAATATCCAAGACTAAAGGACTTTTGATGACAAATGATATCCACCCCCTGAATAAGAGAAGACCCAATACATCCCTAAGGGCTTGGAGGAGAGCAGGATTACTTCTAGCTGGCTTATTCCCTCAGTCCCAGGCCTGGCCTTTCCCAAAAAGAAGGACTGACACTAGGCCAGAAACCAGGACAGAAGTCATTGAAGGAGAGGTGACAGGGACCAACCAGGAGGAGTGAAGAACTGGGAGTTAGGAGAGAGTTTGTTATCGGCCCCATCTTTAACCTTCCATGAGACCCTTAACCTCTGTGGGCCTCTTCTCCCTCCTCATCGGCAGGCAATAAGTGACTTATAGAATCTCAGAGCAGGAAGGGTCATCTAATCCAAATCCATTCCTGCCTCAGGTCTCCTTCACAGAATGTAGTAAAAATGACTTATATAACATTCATAAAGGGCTCTAACATCCAGTATGATATAGCATAAAAAGCATTTGGAGTCAGAAGAATGGGGTTTGAAAACTGGCTCTCCTACTTCCTGGCTACACGACCTTGGGTGGTTCCTTACCCTTTCTGGACCTCAGTTTCCTTATCTGTAAAATGAGGAAGTTAAACTAAATGATCTCTAAAATCTCTTCCAGTTCTAAAGTGATGGTCAATTTTATACGTACAAAAATATTTATAGCAGCTCATTTCTGTGGGCAAAGAATTAGAAATTGAGGGGATGCCCATCAATTGGGGAATGACTGAACAAGTCGTGGCATGTGATTATGATGGAATACTATGTATTGTATGGTAAGAAATGATGAGCAGGATGCTCTCAGAAAAACCTGGAAAGACTTGCATGGGCTGATGCAAAGTGACATGTACTGTGTACAAAGTAGCAGCAGTATTGTAAGATGATCAGCTGTGAATGACAGTCTCAGCAATACAATGATCCTAGACTAAAGGACTTTTGATGACAAATGATATCCATCCCCTGAAGAATAACTGATGATGTCTGAATATAGACTGAAACATTTTATCTTTACTTTATCTTTCTTGGGGTTTTTTGTCTATGTTTTCTTTCATAACATGATTATTATGGATGTTTTGCATGGCTACACATGTATAACCTATATCAAATTGCTTGACTTCTCAAGGGAGGGAGAGGGATGGGGAGGGAGGAAGGGAGAGAATTTGGAACTCAAAATTTTAAAAACAAATGTTAAAAATTGTTTTTACATGTAACTGGGGAAAAATAAAAATAAAATACTAAAAAAATTTTAGATGGATAATCAATAAGTATTTATTAAATACCTATGTATCTAAAATTGTGTTAAGCACTGGGGATATAAAATTAACAGTGAAACAGTCCGTGCCGCCTAAGACCAAGAGTAATGATATGCATTTCCCTACTCTTTAATGTGCCTACAACCTAGACTCATTGGGGTAGAAGCCTCTGTCTTGAATGCTTCCTAGTCCCTGCCTAGATCAGGTTTAATCTGGCTTTCCTCAGCATCCCAGGCCTAGTCAAATAAATGAAAAGCCTTCTTCCCTCAATTCCCCAGGTAAACATAAAACTTTATTAGTGAATTAAAGGAAAAATAAACCTAATATTTAGCACTTAAAGTTTAAAAAGTATTTTCCTCACTACAACATGGCGAGGTAAGTAGTATATTAGTATGCCTATTATTTAGATAAGATAACTGAGGGTGAATGGTTAATTTACCCATGGTCATATAGTTAATAAATTTCAGTTAGGATTTAAACCCTACCTTTCTTTCTCTGAGGTCCTTGAACTTGGGAACTTTCATGAAGCCTTCTCTAACAGTAAGAGATCTCTCCCTAAATTTCTCATGGTATTCTGCTTTGTACCATATTTAATGTACCAACTCATATATCCCAAACCCCTTAAAAGAGTGTTTATAAGGATTAGGTAACAGCCAGTATCATCTCAAGCTGCATTAATAGAAGGAAACCCAGTGCCCAGAGCAAGGGAGGTAACAGTCCCATCATGCTCTGCTCTGCTTAGATCACTTTAAGAACACTGCCTAGAATGTGAGGCTACATTCTGAAAGGGGCAATGGACCAATTCATAAGTTCAGTAAGTTCAAAATCATATAAAACAAGTATTGGTTGATGGAACTTGTGATATTTACCCTGGAAAAGAGAAGGCTTCTTGAGGAACAGGGTCTCTGCTTTTGATTTTTTAAAGGGCCCTCATGTGGAAAGGGGGCTAGACTTATTCTGGTTGGCCCCAGAACTAGGACCAATGAGAAGAAGGTACAGGAAGACAGACTACAGCTCACAATATAGGAAGAATTTCCAATTTTAAGGTAGGAATGGAAATGCCTTGCCTTGAAATGGGGCAGGGTAGTAAATCACAGGAGGTGCTCAAGCAGAGGCTGGGAGACCACTTTTCTTTTTGTATGTGTATTTTTAAAGTAATATCTATTTTAAAAATTGCATTCCAAATTCTCTTTCTCCCCTCCCCACTGAGATGGCAAGCAATATGGTATCCACTATACATGTGAAGTCATTCAAAACGTATTTCTGTATTAGCCATATCACATCCACAAAAAAATAAGAAAAATTAAAAATTGAGAAAACTATACTTTAATTTGCCTCAGGATTCTTTCTCTAGAAGAGGATAGAACTTTTCATCATGATTCCTTTGGAATTGTCATGGATCATTTTATTGATCAGAGTAGCCAAATCTTTCACAGTTGATTATCATCATAATACTGTTGTTACTGTATATAACGATCTCTTCGTTCTTCTCACTTTACTTTGCATCAGTTCATATAGGTCTTCCCATGTTTTTCTGAAACCACCCCCTCATCATTTCTGATAACACAGTAGTATTCCATCACAATTATATGCCACAACTTATTCAGCCATTCCTCAGTTGATGGGCATTACCTCGATGTCCAATTCCTTGCCAGTACAAAAAGAGTTACTACAAATATTTCTATACATATTGGTCATTTTCCTTTTTCTTTGATTTCTTTGGGATAGATGACGACTTTTCAAGGAAGGCTGTTGGTGGGAATCATGTTTTGGGTAGAGGACGAAATAAACAACCTTTGGAGGTCCGTTTTATTACTGATATTCTATGATTTAAGTGTAAGCTAAAGGGACTTGTAAACTGCAACCTATTGTTTAAAAAAAGCAAACTGTTGTCTTTTTTTTGCTTTTTGGAGGGCAGTTGGGGTTAAATGACTTGCCCGAGGTCACATGGCTAGGTTTTTGTTTGTGTGTGCATTAAGTGTCTGAGGCTGGATCCAAACTCAGGTCCTTCTGACTCCAGGGCCAGCACTCTACTCACTGCGCCATCTAGCCACCCCTAAACTGTTGTCTTTTAATAATAAATATTTTGAATACCACTATTACTAAATAGAAGAGAAGGTATAAGCCACCTGATAGATCTGGGCTGATAGAGCTGGACTAACAACATTGCAAAAAAAAAAAAATAAGAACTAGGGGAACTGCTAGGTGGTGCAGTGAATAGAGCACCAGCCCTGGAGTCAGGAGGACCTGAGTTTAAATCTGGCCTCAGACTCTTGACACACTTACTAGCTGTGTGACTCTGGGCAAGTCACTTAACCCCAATTGCCCTCCAAAAAGGAAAGAAAGAAAGAAAGAAAGAAAGAAAGAAAGAAAGAAAGAAAGAAAGAAAGAAAGAAAGAAAGAAAGAAAGGAAGGAAGGAAGGAAGAGAAAAGAAAAACAAGGAATAGGGATAGTATTCTTCCCTCCCTGCCCCCATCCCCATCCCCAGCCTACACACATACACAGAAAGAAAGTAGCAGGTGTGTACATACTAGGAGGGATAGACAGAAAAAAATACCTGGGATACTTGGTGGATCAACCACTGGGGGGGAAGCTCTAGGTTTGGATATACTTCCCATTTTTCCTTTGAAGCTACTGCTCAACCGGGTTTCTAGCTCTGCATAAACAGCTGACATCTGCAAGGGAGAGAATGGAACATCAAGAGCCTGGCACCACAGACTCCATTTTCGTTAGCATTCCTGTCAGAGTTTACTACCCGATTCCTTTTAAACTTGAACTGATATTCTTGACTGTGAGCCTTACAGACTGGATTTGACTCGAGAATAGCATAAGGACATAATTTGGGGAATGCCAGGCCATTGCAGGTGGGTGAGGTGAGTGTGTAAGCTTTTTGGTTAGGTGGAGCCTTTCCCTTCTGGTTCCTGGAAGAGGCTCCCAATTATAATTCTCTTGACTAGTCTACCACCTAGAACACTAATGCTTGTTATACCATCCCAGCTCTCAGGTATCAGTGAAGGAGAAGAGAGGAGGGAAAGAAAAGGATAAAGTGGGAGCAGGGTAGGGATGAGGACAGTAAAGGAAAAGAAGAAAAGAAAGAGAAGGGAATATAAAAAATTAAGATAAAGAGGTATAAAATTCAAACCATTTTAGGGTTTGGGGTTTCTGGAAGGGATGTGCCATCCCCAGCCTGGCGTTCTCCAGGGGTCACAGGGATAGGGATTTCCACACTTTCACTGGGACCTACTGGAAGAAATAGGAGAAAGTTAAGTGTTCAACATAATAGAGTAGAAACAATCCTGAACTTGGAGTCAGAAGACCAAGGTTCTTTCACTTAGTTGCTCTGGGCCTCAGTTTCCCCTTCAATAAAATGGAGTCAATACTCCTGGCACCATCTGGCTTACAGAGCTACTGTGAAGAAAGTGCTTTGTAAAGTGTAAAGAGCTGTAGAAATGTGAAATCCTAGGGGTGGCTAGGTGGCACAGTGAATAGCGCCCCAGCCCTGGAATCAGGAGGACCTGAGTTCAAATCCGACCTCAGACACTTAACACTTACTGTGTGACCTTGGGCAAGTCACTTAACCCCAATTGCCCTGCCCTCCCCCCTCCAAAAAGCAAAAAGAAGAAAGAAAGAAATGTGAAATACTATTGAAAAGAGGCTTTGGGTATAAGACATGGCACTAGGACTTGTGGTTAACCAAACACCTAGGTGACAGGGTTAACAATTTTGTCAAAGGGAGCTTGGGTAACTTCGTGGGACTCAGACAAGATGGATAAAAGTAGGCAAGACAAGGAACGTGGCTAATGACAATTGTGACTACCTTGGGCTTCATTTTAGGACTGAAGGGATAGCATCCAGGAAGTAATTCCATGGGACAGAGGAATTTCTGGGAAACACTCCAAATTTTCCCAGATTTTCCCTGATTCTGCTGGTAGTCAGGAAGAAGAAATCAGGGAGGAGGTTAATACTTCTACCTAATAATAATAATAGCTAACATTTATATAGCACTTTAAAGTTTGCAAAGTGCTGTACAAATATTATCTCATTTGAGTCTCAAAACAGCCTGGAGAGGTAGGTGCTATTACTTCTTCATTTTACAGAGAAGGAAGCAGAGGCAGCTTGGTTAAGTGACTTGAAGAGAGTCAAATAGGGTCATGAAAGTCAGACAGGATTTGAAGGACTCAACAACAACAATGAGTTTAGATAATGATGAAAGGTTATCCCCAGGGCTTTCTCATATTAAGTATTATATTAGCTATACCTTCATATTAAGTATCTGAAGTCAGATCTGACATCAGCTCCTTCTGATTCCAAGTCCAGGGCTCTGGTCACTGCACAGCCTAGCTACCTACTTTTCTCCCCAGTTACCCCCTTGTATCATGCCTACTGCTCCTCCTTGGTGACAGGGGTCACTGTTTCTTTCAGAGATCACAGAATAAGAGCTTTAAAGCTAGATGAGAGCTTGGAGGTCATGAAGGCCAAATCCCTTATTTTGCAGAGGACAAAACTGAAGGGAAGTGACTTGCCCAAGGTCATGCAGCAAATTAATGGTAGAACCATGGCTAAAGCCCAGGTCTCCTAATAACAGTCTAGTTTTCTTTCCATCATGCCTAACAGTAGGGTCCTTTAGAGGGAGTTGGGGGAGGGAGAGGAAGGGGGAAGGGGGTGGTTTAGAGAGCCACAGATTCTGTGCCAGGTTTCCCATCATACTTCAGTGACCAAAGAACAGTGATGAATAACTTGTTTATCTGTTCCAAGCTGGCGGTCCCACAGTGCCAGGCAATGGGTGGAACAAGTGAGGGGGAAGGGGAGAAGGCAAAGGGCCTCTCTTCACCCACCCCCTTCCTTAAGTACTAAGATCTAGTCCAATCATGCCCCGCTCTGCTCAGATCCTCCAGGCCCAGGGCTCTCTACTCTGCTGACTGTCACACTGTCTCTCTCCAGCCTGCGGCTTCTAGTACTTGTGCTATTCTTCTCAACACCTGAGCTGCTCCAGGCACAAAGATGTTTGTTATAGTAGCATGAGGAGAAAGCAAGATTAAAAAGTCTGGAGTCCCAAATGTCTCATTTTTTCCTTGTCCAAAAAAAAAAAAAAAGGTACCTTATACCTCCTTACCTCCACTACTGGCTCCCTCTGAACCCTGATTTCTCATACTCCCCCGGCACATGGAAGCCATCCGCAGGGAACTCTGGGGTCTCTCTTCTGTCTCGCTCTCTGATGCAGCTGTAAGAAAGCTTAGAGTCATGATCAGCGTCCCTCTGCAGTGACCACCTGGTCCAAGGAGGCCTCAGTCGGATGTTCCCAGGATCGTCTGAGTCTTGTCAACCCAGGGTGTAGGTTATTTGGTGATTATGTTCCCAACTGGACATCCTGCTTCTACTGGGGCCATGCTGTTCTGTGGGTGAGAATATACTGTATCTAGGTGGCCCCAGTCACCGGGCCATCATCTAAATTTCATACCTTAAACACACACACACGCACCCTCTCTACCTCCACCTCTTGCTCTGGGAATGGTAAAAATCAAGACTGCTACTTTCTTTCTGGAAAGAAGGTATTCACAATTGTTACCCTATGATTCCACTCATCAACCCTTCCTGCCCCTCCTCTTCTATGTATAAATATATATTTAATAAAACACTATTTTGGAGACCTTGGAAGTCGTACAATCCAAAGCCTTCATTTTACCGAGGAGAAAACTGAGGTGCAGGGAAGGGAAGAGACTCACCCACGGTCATATAGTAAATTAATGGCAGAGCCAGACTAAAACCCAAGTCTCTTGACAACTAGTCAGGTATTCTTTCCATTAGGCCATTCTACCTAACATTTGGGCTGTGCAAGGGTGGTGGGGGAGGGGAGGTGGTGGTGATCACATGATTTGGATACACTGAGATACTGATGACCAAGATAAAGGGCAGGGTTTTCCTGTAGGTGGGAGGGGGTTTGTGAACTAAAATTCTGACTAGATATATCTATACTAAACATATGCTCTCTAGACTACTGGTTCTCAAAGTTTTTGGTCTCAGGATCCTTTCAGACTCTTAAAAATAATTTAGGATTCACTTCCTCCCCCTTCCAAAGAGTTTTTGCTTACATGAGTTATATCTATCAATATTTATCATATTAGAAATTAAAACATCTTAGTATTATGAAAATAGTTTTGACCTTGTAGATTCCATGAAATGATACTGGGCACTTCCAGTGGTCCCAGAACACACTTGGAGAATTATAATTCTATTAAGGTGAACAGCTGATACTAAGACATAGGACTGAAAGACAGAGGCAGAGTTCTCTGAGACAGAAGGAAAACTTTGCCACTATCTTGAGCACCCTCTGGTGTTGAGTGGATTACACAACTACCAGGATGTATGAGGGACAATGAGTAAACCACTGCTTGCTTTTTATTGTGAATTAGATCAGGCTAGTGGTTAAATTTTTTTTAATATACATATGTATATCTGTGTATATACATATGTATATTATATACACACACAGATATACAATATACACACAGATATACATATATGTGCATATATTTATATGTCCTGGTGTGTATACATACACACATATATATACACATACATACACATATACACACATATATACACATACATACACATATAAAGTGAAAAGAGTCAAGGATAGAAGAGAGATGATTAGGGTTTGAGTTACAAATTTAGATAGGGCAGCTAGGTGGCACAGCAGACAAAGCATTGGACTTGGAATCAGGAAGACTCATCTTCCTGAGTTCAAATCTGGCCTCAAATACTAGCTGGGCAAGTCACTTAACCCTGTTTACCTCAGTTTCCTTATCTGTAAAATGAGCTAGAGAAAAGAATGGCAAATCACTCTAATATCTTTGCCAAGAAAACCCCAAAATGGGATCATGAAGAGTTGGACAGGACTTAAAGGCCTCAACAACAAGAACAAGTTTAGATAATGATGAAAGGTTAGTCTCATGGCTTTTTCAGTCCAATCCTGAGGATTAAGTACAAGAAGAACAGTTGGTACCTTGGGAAACTGAATTCATTAAGGCCCAAGGACTAGAGCCATCTGATCTTTCAGTATCCTGACCCAGGTCTCTGCTATCCCACCCCAGTTCAAGGTATCTCCCTGGCATTCCTTGATCTTTTTGCCCTCCTTGACTCCAGACTTTTTCAATTTAGAAATCCTGCTTGATACATAGTAAATGCTTAATAAAGGATTGTTGATTGATTCACTGACCTTCAAGGTCTCAGAGATGCTCCTAAGGGTTTCAGAATAGCTGAGTCCTATGGTCTGTAAACCCAGCTAGGCTCCTTAGATCAGTGGTCCCATACCCTCTTTTTAATCCATTTCCTTTAGTTCACAAGGGTAAACCAGACACCATGTGATCAAAGGCACTGCTGAACAGAACATTTCCGTTTGGATGGCCTTCTGGCCTAAAGGAGAGGGTGCTCAGTATTATAATACAAGAGGCATTTCTTAAACATTTGAAGAATAGTATGCTAGTGTTGAGGTAGATAGAAAGATTAGATAAGGGATGGTGTCAGACTCTCAAGGACCTTACAGTCTAGTAAGTGGCTAAGATATCAACAGATGTTGTGCAGTGTTATGTATCATGGAGTCACAATGTAGTGGTATGTAAGATCCAAGAAAGAAAGCCCTTACTAAAGGGGGTTAGTACCTTCTTCTGACTATCTCTAATTCATCCTGTATGTACTTTGTTTGTACAGACATTTATAAAGCACTTGCTATGTGTCAGGCCTGCAGTGATTGCTTTCTCTAAAACACAGAAGGGGGTGATGGAAAGTGTGTTATATGGAGCAGAGTACATTTGGTCAGCCATGGCAGTGCATGGAAGGAGCAGGAACAGAAAGCCAGATGTGTTCTGGGAAGCAGAAGTCTTCTACTGACCCCAAGTGGCTCATTCCTCACTCTCTCCTACCTACCCAAAGTCTTCCTATGGTATCTATAAGTTCCTACACTAGGGGGCCGGGTGCCAATGCAAGGTTCCCTGGAGTTAGTAAGAAAGAGCACAGCATGGCCTGTGCCATAGGTGTGGAGCATTAGGACATTTGGCTGGCTGGCAGGCATTGGTGGTCCCAGGATCAGGAGAACAGAGTTAATCCTTAGAGAAGAGAAAGCTGGTTAATGTGTCAGTCAGAGACCTTTATGACCCATATTTCTAGTGTAGTAGCTCTGGTTACCTGGCCTGATGTGCCAGTAATACTATCTACCATTGCCTTAATGGCAAATATGAGCCATAGATTTTAAGGTTGAAATGGAACACCTCAAGGCCACGTCCAACTCTCTCATTTTATGGAGGAGGAAACTGAGAAGCTAAGTGATTTGCTCAGGTTAGACAGCTAAGTAATCATCTGAGGCAAGATTTTAACTCAGGTCTTCATGCCTCTAAGACCAGTGATCTATGTACTATGCCTACCTTGCTGTCTATCCTTGCTTGGAGGGGTAGGTCTGAAAGCACCACAATAGCAGGTATTGATTAATAATTGACTTGAAGAGACGAGTTGTAATTTGTATAATTGGGCTCTGAGGTTGGATGAAATAGGTATCTCTATAGAAACCCTTTAACAGAAATCTCCCAGAAAGAATATACATACATATCGTGGGTGGGAGAGAAATTCTTATGTTATCAAACAAATGAAAAAAATTTGAAGAGACAAGGGAGACGCACTTAATTTTATAAAAATAAAAACGTTCCATAAAAACCAATATGACAAGATAATAGGCAAAATAAAGTCTTAGATTTCAAGATAAAGAGATAAAAGCTGAGCATAGTCTGATGTACACACTCTAAATGTAGGGAAAGCCCACTTGCAAAGCATTCAGAAAATCCACAAGGAAAATTAGACTAAAAGGGATTGAAAGCTCTTACAGGAATGGAAATCTGAAGACATAAACCATTCCAATAATGGAGAAACAAGAGGAGTTGACTAAAGAAAAACGTAGGTACATAAGGAAAGTACTGATTAACTTTGATTTCATAATAAGTATAAAAGATGAAAGCGAGTGCAGGAAACTGAGGATGAATACAAAATTGGAACACAGTCCTTTAACAGCAAAGCCAGGAAGGCTAAAAGAAAACGGTTTTAGAGAAAAATAACTCAAACAAATGAAAAAATAACAAGCAGCATTAGATTAAGCACCAGAAAACAGAATTTTAAACACAAAAGTGCATAAAAATACCAATAGAATCAAAGGAAAAAATAAAATTAGCCAAAAAATTACACACATAAGATGAAATAAACTGAGTGACAAATCTTAGGATAAGATGTTAACAAAACAAAAATTTGGAAATATTTTTGGAAAATATAAGCTAATAACACTCAATGAAAAATATAATTTTTTGATGGAGGAGAGAATAGAAAAAAAGTAAGAAGAAAAATGAGGCCATAAAATAACTCTACTGAAAGATTATTTGAATTTTAGCAAATGAAAACTACAAATTTGTAGGAACAAAGAGAGAAAACTTAAGAATTATCGATCCTCTCACAAATCTGAGAATCTGACCACTGTATTTAAAGCAATCATACAAAAATTTCCCAAAAATATATTTAAAAATGAGGCACATAGTATAAGTTGACAGAATTCACAAACTGCCAATAAGGATAAGTACCAAATTCAACACACAAGGGCATATTATTTTCAAGTTTTAAGTTTTAAGCTACAAAGTTCCAGCTTTCTCTCGGGAACCAGACTTTAGACAAGTTACTTAACCTCACTGGGCCTCAGTCTCCTCATCTTTAAAATGAGGGGGATGGATGAGATGACTTTTAAGGTGGATGCCTTTTAGCTAAAGATTGATGATATATTCCCCTTTCAGAAATGCCTATTTGGGGCAGAGCCCTTTGGTTCCTACATCCTCCTCATTTCTTATCTGGCTGCCTCAGGAAGCTTGATATTGGGAAAATCTCATCATCCTCATAGATCCAACAGCCTCAGTACTTTACATCAGCACCACCCTCTGTCCCTCTGGAGGGTGGAACCATGAATTCCAAAACTCCATTTTCAGAGGGAGCTCAGCTCAGAACTTCTAATGTCTTATCTGAATTTACTGCCTAACTTCCACCATGTCCTCTAGTCTAGTACCTTTTCCCTTCCCCCTCTAGTTTCTTCTTCTTCTTCTTCTTCCTCTTCTTCTTCTTCTTCTTCTTCTTCTTCTTCTAGTTCTTCTTCTTCTTCTTTAAAGCAA